>CM050509.1:116514916-117044916 GCA_027563665.1 Antrozous pallidus
GACCTAGAGTCTAGATTCCAATAATTACAAGCTGTTGTTGTTTCTTGTGATTAAGCCCCTATCCCAATGGTTGGCAAACTCATTAGTCAACAGAGTGGCAAACTGCTGCTTGCAAGCCTCATGTGACTTGCAAGCCACAGTTTTCTGACCACTGGTCTATACAGTATGTCTGTTCTTGTGCCAGTAACAGGCAGTTTTGAGAACAATGGCTTTGTACTGTAACCAGATATGTAGTATTGTGATCCCTCCT
This sequence comes from Antrozous pallidus, assembly GCA_027563665.1. NCBI lineage: Eukaryota > Metazoa > Chordata > Mammalia > Chiroptera > Vespertilionidae > Antrozous > Antrozous pallidus. The sequence continues at coordinate 116,515,167 of CM050509.1, forward strand.
ACTTTGTTGTTCTTTCTCAAGATTGCTGCAGCTAGTCTGATGTTTTTTCGTTCCATATGAATTTTTGGAGAGTCTGTTCTAGATTTGTGAAATATACTGCTGGTATTTTATTTTATTTTTAAAAATATATTTTATTGATTTTTTTCAGAGAGGAAGGGAGAGGGATAGAGAGTTAGAAACATCTATGAGAGAGAAACATCGATCAGCTGCCTCCTGCACACTCTCTACTGGGGATGTGCCCACAACCAAGGTACATGTCCTTGACTGGAATCAAACCTGGGACCTTTCAGTCAGCAGGCCGAAGCTCTATCCACTGGGATAAACTAGTTAGGGGTTTCTGCTGGTATTTTAATGGGAAGTACATTGAATCTATAGATTTCTTTGGGTAGTATGGACATTTTAATTATGTTGATTCTAACAATCCATGAACATGGTATGTTTTTCCATTTATGTCTTCCTCTATCTCTTCTTTTAATGTCCTGTTGTTTTCTGAGTATAGGTCTTTTACCTCCTTAGTTAAATTTATTCCTAGGTATCTTATTATTATTATTATTTGTAATGGTAAATGGGATTGTGTTTTTGGTTTCTCTTTCTGGGAATTCATTATTGGTGTATAAAAAAGCCATAGATTTATGGGTGTGAATTTTGTATTCTGCTACATTGCTGAATTCATTTATTAAACCTAGTAGTTTTTGATGGAGTTTTTAGGGTTTTATATGTACAATATCATGTCATCTACGAATAATGACAGTTTTACTTCTTTTCCAATTTGGATGCCTTCTATGTCTTCTTATCTGATCACTATGTTTAGCACTTCCAGTATTATATGAAACAGGAGTGTTGAAAGTGGGCATCCCTGTCTTATTCTTGTTATTAGGGGAATTGGTTTAAATTTTTGATCATTGAGTATGATATTGGCTATAGGATTGTCATATAAGGCTTTTATTATGTTGAGGTATGATCCCTCTATTACCAATTTGGTGAGAGTTTTCATCAGGAAAGGGCGTTGAATTTTTTCAAGTGCTTTTTATGCATCAATTGATATGATTATGTGATTTTTATTTCTCAATTTGTTTATGTGATGTATCACACTTACTGATTTGCAGATATTGTATCATCATAGCATCCCTAGAATAAATTTCACTTTGTCATGGTGTATGATCTTTCTAATGTAATTCTGAATCCAGTTTGCTAGGATTTTAGCTTCTATATTCATCAGAGATATTGGCCTATAATTCTCTGTCTTTGTAGTGTCTTTATCTGGTTTTGGAATTAGGGTAACGCTGGATTTACAGAAAGAGCTTGGAAGTGTTCCTTCCTCTTGAGTTTTTTTTTGGAATTGATTGAGTATGCTAGGTGTTAGTTCTTGAATGTTTGATAAAACTCCTATGTGAAACCATATGGCCAAGGGCTTTTGTTTGCTGGAAGTTTTTTTATTATTGCTTTAATTTCCTCCATAGTCATTGGCCTATTCAGATTTTTTATTCTTCCTGATTAAGTTTTCTAAGGTTTTATTTTTCTAGGCATATGTACATTTCTTCTAGGTTGACCAGTTTGTTGGAATAGAGTCGTTCGTGGTTTTGTGGGTTTGATTTTTACAATCTTTTGTATTTCTGTGGGGTATGTTGTTATTTTGCCTCTTTCATTTCTGATTTTGTTTATTTGGGTCTTCTTTGCTTCTTAGTGAGCCTGTCTATAGGTTAATCAATCTTGTTTATCCTTTCAAAGAACCAGCTCTTGGTTTTATTGATCCTTTGTATTGCTTTTTTGTTTTTGTTTTTATGGTATTTATTTCCAATCTGATCTGTATTATTTCCTTCCTTCTGTTCATTCTAGACTTTTCTTATTGCTTTCTTTCTAATTCTTTAAATTGTATGATTAGATAATTTATTACCAGTTTTTCTTGTGTGTGTGTGTGTGTGTGTGTGTGTGTGTGTGTGTGTGTTTGTGGTAGGCCTGTATAGCTATGAACTTCCCTCTAAGGACTGCTTTCCCTATGTCCCATAGATTTTGGATTATTGTGTTTTCATTGTCATTTGTTTCCAAGATTTTTTAATTTCTTCTTTGATCTTTGTGGTAACCCAATCTTTTAATAGTATGGTATTTAATTTCCAAGTGTTTGAATTTTTTATTGTTTTTATTGTGGTTTATTTCTAAGTAGTTGCCTGATGCACGCAGATTAGTGCAAGAATGGGCCTTCCATCCCCTGGCTGCCAACACTGCCTTCACGCTGGCTGGATCAGCCTTTCTGCTAAAGTGCAGAGCTGCCTTTCTGCCTTCCCACACTGCCCAGAGGCCTGGAGGACCCGGGGTGGTGTAGAATGCTCCATCCACTCAACACCTGCATATGCAAATCAACTCACCATCTTTTTTGGGTTGATTTGCATACTCACTCCTGATTGGCTGGTGGGTTTTTGAAGGTGCAGTCAATTAGCATGCTACTCTTTTACAAGGTAGACTAGAGGCCCAGGGACGAAATTCATACATGGGAGGGTTGTCCCTCAGCCCAGCCTGCACCTTCTCCAAACTGGAACCCCACCGGGATCAGGCCTAAATGGGCCCTCAGGCATCCCTCTCACAATCCAGGACTGCTGGCTCCCAACTGCTTGCCTGCCTTCTTTTCTAATTACCCCTAAATGCTTTTGTCTGCCAGCCTGATGACCCCTTAACCACTCCCTTGCCAGCCTGTTTTCCCCTAACTTCTCTCCTCTGCCGGCCTGGTCACCCCTAACTTGATCACACCCAACTGCCCTCCCCTGATGGCCATCTTGTGGTGGCCAACCTGTGTCCACATAGGGGCAGGATCTTTGACCACATAGGAGCAGCCATCTTGTGTATTGGAGTAATGGTCAATCTGACTACTACTCTTTTATTAGATAGGATAGAGGCCTGGTGCATGGGTGGGGGCCAGCAGGGTGTCCCAGATAAGTGTTGGAGTTCCCTTGGGACATGAGGCGGCCTGAGCAAGGGGCCTGTGGTGATTTGCAGGCCAGCCATGCCCCCCAGTGACCCAAGTGGAGGCCCTGGTATCTGGAATTCATTTATGTTCTACAATTGAAACTTTATAGCCTGGAGTAGAGCCAAGCCTTCTGCTCACTCCATGGCAGCAGCCATTTCTGTCGGGACATTTATCTTCTATAATTGAATCTTTGTAGCCTAGAGTGTAGGCCTATGCCAGCCAGTGCTGCAGAAGCTTGGCTTTCTCTATCGCTGGGGCAACCCTAGCCTCTGCTTTCTCCAGCTCCATGGCTGTCGTCATTTCTGTTAAGATTTTGTATCTTCTATAATTGAAACTTTGTAATACTGAGTGGAGGCCTAGGCCAGCAAGGGCAGGTGGAAAGCTTGGCTTCCTCTATTGCCGGGGAAACCCAGTCCTCCCTCCTGCTCTCAGTGGTCACAGCCATCTTGTTTGGGGGTTATTTGCATATTTGCTCCTCATTGGTTGTTGGGTGTGGCTTGTGGGTGTAGCAGAGGTGCAGTCACTTTGTGTATTACTCTTTTATTAGATAGGTTTGGAGGCCCAGTGCACGAAATTCCCCTCAGCCAAGCCTGCACCTTCTCCAATCCAGGACCCCTCAGGGGATGTCTGACTGCTGGTTTAGGCTGAATCCCAGCAGTTGGACATTACTCTCACAATCTTGGACTGCTGGCTCCTAACTGCTCACCTGCCTGTCTGCCTGGTCACTCCTAACTGCCCCCTCTGCCAGTCTGATCACTATTAACTGCCTCTGTCTGCCAGCCTTTTTGCCCCTCACTGCCCCCCCTCTGTCCTGGTATCCCCTAACTGCTCCCCTGACAGCCTGATCACCCCTAACTGCCAGCCTGATCACCCCCAACTGTCTCCTGCTGGCTTGGTTGCCCCAACTAGCCCCTATTGCTGACCTGGTCTCTCCACACAATCTGCTGTTTGATCATTTGGTTGCCCCTCACTGCCCTCCCTGCCGGCCTGGCTGTCCCATGCAGCCTACAGATTGGTCATTTAGTCACCCCTCACTAACCCCCTGCCAGCCTGATCACCCCACACAGCCTGCTCCTTTGTCATTTGGTTACCCTTCACTAAACCCCTGGCCAGCCTGGTCGCTGCATGCACCCTGTTCAGTTGTCCATTCATTTGCCACAGTTGCTTAGCTTTTATATAGATAGATAGTATGCCATTGTGATCTGAGAATATGCTAGATATGATTTAAACCTTCCGGAGTTTGAAGAGACTTAGCTTGTGTTCCATTATGTGGTTTATCTTTGAAAATGTTCTGTGTGCACTTGAGAAGAACACATGTTCTGTATCTTTGGGGTTAAATGTTCTGAAGATGTTGATTAAGTCCATCTGATCTAGTGATTCATTTAGGATTGCTGTTTCTTTGCTGATTTGTTGTCTAGAGGATTTATCCAGTGATGTCAATGGGGTATTAAAATCCTCTACTATGATTGTATTGGTTTTGATCTTTCCCTTGATATCTTCCAGAAGTTTTTTTCTTTTTTATGTCTTTTGGTGGCTCCTGCATTGAGTGCATATATGTTTATAACACTTATATCTTCTTGTTATATTGATCCTATTAGTATTATGAAGTGGCCTTCCTTATCTTTACAGAGAGGAATGGAAAGAGAGAGAGAGAGAGAGAGAGAGAGAGAGAGAGAGAGAGAGAGAGAGAGTTAGAAACATTGATGAGAGAGAAACATTAATCAGCTGCCTCCTGCACACCCCATACTGGGGATGTGCCCGCAACAAGGTACATGCTCCTGACTGAAATTGAACCTGTGACTTTGAGTCTGCAGGCTGACACTCTATCCACTGAGTCAAACTGGTTAGGGTGAAACATTCTTTTTAATAGCACATGATGCAATGTTCAATCTCAAATTAATTGGAAGGTGTATCCATCTACCTATGAACATCTTGAGATACCACTAAATTACTTCCTAAAATCACATATATAGACTCTACATATTCTTTATATGATGTCTGAGATATTTCTTTCTTTGTCATGAATTAAAATAAATTCAGTTTAGAAATAAGATAATATCAATCAATATAAATTATGAAGATTTAAAAAGGGATACAGAAACTTAGTTTTTCTGACAAAATAAGATGAGGATATGGATTTGTTATTTTTTATTTTTTAAATATATTTTTATTGATTTCAGAGAGGAAGGGAGAGGGAGAGAGAGATAGAAGCATCAATGATGAGAGAGAACCACCGGCCGGCTGCCTCCTGCATGCACCACACTGAGGATCGAGCCTATGACCCAGGCATGTGTCCTGACTGGGAATTGAACTGTGACCTCCTGGTTCATAGGCCAATGCTCAACCACTGAGCCATGTGGGCTGAGTAGGATTTGCTATTTTTGGTGGCATGCTCCAATTTCTGAAGTAACCTACGATAAGAATTTGAACAATATAACCTGTTCTATCTCTGTTCATTCCGAAGTAGATTGTGAGCAGCTCAGAGAAAGAGAGGAGGGCTTGTTAGATTTTATTTTTCTTTGCCTAGCACAGTGGTTGGCATAGTACTAACAACAGCAAAATACTATAGTAAATATTAGTTGAAGGAAGGAAGGAAAGAAGGAAGGAAGGAAGGAAGGAAGGAAGGAAGGAAGGAAGGAAGGAAGGAAGGAAGGAAGGAAGGAAGGGAGGGAGAGAGGGAAGGAGGGAGGAAGGAAGGAAAGAAAGAAAGAAGGAAAGGAGAGAGGGAGGGAGAGAATACTATTACTATTGGAACATTTGGTCACATAACCCCAAGTTATGAGCAAAAGATATAGCTGCATTAAAATAAATTCCCAAATTTGTAGTAATTTCTCATAAGTGATTTCTGGCAAGGATACTGATGAATTGGCTTATCAGTGGTTCTTAAACCTGGATAAACATTAGAGCCACTCAAGGAGCTTATACTGACAGTTGAACCCTACCCCAAAGTACTTATATTAGAATTCTAGGATTGGGCACCAGGTATTGATAGTTTTCAAAGGTATCCAGGTTACTCTACTCTGCAAGCAGGTTTGAAAACCCAGACTTATGAAACATCCCAGAAAAGTTTTGTTGCATTTCACTTTCTTATTTTTTCCAGGGTGTTCATCTTATCTGATATAATTACCCCCTCAGAAATCAGTAGTGTTGGTGCTATTTAACTCTACTCTCTGTGATAAATCATCTCAGAAGGTCTTGTTCATCTTGATGTTCTTGTTTCAAAGACTGTCTGATTTTTCCTAATCATCTGTTTCAGAACAATAATTTGCTGTGCTCTGTCCTTTGCAGTGAGTTGAAGGGTAATAAATACTCACACACAAAAATAAAATGTCACTTTCATCAGAACCCCAAAACATGAGCTAAATTATCCTTTTGCTTCTGATGCTTGGGAAGATGCTATCCTGTCAAGTTCAGCAGAGAATCATATACAAGCCTGTAGTCAGAGAGCCTGAAGATCTTAAGAGTGGAATTCTCCCTCACACATAATTTGTCTTTTACCATATGAAGAATATTTTTATTTCACTTTGCTAAATGGAGGCCTACAGAAAAAAGAAAACCTCTGTATTTTGGAAGCATGCACATGGTATTTCTGAGGATATAAGTGGATATGTTTCATGTAAAGCCATTAGTCTGGGATATTGGTGAGTTTCCAGATTAAAATTTTCTTCCATTATAAAGAACATACCATGGACTAATTTTGAAATATAGAAAATTTTATTCTAAACCTAACAAATACACAATTTAAACAATCCTAGATGATATAACTTTATATCTTTATATAGAAATGTCTTTTTTCTTGTATTATTTGTTTAAAATTATGATTCACCAATCAAAATTATGAAAAGACATTTGCTGGATGTAATGATATTTATTAGAGTATCATAGATAGCTTTCTAAACCCATCAGAACTAATGCCTAGATTTTAAAACACCTATTTTTTCACCTTAAAATAACATTCTGATGTAATAGAATCTAATTTTAACATAATTTTGTATGTATGTTAATACATGAAGTATAACATAAATACATTAATAAAGTCATAATAAAAATATTATGTTTCTTTCCCCAGTGCAACCAGACTGGAAGACCTAATGATTGTAGCCAGATGTTTATTCTTAGACTGAGAATCACTGTGCATAACCATGTTTCCTAAAACAGTTGTGCTGAATTAATTATGATTGCCATATTCTTGGATGACATAATTATTTGAAAATAGTGAACCACTGAGCACAATATTTCTTTGATGAAGGCTATATTAAGTTATAGACTCAGATAACCAGAAACTGAATTTTCACTTGCAAGAATGCCAGAAGCCAGTTCTAGCATGTCATAATTGCAAGAGTTTCATAGAAGGGTTGTTTGAACTTGGGGACTCAACAAGGGCTGTGTCACATATGTTATTGCTTGTTGGGCATGGCTAAAGGCATTTCCCCAAACCTGAAAAGGTTGATTGCTTGCTGCCAGACAGCTCAGAGCATCTTAATCTACATGTTATTGCCTCCTGTTAGCCAAACACCTGAACAGCTAAAGGCAATTTCCCAATCTGACAATGGATTCTGTACATAACACTACCCTTTGAAGTGTTTATCTCCACTTTGCCTTAGAACAATTTGTGTTATTTAAAAAGCAAGGGGTCCTGAGACAAGGAGAACTTGGTTTCTTTAGCCAGGCTCCTCTGTGCCCCACTCCAATGCCTTTCAAGATTATATTTAATCTCTGAACTCTTATTTAATTTATGCACAGCCCCATCTCCAGATTGTTGAACCTTTCTAGATGCCAGATCAAGACCCACCGGAATCACTGTATATAACCATGTTTCTTGAAACAGTTGTGATGAATTAATTATGATTGACATATTCCTGGGTGACATAATTATTTGAAAATAGTGAACCACTGAGCACAATATTTCTTTGATGAAGGCTATATTAAGTTCGAGACTCAGATAAACAAACTGAATTTTCACTTGCAAGAATATTCAGGAATATGATTTAAATTCATGTAGAGAATGTGATAAGTTTTTGATGTTCAGGGCTGTCTAGTGTACAACATTGATGATTAGTTCCACTAAATACTAACGGTACCTTCCAATCATACTAGAAACAAAAATGTCATTACAACATTTTCCAAACACCTCCTCAAAGTGATACCAATACTATTGGAAGTCATTGATATATATTTCCCTTTTATTGCAAATGAAGAAACTCTGGTCAATTGAAGGTCAAATTAGGTTTAAAATGAGAATTTGAAGGTATCTCAAAAGGTTATGGTCCACTTTAAATATATACAACTGTTCAACATGGACAGTTTCATGTTGTCTTTACTTGTCTTAAGTTCCTATTGTACCTTCCTACATTCAATGCCATTTCTTATGCTCATGCCTGCCCATGTCACTTCTATGTCATTCATGAATCCCATTCCTTTCTTGGCTTATGTTCAAGTCCAGAATCTCCCATTTTTTTATCTTATTTATTTATTTATTTATTTATTTATTCATTTATTTATTTTTGCTGTTTAGCTTGGACATATTACTTAACCTCTTGAATCAGTTTACTCATATACAGAGATAACAGCAATACTTGTCTCATAGTTATTTGTATGAAGACAAATATGAAAAAAGGCTCCAAAGAGTACAAGTCAAATGAATAGGGAGAACAAACTTTTATTTTCCCAGTCTAGGCAGAAAAATTCATCCAGATCTACTTTATAAGCTTGTTAAGTAGTCAATTTTCTTCCTTTTAAACTCCTGGCAACTCTCATTTGATTTTGTCTTTAAACTCCAGAGTTTGCTTTCAACCTTTTTAGAAATCAGTAGTGTTGGTGTTAGTTTACTCTGCTGTCTGCAATATGTCACCTCAAAAGGTCTTGTTCATCTTCATGTTCTTCTTTCAAAGGCTGTCTGATATTTCCTAATCATCTGTTTCAGAACAAGAATTTCCTGTGCTCTGTCCTTTGCAGTGAGGTGAAGTGTAATAAATGTGTACAACAAAGAAAATGTCACTTCCTTCAGGACCCCCAAGCATGAACTAAATCCTCCTTTTAGGCAGAGAAAGCAGATACCTGAGAGATGAGTTCCTAGAACATATCATGCATGAGAAGATAACAACAACAAAATTATCAAACCAGAGAATTATCAGAACACAAAAAAGTAGTGATATACAATGAGTAGCTAATGGCATTCATCAGTTTGAGTTAGTCATCAAAATAATGGGCTTGCCAATGGGATTTTAATGGCCCATATTCCTTGGCCAAAATGGTGCTTTCCCTGGATAGAGTTTAGATAATCATTGCCAAAACTGATCTCTCCTTGCTTTACACATCCATATTGACCTGTTCCACCTCTAATAATACATATTCTCTTTATTATGTACCTCTGAGTAATATTCAGAAGACCATTATTATTTCCCTTATGTTCAAGGTGTCCTTTCTGCTTCTCCCCATACACTGGCTAAAGGTATCATTTCCACATTATTTACAGGAGAAACAGGGGTTTAATATCCGAATACCAAACTCCATTCCTTTAGTCTTTCAACTAAACTGTATTAATTTCTAACAATGACTCTCATTTCTTTAGATGATGCTGTTTGCTATTGGTCTGGGACCATAATTCAAAAACCACTATACTGTGGTCTGAGAGTATGGGAGTTTCATTATTTAAGAACCTTTCAGGTACAATTATAGTATCTGTGACTATTAATCTGTGTTATAAGAAACTCAGTATGGATATTTCTGTATAAAATGAGAGCACCTGGCAAAGTACCTTAGCCAACTGAGAGTTAGCAAAAGCTTATCTGAAGAGTTGGTATTGTGTAGAGATCTGAGGATTAAACAAGTTGGTCAAATAAGAGAAAAAAAAATGCCAAGAGGGCACTACAGAGATCTACCATAAGTAGTGAGCCTGATGTTGGGGAAGGGTAAAAGCTTATGAATGATATAACCTTATACATAATACAATTCATATGATAAAGGCACACTTTTGGGAAATGTTTCATATTACACTATAAATATTTACAGAGAAAACCCACATGGAGAAATTTAATATAAAACATTAAATCAGATTCAACAGAAATTAGTTCAGAGAAGGTGAAAGCAAGCACTAGAGTTTAAAGAAAAAATCAAATAAGAGTTGCCAGAAGTTTAAAAGGAAGAAAGGTGATCACATAACAAGCCGATTAAGTGGGTCCAGATGAATTTATGTGACTGGTAGTTGCTAAGGCACATTTAGGTATTTGCTCAACACATTTAAGTCTCAATCACTCAAAGGTGACATTTTAAGCTTTGAAAATCTGACAACTTCTATTATTAATGTTTGCTTTATGGACTTTAGGGGCAGGCAGGCACAACCAGGATAAAAATCCAAACATTATGCCATTTTCTGACATCTTGTTAATTGGACTCTTGAAGATCTGACAAATGTAAAATTCTACCTTGTTTTGGCAAGCACAAGGAACTTTGTGTTTCTTTTTAGACAGTTTGGATTAAACAGTAGGCTACTGAGAAGGAAAAACATGGTTTCATACGTTATAGATTAGAATGTATGACAAACCTAAGTAACAAAAATAAACCATCTTCTACAATATGCAACCACCCCCTGGGTATTAAATAGGAGCTGTAATTGTACTGAAATGTGAGTCAAAACTGGAACATGCCATAATAATTTGCTGAACTCTAGAAATATTTTTGAACTGTGTACTAAACCTGCAAATTAAAAAAGCAACAATAAAAGGCAATCATTTACTTGATCCTGTTTTAACTAGATTTGAACCTATATTTTATCTATGCTTATTAAAATATAAAAAAGCCAAAATATTGTCCAAACTAAACCTAAAAAGAGTTGACATATATTGAGTACCTAGTTTATAAATACATGATTTTGAATTTGTAGTAGATGTAACTTCACTTGGGTAGAAACTACTAATGTCTTAGGCTCCTTGCTGAAAAATTACTTCTGTCCTCTGAATGGCCCATTGCAAGGCACTATGTCCAAAATGTTCCATGCCAGGGAAGGGTTATTGTTCACGGTAATAAATAGGACCTCTTTGATCAACTAATGGACTTTGAATAAAAGACTGCACAGAAATAGACAATCAGATGAATGACTCATAGTATCTCTTCATAGGGACATTTTTCCTTTCATACATAGCTGGTTTAAGTTTTCAATAAGCTATATTTTTCTCATTCTCCCTAGCCTTTATTTCATAAGGCAGTTTCCCTTCTTCTTTTTCATAAGTCCAGCTTTTTATCATAATCCAGAATTAGCCTACAGTGATAGCTACAGGATAATATGAAATAGTGGTGAAAGGAAATGGAAGAGGTGAAATAAATAGGCTGCTATATTTTGCTGGTATAGAGACAGCCAACAGACACAAGAGTATCTCATTGCTTCCCACTCCCATTTCTTACTCAAATAACCTTCTCAAAATGTTTTATGGGCCATTACACTGCAATGCTAAGAACTAATTAATCCAGCTGTTTTTCTAAATGTAGATGAATTATACTTTAGTATTTTAATTCCTAATAAAATCCAAGTTTTTAAATTTTCCTCTTTAAATTTAAGTTTTAGAGGACCAAGGATAAGAAGAAAAACTTTCGTAATCTACAACTACTGATGGCTTAGGATATATGGAACAGTAGATCATTCATTGGAAATAGTTGACAAAATAAAAGAAACTAGATATTTAGGAAGCCACTTAGAAAAGAGGGAAAGTAGGCTTAAGCAGACTAGAGCTGACTTTCATGCTAATGCTTCTCAAAGTTTAATATGTACAGAATGCACTTGAAAATCTTTTTAAAATATAGATTCAGCAAATCTGGGGTGGAAACTGAGATTCTTCATTTCTAACAAGCTCCTACATTGTGCTCATCCTACTGGTTCTAAACTTTCTTATCCTTAACAATTTTTAAATTCCTACCTGTTGTATATGATGTAGATATATGCCTGGATTATCAAGATGGAATTTCAAAACCATTTCCCAAAGGCAATCCTTTCTATATAATAAAAGGCTAATATGCAAATTGACCAAATGGAGAAACAACTGGACACTATAATGTGCACTGGCCACTAGGGGTAGATGCTCAATCCAGGAGCTGCCACCTGGTGGTCAGTATACTCCCACAGGGGAAATGCCCCTAGCCAGAAGCCAGGCTCACAGCTGATGAGTGCAGTAGCTTCTCCCATCTCCACAGCAGTGCTAAGGATGTACTGCTGTCTTAGGCCAGCTCCTCCGAGGGCTCCAGGACTGCGAGAAGGCACATGCCAGTCTGGGGGACAATTTTGTGTACCAGGCCTCTAGTATTTCATATGGTGCTAGGATTTTTGGTACTGTACTTTGGATAGAGTAAGAAGGTAAATAAGATTTTTTTTAGAATGAGTTGGATACTGAGCCAGATTATAAAGTATATTGGAAAAATCCATTTATGAGTGGATCATTATTTCTTAGAGTCAAAGGGTAGAAAATAAGAAAAATTTTGAGATCATTAAGTCCAATATCATTATATAATTTTGATATTTTTAATGTATCTTTATTGTTGAAAGTATTACAGATGACCTCCTTTTTCCCATTGATCTCTCAACCCTGCATCTTCCCCTCCCAAGCCTTCATGTATTGTCTGTGTACATGGGCTATGCATATAGAAATACTAGAGGCCTGATACATGGAAATTCGTGCACTTTGGGAAAAGTCCCTCAGCACAGCCTGTGCCCTCTGACAATCTGGGTCCCCACAGGGGATGTCCACCTATGGGCTTAGGCCTACTTCCCCGGGAGATTGGATCTAAGCTGGCAGTCAGAGATCCCTCTTGCAGCCCAGGGGCTCTTGGGGGATGTCCAACTGTGGGGAGTGGGCCTAAGCCAGCAGTTGGACATCCTTAGCCCTGCCGAGGAGGTGGGAGAAGTTCCTGACACCACTGCTGTGCTTGCAACTTTCTCTGACTGGCTTATTTCACTTAGTATAAAACTCTCTAGGTCCCTCTGTGCCATGTCAAAGGGTAAAAGATCCTTCTTTTTTACTGCTTCTTAATATTCCATAGTGTAAATGTACCACAGCTTTCTTTATCCATTCATCTACTGATGGATACTTGGGCTGTTTCCACATCTTATCTTTTGTAAATTGTGCTGCTAGGATCATACATCCTATCTGATTGGTGTTTCAGGTTTCTTAAGATATAGTCCTAGAAGTGGGAACACTGGACCAAATAGCAGTTCCATTGTTAACTTTCTGAGCAAACTCCTGCACCAGTCTGCATCCCCACCAGCAGCGTATGAGGGTTCCCTCTTCTCTACATTCTTGCCAGCACTTGTCATTTTTTTTATTTGTTGATAATAGCCATTATGACAGATGTGAGGTGATACCTCATTGTTGTTTTAATTTACATCTCTCTTATGATCAGTGACTTTGAAAATTTTTATGTATCTCTTGGACTTCTGTATGTTCATTTTGGAGAACTGTCTATTTAAGAACTTTGTCCATTTTTAATTGGATTGGTTGAATTCCTTTCATCAGGTTATATGAGTAACATATATTTTGAATATTGACCCTTTATCTGATGTATCATTGCCAAAAATGTTCAACCATGAAGTGGGATCTGTTTTCATTTTGTTAATGGTTTCTTTCACAGTGCAGAAGCTTTTTTATTTTTATTTTTTTATTTTTTTGCAGTATAACTTATATTTTAATAGTAGTACATATGTTTTCCTTCCCCCCTATTACCCTCCCCCAGCCTCCCCTACCCCCCAGCACATGTCCCCACCTGCCCCACTCTTTCATTCATTGGTTATGCTCATATGCATGCATACAAGTCCTTCAGTTGATCTCCCCCAGCATCCGCCCCCCACCATCCCCAGCCTTCCCCCTGTAGCCCGACAGCCTGTTGAATGCCTCCCTGTCTCTATATCAATCACTCTCCCCTGTTTCTTTTCTTCAAAAATATCTTGCCTCTGCATAGTAGAAATAAATGTATAAGAACAAAAAATGTTTGAGTCTCAGTTTCAATGTCCCACTGTCCTGAGTCCCAGTTTCAATGTCAAATAGTCTTTTATGTGTACATGTCAGCAATGGTATCCAGCTGGTGGACACATGGTGGCAATGCAAGTTCCGACCTTTCTGGTTTGGTCCTGGGCCACCTGCAGCCACGCACAGCTGCTAACTGCTAGCATGGCAAGATGTCGTCAGTGTCCCCCATCTCTTGACCGTCCTCGGGACTGGAACAGACCCATCAGTTCCTCACTGTTGCAGGAACACACATGGTCTTGGAGTTGTTCTCTGAAAACACACAAACACATTCTTGACCAAAAGTTAACAAAGGGATCCTCTCTGCAAATTAGATGGGATTCTTTTTATTTTTGCCCAAATGATTTTCCTTTGGCTTATTTTGACATCATGTACGTTTTTCATGGGTGTCCTCCTGTTGGTTTTACAAATGGAATTTACTTTACTGGAGTAAGAATTTTCTAGATGTATTTTACTTACAGGATATTTTTCCTTACATGATATTACCCCACTAACCCCCTCTTTCTTGATTACTGGGGGCTTTTGGAAATTTTATCTTCCAGTCTTGGTAATTTTAAATTTTAATTTTTGCACACAAATATGACTGCTTTAGGTCCTTTGGATGTTAGGCAATTTTACAGTGAGATGAACTACTAATAGATATTTTAGTTAATGTTTTAGGGACAGCTTTTTGTCCAGTACACTTAAATTTCTTGAGTATTCACTTATTTCACTTGGACAATTTAAATTAATCTGAAAACTTGATTATTATTTTACTGTCAATTTCAATACTCAAGCAGAAATCTTAGTTTACCCTGTAAATATTAGTGGAAAGGATTATTTGCATTCTTGAGCAGGTCCTAAGCATTCCTGGTAATAGATTGAATTTAGATATAGAGCAGCTATTGCTGGCCGAGTCTCTGTCTGCCACCTGGGTCCCGGTATGAGTTGTGCATGGGAGGCAAAGCAGCCATGGGGGCAGGAGACCTCCCTCAGAAGGGGTGAGAGTTGAAGCCCCTGCAAGGTTTGTGGGTGAGGGTCTGTGCCCCACCTCTGTTCACCTTTTAGTTCTCTTCTGTTGGCCCATCTGCGACTGTGCCTGTGTTAGGTTGTTCCTTCCCTGAGGAATCTTACCAGTCTCTGGCTAATTAGCCATCCTTTGGGGCCAAACAGGGTGATGTGAGGTTCAGTTCCGTCTCCTTGATATTCTATATTCTATATTGGCCCCTCTTGCCCTTTTTTGCCAAGAGGGACCCTCTTCCTACAATCCAAATACACACAGCTGTTGCCTGAGCTTTCAATTCAAGCTGTGGCTAAAGCCTCTGGGCAGCTGACACCATGGATCTGTCTCTCCCTCAATGGTGTGAGCTGGGCCCTCCCTGGAGAAGAAACCTGGGTGCCCCGAGATATGTGATCATTACCAGGACCCTGCCATCAGGTGAGGGGATCCCAAAGCAGGTGCTAGGCATGGAGGCCACAGGGGCATAGATTATCAAGGAGACAGAGCTTTTTTATTTTGATGCAGTCCCATTTGTTTATTTTATCCTTATTTTCCTTTATTCTAGGAGTTGTATCAGCAAATATATTGCTGCAAGGAGAGATTTCTGAGATTTTGTTGCCTTTGGTCTCTTCTAAGATTTTGATGGTTTCAGAAATAATATTTAATTATTTTATTTATATCAAGATTATTCTTGTGTATAGTGTAAGTTGGTGGTCTAGTTTCATTGTTTTGCATGCACCTGTCTAATTTTTCCAGCAAAATTTATCGAAGAGGCTGTCTTTATTCCATTTTATGCTCTTGCCTCCTTTGTTAAATATTAATTGAGCAGAATGGCTTAGGTTGATTTCTGAGGTCTCTGTTCTTGTTCCATTGATTTATATTCCTATTCTTTTCCAGTATTACTCTGTTCTGAGTAGAGTAGCTTTGTAGTGTAACTTGATATCTGGTATTGTGATTCTTCCAACTTTGTTCTTCTTTATCAAGATTGCTGCAGCAATTTAGAGTATTTTTAAACTCTAGGTTCCATATAAATTTTTTGGAGTATTTGTTCTGTATCTGTGGAATATGCCATTGATATTTTAATAGAAAATGCATTGAATCTATACATTGCTTTGGGTAGTATGGACATTTTAATTATGTTGATTATACCAATCCATGAACATAGTATATTATTCCACTGGTTTGTATATGCCTCTGTCTCTTTTTCCAATCGTCTGTAGTTTTCTAAGTATATGTCTTTTACCTCGTTGGTTAAGTTTCTTTCTAAGTATCTTAATTTGTTGTTGTTGCAGTGATAAGTGGAACTAGTTTTTTGTTTGTTTATTTATTTGTTGCTCTTTCTGAGAGTTCATTTTGGTGTATGAAAAATTTTTTATTTATTTATGGATGTTAATTTGCATCCTGCTATGTTGCCAAATTCATTTATTGAATCTGGTAGTGTTTTTTATGGAATGTCTAATGTTTTCTATGTACAATATCGTTATCTGCATATAAGGACAGTTTTACTTCTTCCTTTCTAATTTGTATGTCTTTTATGTTTTTCTTATCTGATTGCTGTGTCTAGAACTTCCATTACTATTCTATATAATAAAAGGATAATATGCAAACAGAATGGACAGCAGAACAACTGAACAAATGATTGTTATGATGTGTGCTGACCACCAGGAGGCACATGGAACATGGCAGGTATTGGTCACAATGGGATAGTGCAGCAGGTGAGCAGGAGCACCAGATCAAGGTGCAGCACTGGTTGCTGTCATCAGGGTGAGCTTCTGGTGGTTATTGTAAATTATTTGCTCCCACATGTTGCTGTCCAGCCCAGCGCTCACACCTACTGTCACCGTCAGCCCCATATACACCTGCAGCTGGCACCAGACATGCTACTCACAAATGCTGCCAACACCCAGCACCAGTCCTGATAGGTTGGTGTTGTCAGCAGGTGTGAGTGGTGGCTGTAGGTCTGATTGCCCCTGAAGGTTTCTCCATCTCCACTTGCTCCTGATGGGTGATTGGGGCAGCAGCAGCCATTTAGTCACATCCGATGATGATGCTAGCCCTGCTCACACCTGTTGCTAGCGCTGGCCCCAATTACTCTGTACCATCAGTGGGTGTGAGTAGAGCTTGCACCATCAGCTCCTGGGAGCGATGACAGTGGAAGTGGGGCTGCTGGCAGACAGGAGACCAGGGGCTGCAGTGGGAAGGACCAGGCATGAACACAAAGGATGGTCTGAGACCCACTCCTGTGCCAACTACAGCCTTTCAGCTCACAGTTTCTTTCAAGGTGCACGAATTTGTGCACTGGGCCCCTGGTGTTATGGAAAAGTGGTGAAAACAGACATCCCTGTCTTATTCCTCAAGAATTATTTTTAAATAAATTTGGATGCTCCCATATTGGGTGCATATGTATTTAGCAAAGTTATATCCTTTTATTGTATCAATCTCTTTATTATTATGAAGTGGCCTGCATTGTCTCTTCTTACAGCCTTCACTTTGTAGTTTGTCAGATATGAATATTGCTACCCCAGCTTTTTTCATTTCCATTCCTGGAACATTTTTCCCCATCCTTTCACTTTCATTCAGTGTGATTCTTTTGTTTTGAGGAGTGCCTCTTATAATCAGTGTGTATATATATATATATATATATATATATATATATATATATATATATTATTTCATGTTTTCCTATCCATTAAGTTACCCTATGTTTGTTTTTTCTTGGAGCATTTCACCCATTTACATTAAAATTATTATTGATAGGTACTTATTTTCTGCCATTCGTATTTTTTTATGCCTGTGTTTTTATATTTCTTTCTATTTATTCTTCTTACAACATTCCCTTTAGCGTTTCGTGAAGTGCTGGTTTGTTGGTAATAAACTCTTCTAGTTTTTTGTCTACAAAGTTCTTTATTATACCTTTGATTTTGACTGATAGCCTTCTTGAATTCATTCCTTGGTTTTCATTACTTTGTATACTTCATACCACTCCCATCTGCCTTGAGGTGCTTCTATTGGGAAATCAGCTGACAGTCTAATGGGAGCTCTCATGCAGGTAACTTTCTGTCTTTCTCTTGTGGTCTTTAAGATTTTTCTTTGTCTTTAATGTTTGTCATTTTAATTATCATTTGCCTCAGTGTGAATCTTTGTGTTCATATTGATTCAGACTCTGTGTTTCCTGAAATTGAGTGACTTTTTCATTCAAAATGTTAGGAAAATTTTTGGCCATTATTTTTTAAAATAGGTTCTTTATTCCTTCTTCAGATTCTTCTCCTTCTGTTATCCCCATGATGCAAACATTGTTATGTGTTATGTTGTCCCAAAGCTCCTTTAGATTCTCCTCCTGCTTTTAACTTTTTTTTTCATTTCAAGCTCTGAAATGTGCTTTCTGTACCTGGTCTTCCCTAAACTGTTTTCCAGAATAAACTTGCTTATGCCTGCAAAAACCATGGTGAGATTTTAATAAGAATTGCATTAAACCTATAGATCAATTTGGAGATAATTAAAATCTTTACTATGTGAGACTTTAAATTAATGGAGACAGTGTCTCTCCATTTATTTAGTTTTCTTTAATTTCTTTCATCAGTATTTAGTAATTTCCAGGATGTAGATCCTGTATGATTTGTTTACTTATGTAGTTTTTGAAGAGAATATAAATAATGTTGTATTTTAAATTTGTTTTGTGTAATTCATTGTTAGTATATAAGGATATAATTCATTTCCATGTGTTGATATAGCATCCTCTGACATTTTTGAAATGCTTATTAGTTCTAGAATTTATTTTATAGATTCCTCACAGTGTTCATCAAATAAAATTGGGTTATTTGTAAACAGGGATAATTTTATTTCTTCTTTTCCAACATGTAAGCCTTTCATATCTATTACTTGCCTTTTCGAAGTGACTAGAATTGCCAGTATTATGTTTAATAACAAATTATGAGAGCAGACATACTTGCCTCATTCCCAAAGTTGGGAATGGAAAGCATTCAGTCTTTTATCTTTAGGTATAAAGTTAGCTATATGTTTTTCATAAATGTTCTGTCTTGAATTAATATAATTTCTCTCTATTTCTAACTTCCTGAGAGATTTTAAATTCCATATTCAAATTCTGTCTTCCTGTCTTTTTCTGTGTGTGTATCTTCCTCTGCTTTTTCCCAGCTCCCTTCCACCCTCTCTCTCTCTTCTTTCTTTTTTACTCTCAAATGCTTTTTCAACATCAATTATTAAAATTATGTAATTACATTTTTAACCTGTTCATGTCCATATGATGAGTCATCCTTGCATATCTGAAATAAGAGCCACTGGACCATTGAATATCATTCTTTTTAGACTTTTTAGAATCAGTTTAGTAATATTTTATTGAGGTTTTTGGCACCTAACATTATGAGCGATGTTACACTGCAGGGTTTTTTTTTTTTTTTTTGTATTATGTTTTGCAGGTTTTGGTATCAGAGTAATATTGTTTTATTTTAAGAAGTGTCTCCACTTTTATATTATCTGGAAGAAATTATATAAACGTTGTGTTAATTATTCTTTAAAAGTTTGGAATAGTTATTCAGTGAATCCATATGAACCTAGAAATTTCTTTTTCAGGATCCATTAAATAACATATTCAAATTCTTTAGTGGCTATGGGATTTGATGACTTTTCTCTCCAGTTTTACCAGTTGCTGAGAGGGAGGTGTTTAATTCTTAACTATAAATGTGGATTTTTTTATTTATTCTTTTAAAATTGATTTTATTGATTTTAGAGGGAGGAAGATATAGAGATAGCAGTATTAATGAGAGAGACATTGTTTGGTTGTCTCCCCACATGGGCCACAGCTGGGGATTGAGCCTGAAACCCTTGTATGTGCCCAGGAATTGAGTTGGGGTCCTCTTGGTTCATGAATAGATGTTCAACTACTGAGCCACACCAGCTCTGCTATTTCTTCTATTAGATCTGTCATTTATGCTATTTATGTTTTGAAACTTTCTGGCACACACACACATTTATGATAGTTATGCTTTGCTTTCTCATGGATTACTTGCATAATTTTTAGGATTTCAGTTTTTTATTATTACGGCTTTTTTAGTGTAGTTTTCTTAATTGTTGTTCTGTTTATTGCAACATACATGATCTATACAAAATTCTTTTGGCATTAACATTTTACCATTCTGCCTGAAGAATACAAATCTCACTTTCATTTGAATTGCTTTATTTTCCTTACTTTTAAATGTTAGTATCAGATGTTGTTCTAAGTTAATTTCAGTCATTAAGTATGATTTATAAATGCCATGAGAAGGCTAATTTATTAGATTCATATTTCTTATCTTTTTATGTTATTTTTATATTCTGCTATATGCTTTGATTTCCTGATATTATTATTTCCTTTATGTTAAAATTTTCCCTTTAGACTCTTTAAGAATAGGTCTTAGAGCAACACATTCTTTTAGTTTTCCTTAGTCGGAGAAAGTTTTTTAATTCCACTTCATTCCTATAAAGAGTTTCACCTGTTCTGGATTTCAGGATTGTGAGTTATTTGCTTGAAATATCACATGCTGTGAGAAGAGGTCTTGGAGAGAACGTGATCACTGGTTGACCTGGTAATAGAAGGCTCTAAGTCCCCTCCTCTGTTCTTGGAATGTGTGATCCACTTACCTTGCCCACAGTGAAAGCATTCCCAAGGACACAGCCTTGATAGAGTAAGGTGCTGTTGAGACCATCTGTACTGAATATGAGACTAAACCCCATTAAAGTATCTATATAAACTTTTACATTTTAAGTAAGCAGATATGAAGATGTACCTGTTTGTGGTTGCCCAGGACAAGCCACCTATTAGTAAGTTCCCCCATTTATTAAATCTGAGACACACCAATCTTGAGTAGCCTAACTCTTCAGTTTCTCCTTGCTCTCCGTGTATGGGAACCAGTTTGTGAACTAATAATTTGTGAGGCATCCAGAAGACAGAAGAAATAGGCCTTGGAAAGAGGCACCTGCAGGTGAGATGCCAAGTTGTCCATCCACCTCTATGTGGAGAGAGGTGGCCCATATATTAGGTGCTTGTGGACCGCTGCATTAGTAGGGGACCCTCCCAAAACACCAGCTGATCTAATGCACTTGTTTAATGAACTGCACATTGTTTACTGCAGCAAGGAAGGGAAAGAGATGGTTGCACAGTGGGCCTTGCTCTTCTATGGACAGCTCAGATGACCACTGATGCCCAACTAGGAGCTGAAGCTTGAGTTAGAAAGTTGGAAGAAGAGCTGAGATTAGATAAAGGAATGCACTTGTCCACTATGCAGTTAGCTTTGGAGCTGGCAATAAGATAGGAGGACAGCATGGTAAGTTGTGGACACCTTATGGTGCATTTTGCAAATGGATGACAGCTTTCCTTGGTCTAAAGTGTAAGTGATTGTGACAAAGCCTGATTGGTCTGCTAAGAGGTAGAATCCCTGGGGAAGTGAGGAGAGTGAAGAGAAACATGTGGTGATTGAAAGTGAAAATGAAAAAAACAAAACCCTGTTTTATCCAACACCTAATTAATACAAAAGAAAACAAAAGCAAGTAACAACTGCAGACCCCACATCAGGAAATGTTCATGATGAAAGAATATACTCTTGCTGTGCTTATTGATATAGCTGCTAAGTTCTAGTAAAAGGTCAGGGAAAGTGTCCAGGCAGGGTTAGTGTGCTTGTGGATGGAGAGTTGATAGCATTTCTCTGTCCACGCAAGAGACAGAAAAAATGAGCAACATCACCACACACCTTCCCCCTGGTATTATCTACTTGATACTCAATATATTCCTTTATAGATTAGATTACCTTAGGGTGCCGAGATTGGCACAATGAGGCGGACCTCCCTGGGCATGTGACCCTGGAAATCTATAGAGGAGGTACAACAAATTTTTATAGATTTCAGAATGAGACAGGCCATCTATGCGCCTATCTTTGAAGGCCCCAATCAGGCCACATTCACTGCAGGAATAAAATCAAGACACTCCAGTCTGCTCCCAGAACCTAAAATGGAACACTGATATCCATGCTGAGCCCAGTCCTGGGACAATAAATTTATGATTTGGGGCAATCCATTGCTGATCTGGGAAATTCTAAAAAATCCCAGGTACAGGTGCAGGCTGTGGTAAAGATTAGAAAAGGAATGTGAGAAAAGGGAATTCCCACTGATGCCTTAATCTGCAGATGAATCTAGTCAGGGCAATCTGTCCACAGGGACTGCAGTTGCTATTTGGCCTGACATTGATACTATTTTACTGGAAACAAGAATGAATCACATCAGCCAGTGGACTGAACTCAGAAAGGATTGGCTGATGATCACTCATGAGTCCTGGCTCTTCACCCTTTGTGCTAACATTTGGTTTGTTCTAAATGGACTAATTGTATGATTTGGACAATTGGAACCTAAGGGGTGGAAGATCATGGATAAACCTTTATGACCCCGTGGGGACCTTTTTAATGTCTCTCGATGGTTGTCAGGCCCAAGAGGACAAATAGGCTTCCTGAGCCATGTTTCTTGTGATAGTAGGGTTCCTTTGCTGGTGAATCTTGACTATGCAGTATCTCTGGATAGAAGAGGGGACTCATGACTCAAATAAAGAAGATGTAGGCTTCCTCTAGAAATTTGTTAGTGGAGCCCCCCTCTCAAAACCCCCTTGTAAGTGCTGCCATTTTCAAATGTTATTTTCAGTAGGACTTCTTTTCATTGAGAACTGTATGGGAATGGGCATTGTACTAACCTAGGATGCCTTTAGTGGCTAGCTTAGCTTAGGGGATCAAGAAATGCCAGGCCTCAATAACCTCTTTCTGTTGGGTGGACGGGTCATAAAACACTCTGAAGTTATGTTTTTCCTTTATTTCTAGAGTCCAAAACCAGGTTTCCCTTCTCTTTCCACCTTTCAGAGTTCTGTTTTGCTTTTTGTTGCATTAGTACAGTGGTTGGCAAACTGCAGCTCAAGAGCCACAAGCAGCTCTTTGGCCCCTTGAGTGTGGCTCTTCCACAAAATACCATGGCCTGGGCAAGTCTATTTTGAAGAAGTGGCATTCGACGAAGTTTAAGTTTAAAAAATTTGGCTCTCAAAAGAAATTTCAATCATTGTACTGTTGATATTTGGCTCTGTTGACCCATGAGTTTGCTGACCACTGCATTAATACCATGGATTATAGCTGTACCTAGTGGAGAGTAACAGAAAGACATGAATTTAAGACATGGTATTTGGACTAAAAATCTGGTTAGTCAAAATACTTGTTTTGTAAATTAACTTAGTTTGAAGATAATCTGTCAAAAAAATTCATAACTTTAATACTCTCTCAACTTGAAACATTAATAATCCCTTATATTGTGCTCATGATACCCCTCATTGCCTTTTCATAACTTTATCCTAATGAAATATAGGACATACCCCTCAAATATATATACCATCAGCTTTAGTTGTAACTTAATAAAAATGATATAAACTTATATAATCTCATAAGTTGCTTCTCTGATTCTAAATTGTATTGCTAAGATTCATTTATGTCCTTGAATGTAGTATCTGCCCATTTTCAATTGCTATGCAATATTAATTATATGAATTTAATTTATATTTATTAACTCCCTTTTTGATATTTTTTAGATTTTCACTGTTACAAAAAAAGCTACAGTGAAAATCCTTTGTATATCTCCCTATGCAGTTTGTGTGGGAGTTTCTATCACTAGTAGAGAAATTGCCAAGTTATAAGGCATATGAATATTCATCTCCACAAGATACCGCCAACTGTTTTTCCAAAGTGTTTATAATAAATTATACCTCCTTCCACAATGTCTAAGGAATAACGGCAATCCACATCTTTTCCAACATTTAAAATTTTCCACTTGGCATTATTGGATTTCTTACTTTCACCAATAAAATGGGTGCACAGTGACTTCTTATCTTGGCATTAATTTGCATTTTCCTGGTCACTAATGCAGCTGGACATCTTTTCACATATTTAATATGATGTTTCCTCTTCTGTGAAGGCCTGTCCTTGTCCTTATATCTTCCACTGGGGTATTTTTTCATTTCTTCAAATAAGAGAATTTTAAATTAAAAAGTTAAAGGTATTTGAAAGAAAAATGACAGTTATTAAGCTCAAATAAAGATATCTCAATTTCACAGAAGAAATTAGCCTCCTCAGCTTTAGTAGCTGATGGCAATTTGGTGTTACGCTGTACTGCAATGTAAGGAACAATTACAAACTAGTTTTGAGTGATTTTTTTAAAAAAGAATTTTCCATTACCTTTTGATTTCTATATGGTTCTAAATCTTAGATGTCTGCTGGATGTTAAGAAAAGAGAAAAGAGAACCAAGATGGCGGCATAGGCAAAACACCTATTTGCCGCCATACACAGCAAGTTTAAAACTGCAACTTAACGAAAGAACAAACACCATCTAGAATCACCAGAAAGGTGGCTGAGTGAAAATTCCACAAATAAAAGTGAAGATAAGACACTGTGACTCGGAGGAGTGGCTGAGGACAGCGTTGAAGATATGTGCGGAGAGAGGTTTGGAGCGCACATGCCAGTGGTTAGGGCGGACGGCTGAAAACAGGCCAGTTTTCTCAAATGGGGTAGACTAAGACGTCCCACTGGACTGATTCTCCAGCTCTGGGTGAAGTCCAGGGAACCCATTATCACACAGGGTAAAAACTGGACAGTGGGAGGGCACGCCGAAGCTCGGGTGCTACAGGGGTCCGCTGGCTTGTGGAGAAGGCGAGCTTGTGCAGAGTGCACATGAACTTGGGAACAGAGCAGCTGCATGACTGTGCAAAGAGCACACAAGACTTGCTCTTTCATTCCGTAAACCTTCAGACTGCATTGTTTGTGACCCTGGGTGAGACATTGGGTGTGAAGACTCATTTGGGGAAAGTCTGAATTCTCCAGCAGCCGGTGGAGCTAGGCATCGGCTCTCAATCAGAGGTGCTGGCGGCCATTGCCCCCAGCACAGAGTCCCTGGGGCCGCATAGGGCGGAGCTGACACTGTCTGCTTGGCCCGGAGACTCCGCCCATCAAACCTGAGCACAGCTGAACATCACAGACAATTGGCCTGGAGGTCAACCCCTCCAAGTGCTAACAACGATTAACCTGAGCTTAACTTCAGCAAGACTGTTCAATCCATATCCACCTCAGGTAACTGGGGAGGCTGAGCACTGTCCCTTGAAGGATGTCTACCACACAAAGCTAATTGACCAACTCAGGGAAGCAGCCACCATGCAGAGACATGGAAAGAAATCAGATGTGAAAGAAATGGAGGGAAAAAAAACGACTGGACATGGAATTCAAAACCACAGTTATAGGGCTTTTCAAGAGGCTCCTAGAAAAGGTCGAGATCTATAAGGAAATAAGCAAGACATACAAGGAAATGAATGAGACCCTCAAGGATATGAATGAGACCTGCAAAAAAATGAACAAGACCAATGTGGAAATGCATGAGTCCTACAAGGAAATGAATGAGACCTACAAGGATATGAAGGAGACTCTCAAGGATATGAAAAGGGACCAACCAGAAATTAAGCATACACTGACTGAAATAAAAAATATTATACAAAGACCTAAAAGTACTCTAGAGCACCCCAAGAACCAAGTTAAAGATTTGAAATACAAAGAGGTAAAATCCACTCAGCTGAAAAAGCAATAAACCAAAAGAATCCAATAAATTGAAGAGAGTGTAAAGGGCCTCTGGGACAACCTCAAGCATACCAACATCCGAATTATAGGGGTGCCAGAAAAAGAGAGAGAGCAAGACAATGAAAACCTATTTGAAGAAATAGTGACTGAAAACTTCCCACACCTGGTGAAAGAAATTGACTTCGGAGTCCAAGAAGCGTACTGAACCCAAATATACAGGAACCCTAAGAGGACCACACCAAGGCACATCATAATTAAAATGCCAAGAGCAAAATATAAAGAGAGAATATTAAAAGCAGCAAGAGAAAAACAGTTAGTTACCTATAAGGGAGCACCCATAGGATTGTCAGCGGATTTCTCAACAGAAAAGATGCGGGCCAGATGGGAGTGGCAAGAAATATTCAAAGTGATGAATAGCAAGAATCTACAACCAAGATTACTCTATCCAGTAAAGCTATCATTCAGAATTGAAGGTCAGATAAAGTGCTTCGCATATAAGAAAAAGCTAAAGGAGTTCATCACCACCAAACCAATATTATATGAAATGCTGAAAGATATTCTTTAAGAAGAGGAAGAAGAAAAAGATAAAAGTGTAAATTATGAACAACAAATACATATCTATCAACAAATGAATCTAAAAATCAAGTGAATTAATAAGCTGATGAACAGGATTAACTGGTGAATGTAACAGACTCACAGACATAGAGAGGGAATGGACTGACAATTCTTGGGGAGAAAAGGGGTGTGGGAAGTGCAGCAAGAGACTGGACAAAAATCATGCAACTATGGGGGAGGACAGTGGGAGGGGTGAGGGCGAAGGGTGGGATGGTACCAGGTGGAGGGGAGCTATAGGGGGTGAAAGGGAACAATGTAATTAATAAACTAAACAATAAAGATTTTTTTAAAAAAAAGAGAACAAAAATGACTAGAAAATGTGCTAGTGAGGTGGAGTCAAAGGGCCAAGGTTGAGCAATCCTGGAAGACCCGCTATGTGTTCCC
This sequence comes from Antrozous pallidus, assembly GCA_027563665.1. Classification (NCBI taxonomy): domain Eukaryota; kingdom Metazoa; phylum Chordata; class Mammalia; order Chiroptera; family Vespertilionidae; genus Antrozous; species Antrozous pallidus. Next base: position 116,541,742 of record CM050509.1, read on the forward strand.
AATAAATTTCTATTTTTAAATTTCTCACCCTTTCAGTTATCCAATATTCATGTGATTCTGGATGCCTTCCTACGAGCTGTACAATGAAACCCAATTCAGGCCTTCCCTCAGTGAGCACTGGCTTAGGCTCCAATAACTCTGTCCCTTCCTTTTATTATTCATTCATCAGCCCAATAACTACCAGAACCATCTTCTGCTCCAGTGGGAAATAATACAAATGCAAAAATTTTGAGGACTATCTCTTGACTACACACAGTTCTAAAAGTTTTATCTGAATTTACACATTTTGTCCTCAAAAAAGATCATTGAGGTCCCAATGTGCTGTTATCATCACACATCATGGTCTGTTTTATAAACTTGGATATGTTAAGTAACTAGCCAAAAACTGGACACTAATAAGGAGAGGACATGGAATTTAAGAAATACACAAAATTTTGAAGATCTAAGATGGCTGCCTATGGGACGGTAGGCTGCAAGATAGTGTATGAGTAAGATAACAAGAGGAGAGTGCATGGATGTGTGGGCAGTGTCTGTATTTGTGAGAAAAGGTCAGCGATACTCCACAGAACTCTTGGGGAATGGTGTACTGGGCTCTGCTGGCTGAGGAACCTCTACTATTACTCAAATCTCTCCCAAAGTGGCTGGATCTGCCACAGAAACCATGCCATCTTGAAGAGCATACCCGCTATGATCAGAAGCCCAGCCTTCAGATACCTCCCAGGACACACAGCCCAGGTCCACACAACTCAAAGTTTGAACCTTCTGGTAATAGTCAGAATGGGGAGACAACAGAATACCCAGAGGAAAGAAAATGAGGAGTTTCAAAGAAAGGAAATTAGTGAAACTGAAGCTTGCAGCATGACCGAAAAAGAATTCAGAGTAATGGCCATGGAATTTATACATCGGATGGACAAGAAAATCAAAAACCTATGCAAGAATCAGGAAGAAATGAAAAATGATATAGCTATAATAAAAAAAAACACCATGGAAAGATTCAACAGTATAATAGACGCAGAGGACCGAATTAGTGAGTTAGAGGATCAGGTACAGAAACAAGCTCAAATTGAACAGCAATTGCAGAAAAAAATTAAAAAGCAGGACGAAAGCCTAAGGGAGCATTTGGACAATATGAAATGAAGTAACATACGTATAATAGAGCTGCCAGAAAGACAAGAGGAGTAGCAAGGATTAGAAAATCTATCTTAAGAAATAATCACCGAAAACTCCCAGATATGGGGAAGAAAAAAGTTACACAAGTACAGAGTCCCATGCAGGATCAACCCCCAAAGGCCCACACCAAGACAAGTCATAAATTCAATGGCAAATAACAATGACAAAAAGACTATCTTAAAGGCTGCAAGAGAGAGACAGAGAGTTACCTACAAAAGAACCCCCATCAGATTATCAAATGACTTCTCAACAGAAACACATCAAGTTAGAATAGATTGGAAGGAGACATATAAAGAGTTTCAAGGCAAAGGACTGAATCCAAGAATACTCTATCCAGTGAGACTATCAATCAAAATTGAAAGAGAAATCAGGAGCTTCACAGACAAAAAGAGGCTAAGGAAGTTTATCACCACCAAATCAGCAATGCAAGAAATGCTAAAGGGAATACTGTAAAAAGAAGAAATAAACAGGTAATAAGGAACACAGAAACAAAAATAGATATGACTACAAACAAATACCTTTCAGTAATAACTTTAAACGTAAACAGACTAAATGTCACAATCAAAAGACACCAAGTGGCTGAATGGATAAAAAACACTATATATATGCTGTCTACAAGAGACCCACATCAGAACTAGAGACTCACATATATTGAAAGTGAAGGGATACAAAAATATCTTTCAGGCAAACGGAAATGAAAAAAACCCTTGGGTAGTAATACTTATATCTGACAAATTAGATCTTAAAGTAAATGCCATAACAAGAGATAAGGAAGGCCACTTTATAATACTAAAGGGATTGATACAACAAGAGGTTATAACCCTGATAAACATATATGCACCTAATGCTGGAGCACCCAAATACATAACAAAACTCTTAGAAGATATCAAGGAAGAGATAGACAACAATACAATCATCATAGGGGAATTTAAGAGACCACTGACATCACTGGATAAAACCTCTAGACAAAAAATCAGCAAAGACACAGCAATCCTAAATGGTTCACTAGAACAGATGGCCTTAACTGACATCTTCAGTAAATTTCACCCAAAAGGCACGAAATATATGTTCTTCTCAAGTGCATATGGGACATATTCAAAAACAGACCACATATTGGGTCACAAGCAGTCTCCCAAAATTCAAGAAGATTGAAATCATATCAAGTATCTTCTCAGACCACAATGCCATAAAATTAGAAATAAATTACAATAAAAACAATCCAAAAATCTTAACACTTGGAAACTGAATAGCATGCTATCAAACAATGATTGGGTTATCAATGGGATAAAAAAATTACAAGAATCCTGGAAACTAATAACAACAAAAACAAAACAATCCAAAATCTATGGGGCATAATGAAAGCAGTCTTAATAGGGAAGTTTATAGCTCTATAAGCCTACCTCAAAAATCAGGAAAAAATGGTGGTAAATAAACTAACTCTACAAATCAAAGAATTAGAAAGAGAGCAACAAGAAAAGCCCAGAGTGAGCAGAAGGAAGGAGATAATAAAGACAAGAGCAGAAATAAATGACATAGAGACCAAAAAAAAAAAAAAAAACAGTACAAAAGATCAATGAAACCAAGACTGGTTCTTTGAAAGGATAAATAAGATTGATAAACCTCTAGCCAGGCTCACCAAGAAACAAAGAGAGAGGAATCAAATAAACAAAATCAGAAATGAGAGAGGCGAAATAACAACAGACCCCACAGAAATACAAAGGATCGTTAGCAAATACTATGAACAACTCTACTTAAACTAGAAAACCTAGAGGAAATGGACATATTCCTAGAAAAATACAAAATTCCAAAACTCAATAGGAAAGATTCTAAAAATCTCACTAGTTTGATAACTATGGAAGAAACTGAAGCAGTCATCAAAAAGCTCAAGCAAATAAAAGCCCGGCGCCACATGGCTTCCCTGGGGAGTTCTACCAAACATTCAAGGAAGAAATTAAAACTATCCTCCTCATACTATTTCAAAAAACTCAAGAGGAAGGAACACTCCCTAGCTCATTCTATGAAGCCAGCATCACCATAATACCAAAACCAGATAAAGACAACACAAAGAAATAGAATTATAGGCCAATATCCCTCATTAAAATAGATGCCAAATTTCTCAACAAAATTCTAGCAAATTGGATCTGGAAGTACATTAGAAAGATCATACACCATGACCAAGTAGTATTTAGCCAGGGATGCAAGAATGGTTCAATATCCACAAATCAATAAACATGATACATCACTTAAACAAATTGAGAGATAAAAATCACATAATCAAATCAATTAACGCAGAAAAAGCATTTGACAAAATCCAACACCCCTTTTTGATCAAAACACTCAACAAGGTGGGAATAGAAGGATCATACCTCAACATAATAAAAGCTATATATCAAAAACCTTCAGCCACCATCATACTCAATGGATAAAAACTGAAACCATTTCCCCTAATAACAGTAATAAGACTGGGATGCCCACTCTCACCACGCCTGTTCAACATAGTAATGGATGTACTAGCCATTTAAATCAGACAAGAAGAAGAAATAAAAGGCATCCAAATTGGAAAAAAAGAAGTAAAAGTGTACTTATTTGCACATGACATGATATTGTACATAGAAAACCCTAAAGACTCCATCCAGAAATTATTAGACTTAATAAATGAATTTGGCAATGTAGCAAGATAACAAATTGATACCAAGAAATCTATGGCATCCCTTTACACCAATAACGAACTTACACAGAGATTTAAAAAGCAATCCCATTTACCATTGCACAAAAAATTAAGATACCTAGGAATAAACTTACGTAAATAGGTAAAAGACCTGTGTGCAAAAAACTACAGGACACTGAAGAAAGAGACAGAGGAAGACATAAATAGATGGGAGAACATACTGTGTTCATGGATTGGTAGAATCAGCATCATCAAAATGTCCATACTACCCAAAGAAATCTGCAGGTTCAATACAATCCCCTTTAAAATACCAAAGGGATATTTCACAGATCTACACCAAACTTTCCAAAATTTATCTGGAACAAAGAAGACCCTGAATAGCTGCAGCAATCGTGAGAAAGAAGAACAAAGTAGGTGGGATCTCAATAACAGATTTAAAGCTGTATTATAAAAGCACTGTTCTTAAAACAGCCTGGTGCTGGCACAAGAACAGACGTATAGAACAATGGAGTAGAATAGAAAACCCAGAATTTGACCCAAACCACTATGCAAAATTAATATTTGACAAAGGAGGGATGAACATAAAATGGAGTCAAGATAATCTCTCCAACAAATGGTGTAGAGAAAATTTTGGATAGATACATGAAAAAAAATTCAACTAGACCACCGACTTACACCATACACAAAACTAGACTCAAAATGAATCAAAGACTTAAACATAAGAAGGGAAACCATAAAAATAATAAAGGAATCCACAGGCAGAAAAATCTCAGACATATGCCGCAGGAACTTCTTCAATGATACTGCCCCTAGAGCAATAGAAACTAAAGAGAAAATAAACAAATGGGACTACATCAAAATAAAAAGCTTTTGCATAGCAAAAGAATCCATCAACACAGCAACAAGAAATCCCACTGCATGGGAGAACATATTTGCAAATGTCACCACAGACAAGGGTTTAAGCTCTAACATTTACAGGGAACTCATACAACTTAACAAAAGGAAGATAAACAATTCAATCAAAAATATGGGCAACAGACCTAAATAGACAATTTTCGAAGGAGAAAAGAAGGAAGGCTAAGAGACATATGAAAACATGCTCAAAGTCACTAATTATCCGAGATGCAAATCAAAACAATAATGAGGCATCATCTCACACCTGTCAGAATGGCAATCATCAACAAATCAACAAAAGACAAGTGTTTGCAAGGATGTTGAGATAAAGGAACTCTTTTGCACTGCTGGTGGGAATGCAGACTGGTGCAGCCACTGTGAAGAACAGTATGGACCTTCCTCAAAAAAACTAAAAATGGAACTCTCATTTGACCCAGTGATCCCACTTTTAGGAATATATCCCAAGAAACTAGAAAGGATTTATGCACCCCTATGTTCATTGCAGCACAATTCATCATAGCTAAGATCTGGAAGCATCCTAAGTGCCCATCACCAGATGATTGGATTAAAAAACTGTGGTATATCTACACAATGGAATACTAGGCTGCAGTAAAAAAGAAGGATGGATGGATGCAACAGCATGGATGGAACTGGAAAGCATTATGCTAAGTGAAATAAGCCTGTCAGAGAAAGACAAATACCACATGATCTCACTAATTTGTGGAATATAATGAACAACATAAACTGATGAACAGGCACAGATCCAGAGGCAGAGAAACATCAACCAGAATGTTGGGCCTCAAGTAGAATTTAGGGGAGAGAGGGGGGAAGGAGGAGAGATCAACTAAAGGACTTGTATGCATGAATATAAGCCTAACCAATGGACATGAACACCAGGGTGGTGAGGTCATGAGTGTGGGGGGAGTTTTGGGGGGTTAATAGAGGGATAAGGGCACATAAATACCTTGATCTGAGCAAGGAATAGAAAACATTTTTGAAGAAATAATGACAGAAAACTTCCCTTATATTGGTAAGAAAGAACTCACACAAGTCCAAGAAGCTCACAGAGTCCCAAAAACGATGAATCACAAAAGACCAACATGAAGACACATTATAATTAAATTGGCAAACACCAATGACAAAGTAAGAATCTTAAAGGCTGCCAGAGAGAGACATAACATTACCTACAAAGGATGTCCAATCAGACTATCAACAGATTTTTCAACAGAAGCACACCAGGCCAGAAGTGAATGGAATTAAATATACAAAGTCATGCAAAGCAAGGGTCTGAATCTAAGAATACTTTACCCAGTAAAGCTATCAATCAAAGTTGAGGGTGAAATCAGGGGATGCACAGATAAAAAATGACCAGAGGAGTTTATTACTACCAAACCAGCAATGCAAGAAATAATAAAGGATCTTCTGTAAAAAGAAGAAATATGCAGGGAAGAAGGAACACAGACATAGAGAATAAAAAATGGGGAAAAATAAGAAACTATCAATAATAACTTTAAATTTAAATAGGTTAAATGTCACAATAAAAATACATAGGATAACTGAGTAGATAAGAATACATGACCCATATATCTGCTGTCTACAGGAAACCCATTTCAGAACAAAGGATTCATACAGACTGATGGTGAAGGGATGGAAATTTTTTTCCAGGGGAACGGAAATGAAAAAAAATCTATAGTAGCAATACTTATATCTGACAAATTAGACCTCAAAATGAAGGCCATAACAAGAGATAAGGAAGGGTACTTCATAACGCTATAGAGAGCAATGCAATAAGAAGATACAACTCTGGTAAACATATATGCACCCAATACAGAAGCACCGAAATACAAAAACAAAAACAAACAAACAGAAACAAAACCTTCTGGAGCACATCAAGGGAAAGATTGCAATACAGTCATCATAGGGGACTTAATTTTTATATTAATTTTTAAAGATATTTAATTGATTTTTTTACAGACAGGAAGGGAGAGGGATAGAAATTTAGAAACATCGATGAGAGAGAAATATCCATCAGCTGCCTCTTGTATACCCTCTATTGAGGATGTACCTGCAACCAAGGTACATTCCCTTGACCGGATTCGATCCTGGGGTCCTTTATTCTGCAGGCTGATGCTCTATCCACTGAGCCAAACTGGTTAGGGCACAGTAGGGGTCTTTAATACCCCATGAACAGCACAGAAAAAATCATCTAAACAAAAAATCAGCAAAGAAACATCAATCCCAAATGACTCACTAGGTCAGATGAAATTAATCAACATCTTCAGAATATTTCACCACAGAGCCACAGAATATACATTCTTCTCAAGTGTACAAGGGTCATTTTCAAAGATATACTACATATTGGGACACAGGCAAAGTCTCTTCAATTCAAGAAGATAGAAATAATATCAAGCATTTTCTCAGATCACAATGGCATAAGAGTAGAATAAACTACAATAAAAACAATAAAACACCCAAACACCTGAAGGCTAAACAGTATGCTATTAAACAATGATTGAGTTACCAAAGAGATAAAAGAAGAAATAAAAAGCATCATGGCAACAAATGACAATGAAAACACAACAATCCAAAATCTATGGAACATATCCAAAGCAGTCTTGAGAGGGAAGTTCATAGCTCTGCAGGCCTATCTCAAAAACAAGAAAAGATAGTAATAAATTATCTAACCCTACGACTCAAAGAATTAGGATGAGAACTACAAGAAAAGCCCAGTGTACGCAGAAGGAAGGAAATAATAAAGATCAGAGCGGAGTTAAATAACATAGAGACCAAAAACAAACAAACAAACAAACAAAAAACAATACAAAACATCAATAAAACCAAGAGCTGGTTCTTTGAAAGGAGATAAACAAGATTGATGAACCTCTAGCCAGGATCACCCAGAAGCAAAGATAGATGACCCAAATAAGCAAAATCAGAAATAAAAGAGGTGAAATAACACCCGATCCCACATAAATAGAAATTAATATGAAAAAATTACTAAGAACAACTCTATTCCAACAAAATAGATAACCTATGCAGAAAGGATATATTCTTAGAAAAATACAAGCTTTCAAAACTCAATCAAGAAGGATAAGAAAAAGCTGAATAGGCCAATAACTACCAAAGAAATTGAAGCAGTGATCAAACATCTTTAGCAAATAAAAGCCCTGGTCTGGATGGCTTTACAGCAGATTTCTAGCAACCATCCAAAGAAGAACTAAAACCTATCCTCCTTAGAGTATTCCAAAAAGTTCAACAGAAAGGCATACTTTCAAGCTCTTTCTATTAAACCAGCATTACCTTAATCCCAAAACCACATAAAGACAACACATAAACAGAGAACTACAGGCCAATATCCTTGATGTACATTGATGCTAAAATCCTCAACAAAATTCTAGCAAATCAGATTCAGCAATACATTAGAAATATCATACACCATTACCAAGTGGGATTTATTCTGTGAATGCAAAGATAGCACAATAACCACAAATCAATAAATGTGTCAGATCACGTAAACAAACTGAGAGACAAAAATCACATAATCATATCAATCAATGTAGAAAAAACATTTGATAAAAACCAACACCGTTTCATGATAAAAATTCTCAGCAAAGTGGGAATAGAGGGATCATACCTCAACATAATAAAAGGGTTATATGACAAACCTACAGCCAACATCATATTCAAAGGGGCAAAAACTAAACTCATTTTCCTTAAGAACAGGGACAAGATAGGGATGCTCACTTTCATTACTCCTGTTAAATATACTGGAACTGCTAGCCATAGCAATGAAACAAGAAGAAGAAATAAAAGGCATCTAAATTTGAAAAGAAGCAGCAAAATTGTCTTTATTCACAGAGCCCATGATACTATACATAGAAAACCCCAAGACTCCATAAAAAAACTACTAACCTAATAAAGAAATTTGGCAATACAGCAGGATAGAAAATTAACACCCAAATTCTATGGCCTTTTTATACACCAATAATGAACTCACAGAGAGAGAAATGAAGAAAACAACAACAACAAACACAAAACAAAAACAAACAAATAATCCCATTTACCATTGCACCAAAAAATTAAGATACTTAGGAATAAACTTAACTAAGGACATAAAAGATTTGTACTCAGAAAACTAGTGGACATTGAAAAAAGAGATAGAGGAAAACAGAAACAAATGGAAAAACATACCATGTTCATGGATTCGTAGAATCAACATCATTAAAATGTCCATAATACCCAAAGGAATCTACAGATTCATGGAATCTCCATTAAAATACCAACGGCATATTTCAACAATCTAGAACAAACTCTCCAAAAATTCATCTGGAATAAAAAAGACCACAAATAGCCACAGCAATCCTAAGAAAGAAGAACAAAGTTGGAGGGATCACATTATCAGAAATCAAGCTATATTACCAAGCCACGGTTCTCAAAACTCCCGGGTACTGGCAAAAGAACAGACATACAGAACAATAGAACAGAACAGAGAACCTAGAAATTGACCCAAATCATTATGCTCAATTAATATTTTACAAAGGAGGCAAGAGAATACAATGGAGTCAAGACAGTCTCTTCAATAAATGGTGCTGGGAAATTTGATCAGATACATGCAAAAAATGAAACTAGATCACCAACTTACACCATACACAAAAACAAACTCAAAATGGCTAAAGGACTTAAATGTAAGACTGGAATTCATAAAAATCTACAAGACTCCATAGGCAGCAAAATAGCAGACATATGTCGTAGCAACAGCTTTACAAATACAGCTCCTAGGGCAATGGAGACTAAGGAGAAAATAAACAAATGGGACTACATCAAAATAAAAAGCTTCTGCATAGCAAAAGAAACCACCAACAAAACAAGAAAGCCCACAGCATGGGGGAACATATTTGCCAATAATATTCCCGATAAGGTTTTATTCTCTAAAATTCACCAAAGCTCATACAACTTAACAAAAGAAAGATAAACAATCCAAACAAAAAATGGGCAAAGGACTCACATAAACATTTTTTGAAAGAGGACATACAGAAGGCCCAGAGACATATGAAAGAATACTCAATGTCACTAATAATCTGAGAGATGCAAAGCAAAACTACAATGAGATACCATCTCACACGTCTCAGAATGGCTATCATCAACAAATCAAAAAAGGACAAGTGTTGAGGAGAATGTGGAGAAAAAAGAACCTTCCTGTACTGCTGGGTGGGAATGCAGACTGGTGCAGCCACTGTGGAAGACAGTATGGAGTTTCTTCAAAAAGTTAAAAATGGAACTCCCATTTGACCGAGTGATCCCATTTCTAGGACTATATCCCCAAAAAACAAAAACACCAATAAAAAAGGATATATGTACCCCTATGTTCATAGCAGCACAATTTACCATAGCTAAGATTTGGAAACAGCCTAACTGTCCATCAGCAGATGAGAGGATTAAAAACTGTGGTACATCTACACAATGGAGTATTATGCCGCTATAAAAAAGAAGGAACTTTTACCATTTGCAACATTATGAATGGAGCTGGAGAGCATAATGCTAAGCATAATAAGCCAGTCAGAGAAATATAAATATCACATGATGTCACTCATATGTGGGATTAATGATCAATATAATTTGATGAATAAGAATAGATCCAGAGACAAACGGTAGGAGAAGGAGAGGGTTAGAAAGCAAGCAAAGGACTTGTATGCATGCATATTAGCATACCAAATGGACACAGACACTGGGTCGGTGGGGGCTTGCACAGGGTGGGAAAGGCTGGTGGTAGGGTCATTTGGGGGGAAAGGAGGCATATGTAAAACTTTAGACAATTAAAAAATAAATAAAAATAAAATAAAATAAAAATAATAAGTGGAAATAAATACAGACAATCTTAATTATAATTTAAAAACCTTACCTAACCACCTTACTAAACCAGTGAGTTTTCACAAAGAAATATGCACTTAAAGTTAATTATTAATAAAAAAGCAACTTTAAAGGGTGAATATCATCACAGATAATACAGGCCAGGGAGTGGCTTCCTGAGCCATCACAGTTCCAGAGTGACTATTTCCAACTGATCACAACAAACTTAAAAACTTCTAGTGACTGAATGACTTAGAAAATGGGGTTAAAGGTGACACTCAATGTCTGAGTGTTTCTGGCACATGTTTTAGTGTGTCTCTGCAAAATGTAGACAATTCAGTATCTATCTTATATAATTACTGGATGAATTAAATGGTTCAATATAAAAAAGTCACTCAACACAGTCACTGGAGAAATGTACTCACACAATAAACAGTATGTGTCATTATTCCAGGAAATATCTCCAGGCATATTTATTTAGACTCCCCAATTCCAAACATGTAAGGACAAGACAGATTGAGAGAACTTCTGTGGGAACCCCTTTCACTTCCCACATAATTCAGGGTTCAGGTTCAAGTTTTGGGTTCTGGAGAAGGCCACACACAAATGAAAAGAGACTAGAAAGTTATTAATTTGGGAATACTGGGGGCCATTTGGGAGCCCATCTCTAGTGGGAGGACTACTCATTGCTCTGGCCTTGCTATCCCTTCCTATGGGATTCATCCATAGCCTTTAAGCAGAAAATTCCAATAACAAAAATTTACATAAGACAAACAGAGGTGGAGACTGCCTCAGCTAGCAATGTTTTAGCTCTGACCTTTCATAGCAATTAAGGTTGTTGACCAGTCTTCCAGGTTCCCTGTACACATCTTTCTATTAGTGAGACAATGATCAGTTCCCGGCATCATCCCCGTTTCTTTTCTTTAAAAATTCTTGCAACTGCAGACTAAAAATAAACATATAAGAACAAAAAATGAGACAAGCAATAATGGTTATGCTGAGAGGCGAATGAATCAGTCTGTAGTAAGTTTATTTTTGGGCCAATAGTATTTTGAGTCCCAACTTCAATATCCAACAGTTTTTTGAGTGCCAGTTTCAATGTCAAACATTTCCTTATATATACATGTCAGCAATGATATCTGGATGGTGGACAAATAGTGGCAATGCAGGTCTGACCCTCTCTGGTTTGGTCCTGGGCAACCTGCAGCGACACACAGCTGCTTACTGCTAGTATGGCAAGGAATTGTCAGTGTCCTCCATCTCTGGACTGTTTCTCCTCTTGTCTTTATGGTTGAATCATTCCTGTCAATTTCTCTCTGTTTCAGGAATCCACATGGTCTTAGAGTTGTTTCATGAAAATATACAAACATATTCTCAACCAAAAGTTAATAAAGGAATCTTTTCTATAAATTTGACTTGGGAACCTTTTTATTTTTGCCCAAATGATTTTCCTTTGGCTTATTTTGACACCATGTGTGTTTTTCAAGTGTGTCTTGCTGTTAACATCACAAATAAAAATAAATTTTCTAAAGTAAAATTTTTCTAGATGTAATTTAGTTACAGGATATTTTTCCTTATATGATATTTTTCCACTACCCCCCTTTTTGTGATTAATGGAGGTTTTTGGAAGTTTTATAATGCAGTCTTGATAACTTTACATTTTAGTTTTTTGCACAAAAGTATGATTGCTTTAGATTCATTGCATGTTAAGCAATTTTACCATGCGATGAACTACCAATAGAAATTTTAGTTAATATTTTAGGAACAGCTTTTTGTCCAGTACAATTAACTTTTTTGAATATTCACTTATTTCAATTAGCCAATTTAAATGAATCTGAAAACTTTACTACTATTTTACTGTCAAATTTAATACTCTAACAACAATCTTAGTTTACCCTGTAAATATTAGTGGAAAGGATTATTTGCATTCTTGAGTAAACTCTGAGCATTCCTGGTGGTAGGCAGAATTTAGATATAGGACAGCTGCTGTCGGCCAAGTCTCTGAGTCCTGAGTCCTGATCTGAGCTGGGTATGGGGAGCGAAGCAGTCGTAGGGGCAAGAGACCTTCCTTAGAAGGGGTGGGGGTTCAAGCCCCTGCAATGTTGGGGGGGATAGGGTCTGTGCCCCACATCTGTTGACTCCCAAGTTCTCTCCTGATGAGCCCTCTGCAACTGTGCCTGTCTTCGGTTGTTCCTTCCCTGAGGAATGTTAGCTATCTCTGGCTAACCAGCCATCCTTTGGCTCCAAGCAAGATGATGTGAGGTTCAGTTCTGTCTCCTTGTTAGCCTATGCCCCTGTGGCCTCCATGCCCAGGACTTCCCTTGAGATCCCCTCGCCTGCTGGAGGGGCCCTGGTACTGATTACATATCTTGGGTAACCCAGGTTTCTTCTCCAGGGAGGGCCCAGCTCACACCATTGGGCAAGAGAAAGATTCATGGTACCAGCCACCATGAGGCTTCAATCTCAACATGAACAGAAAGCTCAGGCAACAACTGTGGGAGTATCCCGCTTGACAAAAAAGGCAAGAGAGGCCAATATAGAATGCCCAAGTGCCTTCCCAATGCCTTAATTCTTTCTGGAAGGGATTAAATCCTTTCATGTCCTTTTTTAAATTGTTGCCAAATATTCAAAGAATTAGTTTGTAAGTTTGCTTGGGATAATTGCACAATATGCTGTTGTAAAATATCAAAAATTATAATGACATTGTAGAATAATGTCATGTAAGGATATTCTTTGGTCTAGGCCATGGAAATTCAATCTCAAACTGGCTGTCAATTTCTTTCTGTATAGACAAGGTCTTAGTTACTTTTTGTACCTCTCACAGGAGCAAGTAGTGATAGTAGATGTGTTTCGGCTTTTCATTTAGCTGAAAACATTGATTTTAATTTTAAAAGCTAATTTATTTAAACAATTAAAGTAGGTATCTTCATTTAAAAAGCAAATCAAATTTAGTAAATGTTTATATCTGATTCACAAGCTGTGAATGTTGCCCAGCCTATAGCTTAATTAAGAATGCAGGCAGCTATGGGCTTTTTGTCATTTTAAATTCTGCTGTTGGATTTTTAAGAAATATTTAGTTACTTCATTTTGCCCTTCTTAGAAACCAAAACCTTCATAACATTTAAAATATAGTTATTAATTTTCATTTGATAATGCTTTCCATGCAATTTCAAGTATATTAGATTGGTTAAATTTAAAATATTTCCTTTAAGAAGAGAGAATAAATTTCTTGTATTAATCTGGGCCCTTGGAGCTTTCCAAGAATCATCTCTGTTAAAGCCTTGAAATTTTATCATAGAAAACACCATCAAATTATATATATATATATATATATATATATATATATATATATATGATTTAAGGATTATAATACTTCTTATAATTATCTTAATATATCAATTAGATTTCAAACTAGTTTTTGCATAGAAAAAAATTGGTTGGTATCACAAAATTAATCCTCTTTTTTAATTAGACCAATAATAAGCACCCTATTTTGAATTCCTAATTATTTTCAGAGAAAGCACAATATTTTTTCTTCTTATACTTTAGGCATATAATTCTCACAACCACATTTTCTCCCAATTTAATTTGCACTTTGAACTTTTAAAGCTGGCAGGTCAAATATATTTAGCATTTCCTAGAATAATAACACTTTACATTTCTAAGAAAAATACAAGTCATAGTCAATTAATAGATTCAATTCTGCCCTCTAGGTTTTTTTATAAGGTAAATTTAAAGTTTACTTTTTATTTGCCAGTAGCTCTGGAGAACCAGGTTTGGTTTATTTGAATATAAATTACCACGTTTTTCAAAGATGCCTCCTGGTGGGAAACTGAATTACCTGTCTGCTAGAGGAAGGGTGTCTACCCCTTCCTCTATTAACAAAGAGCATAGCCAGCCCTCGCCTACACTATTTATTTTTTTTTTATTTTTTTATTTTTTTATTTTTTTTTTTTATGATTGTTATTTTATTTATTTTTTTTTTAAATTATTTTTTATTGATTTTTTGCAGTATAATAGTAGTACATGTTTTCCTTTCCCCCTCCCCCTTATCCTCCCCCCAGCCTCCCCCACCCCCCAGCACATATCCCCAGCTTCCCCCCTCCCCGCCCCAGTGTCTTTCATTCATTGGTTATGTTCATATGCATGCATACAAGTCCTTCCGTTGATCTCCCCCCGCATCTGCCTCCCATCCACCCAAGCCTCCCCCTGTAGCTTGACAGCCTGTTCAAGGCCATCCTGCCTCTATATCAATCACTCTCCCCTGTTTCTTTTCTTCAAAAATATCTTGCCTCTGCATACTAGAAATAAATGTATAAGAACAAAAAGTGTTTCATTCTCTGTTTCAATGTCCAACTTTTCTGAGTCCCAGTTTCAGTGTCAAATAATTCATTATGTGTATAAGTCAGCAATGGTATCCAGATGGTGGACATATCGTGTCAATGCATGATCCATCCTCTCTGGTTTGGTCCTGGGCTGCCTGCAGACATGCACAGCTGCTGACTGCTAGTATGGCAAGGTGTCGTCAGTGTCCCCCATCTCTGGACCGTCCTCATGGCTGGAACAGATCCATCAGTTCCTCACCGTCGCAGGAACCCACATGGTCTTGGAGTTGTTCTCTGAAAACACACAAACACATTCTCGTCCAAAAGTTAACAAAGGGATCCTCTATGCAAAATAGACTTGGGATTCTTTTTAATTTTTGCCTAAATGATTTTCCTTTGGCTTATTTTGACACCATGTGTGTTTTTTCATGGGTGTCCTGCTATTGTTTTTACAAATGGAATTTACTTTACTGGAGTAAGAATTTTCTAGATGTATTTTACTTACTCAATATTTTTTTTTGTCCCTTTCATGATATTACCCTGCTGTCCCCTCCCCTTTTTTGATTAATGGGGACTTTTGGAAATTTTCTATTGCAGTCTTGATAATTTTAAATTTTAATTTTTGTACACAAAGTGACTGCTTTAGGTTCTTTGGATGTTAGGCAATTTTACAGAGAGATGAACTACTGATAGATTTTTCAGTTAATGTTTTAGGAAAAGCTTTTTGTCCAGTACACTATAATTTTCTTGAGTATTCTCGTATTTCACTTGGCCAATTTAAATTAATCTGAAAACTTGATTGCTATTTTCCTGTCAATTTTAATACTCAAGCAGAAATCTTAGTTTACCCTGTGAATACTAGTGGAAAGGAATATTTGCAATTTTGAGTAGGTCCCGAGCATTCCTGGTAATAGACTGAATTTAGATATAGAGCAGCTATTGCTGGCCGAGTCTCTGTCTGCCACCTGGGTCCCCGTATGAGTTGTGTGTGGGAGGCAAAGCAGCCGTGGGGGTAGGAGACCTCCCTTAGGAGGGTTGAGAATTCAAACCCCTGCAAGGTTTGTGGATGAGGGCCTGTGCCCCACCTCTGTTGACCTTTTAGTTCTCTCCTGTTGGCCCCTCTGCGACTGTGCCTGTCTTAGGTTGTTCCTTCCCTGAGGAATCTTACCCGTCTCTGGCTAACCAGCCATCCTCCGGGGCCAAACAGGGTGATGTGAGGTTCAGTTCTGTCTCCTTTGTAGTCTATGCCCCCCTGTGGCCTCCACGTCCAGTACCTGCCTTGGGGTCCCCTAGCCTGCTGGCGGGGTCCCGGTACTGATCACATATCTCGGGGGACCCAGGTTTCTTCTCCAGAGAGGGCCCAGCTCACACCATTGGTCGAGATACAGATCCATGGTGCCAGCTGCCCAAAGGCTTCAGCCACACCTCGAACTGAAAACTCTGGCATCAGCTGTGTGTATTTGGATAGTAACAAGAAGGTCCCTTTTGGCAGAAAGGGCAAGAAGGGCCAATATAGAATGCTCGGATGCCTTCCCAGTGCCTTAATTCCTTCTGAAAGGGATTAATTTCTTTCCTATTCTTTTTTAAGTTGCTGCCCAACATTCAAAGAATTAGTTTGTAAGTTTATTTGGGATAATTGTATAATATGCTGTTGTCAAATATCAAATATTATAATGACATTGTAGAATAATATCATGTAAGGGTATTATGGTGTCATGGGAAGTTAAGCAGGGCCTAGCCTAAGGACTGGTCTCCATAGGATATGACAAGCTCTAGGCCATGTCAATTCAATGTCAGACTAGCTGCCATTT
Source organism: Antrozous pallidus (assembly GCA_027563665.1). Classification (NCBI taxonomy): domain Eukaryota; kingdom Metazoa; phylum Chordata; class Mammalia; order Chiroptera; family Vespertilionidae; genus Antrozous; species Antrozous pallidus. Next base: position 116,558,457 of record CM050509.1, read on the forward strand.
TTTTATAATTTTATATAAACTTTGTCAGGGATGTAAAAACACAAATCACTTACCTCAGTTCAAGAGTTCAAGTATATTGACTTTTCCACTTACTCTCACCACCTGCCACTTACCCTGAGGTTTGACATTCTGATGGGCTTTTCTCAGTCTCTGGATCTATTCTTGTTCATCAGTCTATGTCATTGATTGTATTCCTCAAATGAGTGAGATCATGTGATATTTGTCTTTCTCTGCCTGGCTAATTTCACTTAGCATAATGCTCTCCAAATCCATCCATGTTGTTACAAATGGTAGGAGCTCCTTCTTTTTTTCCGCGGCGTAGTATTCCATTGTGTAAATGTACCATAGTTTTTTGATCCACTCATCTGCTGATGGGCACTTCGGCTGTTTCCAAATCTTAGCTATGGTAAATTGTGCTGCTATGAACATAGGGGTACATATATCCTTTCTAATTCGCCTTTCTAATTTCTTGGGGTATATTCCTAGAAGTGGGATCACTGGGTCGAATGGGAGCTCCATTTTTAGTTTTTTGAGGAATCTCCATACTGTTCTCCACAGTGGCTGTACTAGTCTACAATCCCACCAGCAGTGCACAAGAGTTCCTTTTTCTCCGCATCCTCGCCAGCACTTGTCGTTTGTTGATTTGTTGATGTAAGCCATTCTGATAGGTGTGAGATGGTACCGCATAGTCGTTTTGATTTGCATCTCTCGGATAATTAGTGACTTTGAGCAAGTTTTCATGTGTCTCTGGGCCTTCCTTTTGTCTTCTTTCGTGAAGATTCTATTTAGGTCTGTTGCCCATTTTTTTATTGGATCATTTGTCCTCCTTTTATTGAGTTGGGTGAGTTGCCTGTAGATGCTTGAGATTAAACCTTTATCACTAATAACATTTGCAAATATGTTCTCCCATACAGTGGGTTTTCTTGTTGTTTTGTTGATGGTTTCTTTAGCTGTGCAAAAGCGTTTGATTTTGATGTAGTCCCATTTGTTTATTTTCTCTTTAGCTTCCATTGCCCTCGGAGCGGTATCATCAAAGAAGTTCTTTTGGCATATGTCTGAGATTTTTCTTCCTGTAGATTCCTCTAATATTTTTATGGTTTCCTGTCTTACGTTTAAGTCCTGTATCCATTTTGAGTTTATTTTTGTGTATGGTGTAAGTTGGTGCTCTAGTTTCATTTTTTTGCATGTATCTGTCCAATTTTCCCAACACCATTTATTGAAGAGACTGTCTTGACTCCATTTTATGTTCCTGCCTCCTTTGTCAAATATTAATTGAGCATAGTGGATTGGGTTGATATCCGGATTCTCTATTCTATTCCATTGATCTATATGTCTGTTCTTGTGCCAGTACCAGGCTGTTTTAAGAACAGTAGCCTTGTAATACAGCTTGAAATCTGGTATGGAAATCCCACCGACTTTGTGCTTCTTTCTCAGGATTGCTGTGGCTATTCGGGGCCTTTTTTTGTTCCAGATGAATTTTTGGAGAGTTCTTTCTAGGTCTGTGAAATATGCCATTGGTATTTTAATGGGGAGTGCATTAAATTTATAGATTGCTTTGGGTAGTATGGACATTTTAATTATGTTGATTCTCCCAATCCATGAACATGGAATGTTCTTCCACCTGTTTACATCTTCCTCTATCTCTTTTTTCAGTGTCCTGTAGTTTTCCACAAATAGATCTTTTACCTCCTTAGTTAAGTTTATTCCTAGGTATCTTAATTTTTTTGGTGTGATGGTAAATGGGATTGCTTTTTTAGTCTCTCTTTCTGTAAGTTCACTATTAGTGTATAGAAATGCCATAGATTTCTTGGCATTAATTTTGTAGCCTGCTACATTGCTGAACTCATTTATTAAATCTACTAACTTTTTTATGGAGTCTTTCGGGTTTTTTATGTACAATATCATGTCATCTGCAAATAAGGATAGCTTAACTTCTTCTTTTCCAATTTGGATGCCTTTTATTTCTTCTTCTTGTCTAATTGCAATGGCTAATACTTCCAGTACTATGTTGAACAGGAGTGGTGAAAGTGGGCAACCCTGTCTTGTGCCTGTTCTTAGGGGAAATGGTTGTAGTTTTTGCCCATTGAGTATGATGTATGCTGTGGGTTTATCGTATATGGCTTTTATTATGTTGAGGTATGATCCTTCTATTCCTACCTTATTGAGAGTTTTTATTAAGAAAGGATGTTGGATTTTGTCAAATGCTTTTTCTGCATCAATTGATATGACTATGTGATTTTTATCTCTCAATTTGTTTATGTGATGTATCACATTTATTGATTTGCGGATATTGTACCATCCTTGCATTCCTGGGATAAATCCTACTTGGTCGTGGTGTATGATCTTTCTGATGTACTGCTGGATCCGATTTGCTAGAATTTTATTGAGGATTTTGGCATCTATATTCATGAGGGATATTGGCCTGTAATTCTCTTTCATTGTGTCGTCTTTATCTGGTTTTGGTATTAGGGTGATGCTAGCTTCATAGAAGGAGTTTGGAAGTTTTCCATCCTCTTGAATTTTCTGGAATAGTCTGAGGAGTATAGGTTTTAGTTCTTCCTTGAATGTTCGGTAAAACTCCCCTGTGAAGCCGTCTGGCCCTGGGCTTTTGTTTGCTGGAAGCTTTATGATGACTGCTTCAATTTCTTCCACAGTTATTGGTCTATTGAGTTGTTTAGATTCTTCTTGATTGAGTTTTGGGAGGTTATATTTTTCTAGAAACATATCCATTTCCTCCAGGTTGTCCAGTTTGTTGGAGTAGAGTTGTTCATAGTATTTTTTAACAATCCTTTGTATTTCAATGGGGTCTGTTGTTATTTCCCCTCTTTCATTTCTGATTTTATTTATTAGGGTCCTCTCTCTTTGCTTCTTGGTGAGTCTGGCTAGAGGTTCATCAATCTTGTTTATCCTTTCAAAGAACCAGCTCTTGGTTTCGTTGATTTTCTGTATTGTTTCTTTGGTCTCTATGTCATTTATTTCTGCTCTGATCTTTACTATTTCCTTCCTTCTGCTTACACTGGGCTTTTCTTGTTGCTTTCTTTCTAACTCTTTGAGTTGTTGGGTTAGATAATTTATTGCCGCTGTTCCTAGTTTTTTGCAGTAGGATTGTAGAGCTATGAACTTCCCTCTCAGAACTGCTTTCACTGTGTCCCATAGATTTTGGATTGTTGTGCTATCATTGTCATTTGTTTCCATGATGTTTTCTATTTCTTCCTTAATCTCTCTAGTAACCCAGTCATAGTTTAATAGCATGCTGTTTAGTCTCCATGTGTTCGATTTCTTTGGATTGTTTCTATTGTAGTTGATTTCCAGCTTTATGCCACTGTGATCTGAGAATATACTTGATATGATTTCTATCTTCTTGAATTTGGAGAGACTTTGCCTATGACCTAATACATGGTCTATCTTTGAGAATGACCCATGGGCACTTGAAAAGAATGTATATTCTGTGGCTTTGGGGTGAAATGATCTGAAGATGTCAATTAATTCCATCTGGTCCAGTGAGTCGTTGAGAATTGATGTTTCTTTACTGATTTTTTGTTTAGAGGATCTGTCCAATGGTGATAATGGGGTATTAAAGTCTCCTACTATGATTGTATTGCTGTCTATCTCTCCCTTGATGTCCTCTAGGAGTTTTTGTATATATTTGGGTGCTCCTGTATTGGGTGCGTATATGTTTACAAGAGTTATTTCTTCTTGTTGAATTGCTCCCTTTAGTATTATGAAGTGGCCTTCTTTATCTCTTGTTATGTCCTTCACTTTGAGATCTAATTTGTCAGATATAAGTATGGCTACCGCAGCTTTTTTTTCATTTCCATTCGCCTGAATAACTTTTTTCCAACCTTTCATCCTCAGTCTGTGTGCGTCTTTTTTTCGGAGGTGGGTTTCTTGTAGACAGCAGATACATGGGTTGTGTTTTCTTATCCAGTCTATTACCCTATGTCTTTTGATTGGAGCATTTAACCCGTTTACATTTAAAGTTATTATTGATAGGTGCTTATATGTTGCCATTTTTGTTCTTTGCCCCTGTGATCCTTCTTCGCTTCCTATTTCTTTTTACAGCAGATCCTTTAGCATTTCTTGCATTGCTGGTTTGGTGGTGACGAATTCCCTTAGTCCTTTTTTATCTGTGAAGCTCCTGATTTGACCTTCAATTTTTATTGAGAGCCTTGCTGGGTACAGTATTCTAGGATTGAGACCCTTCCTTTGCATGACTTTGTAGATTTCATTCCACTGCCTTCTGGCCTGATAGGTTTCTGTTGAGAGATCACTTGTTAGTCTGATGGGTGTTCCTTTGTAGGTGACTTTTTGTCTCTCTCTGGCAGCTTTTAAGATTCTTACTTTGTCATTGGTGTTTGCCAATTTAATTATAATGTGCCTTGGCGTAGGTCTTTTGGGGTTTATTTTGCTTGGGACTCTGTGAGCTTCTTGGATTTGTGTGGGTTTTTCCTTTCCTATACCAGGAAAGTTTTCTGTCATTATTTCTTCCAACAGGTTTTCTATTCCTTGCTCAGTTTCCTGTCCTTCTGGAAGCCCAATTATACGGATGTTGTTTTGTTTCATGTTGTCCCAAAGTTCTCTTAGGCTCTCCTCCTGCTTTTTAATTTTTTTTTCTAGTATCTGCTCTACTTGGTTATTTTTTCCTACCTGGTCTTCTAGCTCACTGATGCGATCCTCTGCTTCTTCTAGTCTACTCTTAATACTTTCTATTGAGTTCTTTACTTCAGCAATGTCACTTTTCATTTCTTCATGGCTCTTCATCATTTCTTCCTGGGTCTTCCTCATTTCCTCTTGGGTCTTACTCATATTATCAAATTTGTCTTCCATTCTTTTCAGCCACCTTATGACCATTTCTCTGAATTCTTTCTCTGACAGGTTGTTAACTTCCATTTCGTTTACCTCCTTTTCTGGCGAGCCTTGCTTTTCTTTCATATGTGGGCTATTTCTTTGTCTTCCCATGGTCTCTCTTCTCTGTGTATGTGGTTATGTAGTTCTCACTCTCCTGTGTTGATTTAAAGGCACAAAATACAACACAACCAGGTGCAACGCACCAGGCACTGAACCGGAATGTAGTCAAAGTAATTGTAATTCCAAATAAAGGTGACCGCCAGAGAAAGGCAAATTTGGTGATAGGTGGGAAAAAAGAAAGAGAACCTCCCCCAGACCCACACAGACACTCACACACCCACACTCACACAAAAAAGAAAGAGACCCCCCCAAACACATACACTCACAAAAAAGAAAGACAGGAATGCCAAAATGATAATGGGAAAAAGGGGAGAAGAAAAAAAGAAATAAAAGGAGTAAATTATAAATGTGGGGTGAAAACTCCTATAGGATAGCCCCTAATCCGAACCAAAACCTGCAACAAGTACTTGGAGATTGATACAAATTACATACAACTACTAATATCAAGAGAGGTGAGGGAACACAGAAGCAAAAATCTATCTCAAAAACAATGCAGATGAGGACAACAAAACAAGAAACAACACCAAAAATAAAAATAACCCCCCCTACAAGACAAACCAAAATAACAGAATAAGCAAATCAATCTCATAAACCTGCTTAAAAAATCAATATAATCAACAGTCAAGTAAACAACAACAACAGGACAGGTCTAAAAACACTTTAAGATAGTGAAGTGAGAGAAGCTAGAGGTATATATGCACTTGGATTAGGTGGTTAGAGATTAGATATATCAGTGGGGTGAAATTTTAACAGGGGGTAAGGGGAAAGAATTAGGTAAATCTAAAGCGGGAAAAGTGTAAGGGAAACAAGGCACTAAATAGGGAAAGGTTAGCCAGAGAGTGGTGGTATAAAGGTGAAGTTGAGGTAGAGTAAAAGATACTAAAGTGTAGATGAAAATAGACTGTATTCCCAAGGTCGAAGAAAAGATATAATCAATTCCCTGTCACATAAGAGTCAATTTGTGATTTGGCCCCTGGGTGGCAGTGTTTCTAGATTGACTTCTGGGTCTATTGGTCCTCTTTATCCTGAACTAAACAATACTGCCTCTCTAATGGTGACTGCTGTTTTAGCAGCCAGAACCCTCCCAAAATCTTCCGGGCTTCCCCCCTCTGTCAGGTCCAAACTGATTGCGCTCCAGGGATCAACTCTGCCACCAGCTCCAAGGGCCCTCTCCCAAGTTCACCAGCTTCAACAGCCACAGATTCTATTTCAGGTGCAGCTCTCCAGGTTTTGAGTTCCGAGGTGCAGATCTCCCAGACTGCCAGCCCCCTCAGTTTCGAGCCCAAAGTACCCCCAGGGAAATCTGACCTTTCCTTGCTGGAGTTTAGAGCTCCCTGGGCTCTGCGCGCCACCTGGTCGCCGGGTGCTCCGGGAGCCCCAGAGGTCCCGCCGGTACCGCGAACGGCAGCTGTATGTTTTCCTCGCCTACACTATTTAGATTTTTTATAATTAATACATTATTTATCTATATTTCAATAATTTCTTTAAGATTCTAGAGTCAATTATAATTATTTTAAAGCATTTGCTTTGGATAATTTCTATAACAGAGACAAATTTACTTACTTGAAGGCCTTAAAAGTTAACTTTGACTGAGGTTCATTAGCATTTTAAAAACTACCCTTTATTACAGAAATGCAAATCCTGATGCTGGAATTAGCTTGAACTTCTTTCCAGAAGACTTTTTTGCCATTTTTCTTGGGGGGGGGGGGGGGGGGCGGGGACACAGTTCTGGGTTTCTCATTTTCTATAGCTTTTGCAGAGAGATTCTGGCTGAAGACAGTCTAAATGTTCAAAATCGGACCATGCATGCATTCATGCATGCATTCTATCTTACAGCTAAGTTCTGTTGCCATGAGCATGAAAATTCCAGACACATTTCTAATTTTTTAATATATTTTCACGGTGAGAAAGGAAACTTTAAATTAGCATACTGGGAGAGTGGGCTTCCATATTGGATCACCACATGTCTCCCTTCCCCCACATAGTGCTTGCTTCGGGAGAAGATTCATCAACAGATCTGGCTGCATTTCTTTTCATGCTTAATAGATAAAACAGATCTTAATTTTTTTCTTTCTTTCACTTTCCAAAGTAATAACTAAGCCCCAATTTGGCCAAGATTGCCAAATGTAAGAACTTTTCCTGCAAGTTCTCCCATAATTTTTAAACAAAGCATTGAGTAATCTCATTGAGGGAGATCAGATAGCCTTGCCCTCTCCTGACACCTTTGAATTTCCTCACACCAGAGGTGGTTTCAGCAGTGGAGTTTCACTTCTCATTACTGATTTTAGATTCCAAATACAAACTAATATTTTAATTTGAACAAGAAACCACATTATTTTGTAGCCTAGTTCTTCCCCATTAGCCTGGCTGAAAAAGACATTCCCACCCTACTTACAGGTCAAGACTCTGCAGCTTGATCATGGGCTTTGCATGTAGTGAATCTTCCTCACCTTTTTTCTTGGTGATTTTTTTCCACGCCTTTCTTGGTGTATTTTTCCTTCTTTACTCTAGGCAAAAAAAATATCATCTCCTCCAGACGTCCCACATTGGGCACCAGATGTGGGAACCCCTTTCACTTTCTGTGTGGTTCATGGTTCAGGTTCAGAGTTCAGGTCCTGGAGAAGGCCGCACACAAATGAAAAGTGACTAGAAAAGTATTAATTTGGGAATATTGGGGGCCAGATGGGAGCCCACCTTTAGTGGGAGGACTACTCACTGCTCTGGCCTTGCTACCCCTTTTATTAGGGCTCTGGGATATAGCCATAGCCTTTAGACAGGAAATTCCAATAACAGAAATTTACATAAGACAAACAGAGGTGGAGGCTGCTTTACCTAGCAATGTTTTAGCTCTGACCTTTAAGAGCAATTAAGGTTGTTGACCAGCCTTCTGATTTCCTGTGCAGATTTTTCTTTTAGTGAGACAATGATCAGTTTCCAGCAAAATTCCTACTGTTGCCTTTCTAAAGCACAAATTCCAAGTTTCCATTTCCTTTTCAAGCATCCCTCTAAAATGTCTGAATCTTCTGGGAAGACCCTATCCCCCTCTCACAGAGGTGTGACCTTACCCTCTGGCCTCCATACCAGAATACAGCATAAGCCAAACATCACTGATAGTGCTACACAGAGGGAGAGTGTGTTTTACTTTAGAAGAAAGTCCACTGTTAAATATCACTATTAGTAAGACCGAACTAAAAAAGCAAGGTATTATGCATCCCACAGAAAACTCTTGTTATATCACAGGATTTATCATTTCAGAATAGACTGAGCTATTAGATTTATTACATTAAGCCATATGAAATAAATGAGTTGTCAAACTGAAGGCCCCAAATAGAAGGAACTCACTACTATCTTCAAGTTTAAATGACCTGTGCTTATCAGTCTAAGATGTTCATGTGTGGCTATCTCCTCACATTGTTTACCAACACAAATGGTCTCCTTATTTCCTTTCCTGCTCTATGATTATCATAGATCCTCAGTACTGAAATTAGGGGCTCTGGCAAACCTGAGGTGGGGAGTAAACATCAAAATTTTTGTGTGTGCTAAAATATCATTTTCTTTTACTGCATATGTCAACACTATTAGAAACTCAGACTTGTCAAATATATGAACAAAAAGCAAGCAAAATCTCAACACATTTTTACTATTTAACACTATTACCTCTGTGCATCACACCTATTTGCAAGCCAGACTTGTTCTTTTTTTCCACTTTTGCTGCCTTCCTTCATGAATTGATTTTCTGTAGTAGTACGCTTTGATTCCCTTCTCTTTTTCTTATGTGTATATATTGTAGATTTTGCTTTTGGTTACCATGAGGCTTATATAAAACATCTTATTGACATAACAATCTATTTTACACTAATAACAATTTAACTTCAATTGCATACTAAACTCCTATTTTATTTTCTTCTAAGTTTTTACTGTCATAATTGGATTTGATATTGTGTGTCCATTAAGGAATTAATGTAGTTACTATTCTTAATACTTTTGTTTCTTAACCTCCATACTAGAGTAAGTATATATTTAACATACCACCTTTTTATGGTATTAGAGTATTCTGAATCTGAATGTATGGTTATCTTTGCCAATGTGTTGTATATTTTCATGTTACTAATTAGAGTCCTTTTATTTCATCTTTTAAAAATTGATGTTAGAGAGAGGAAGGGAGAGAGGAGCAAGAGAAACAATGATGTGAGAGAAAAACACTGACTGGCTGCTTCCTGTACCCATCGTGACCTAGAATAAAACCTGCAACCTGGGTATATGTCCTGACCAGGAATTAAACTGCAGATATTTTGGTATATAGGATGATGCTCAGTCAACTGAGCCACACCAGCCAGTGCAACTGTGTTTGTTTTTAATGTTTCTATCACTTCAATAATCTTATAAGCATCATCATGTGCCTTATCTTTCCAAATTATATAGTGAGATTCATCTTTGCAGCTGGTATATAGCAATGTTTCAATTCTTCATTGATATATATATATATATATATATATATATATATATATATATATATTGAATTCTCAGTTTAGAGCCATGATTTTTGTAGGTCCTTGCTAATATTGATTTTATTCAATTTTTTGGTTGTTTGTGAAAGTAGAATTTTCAGTGCAAAGATTAATGATCGCATCAAGGCAATCTTATAGGTCAGTGAATAAATAGGACTAGAATCCGACTTTCTAAGTCCTTTCCCTCTGCATAATGATTTATGAAATAAAAAAGCAATTAGTTATTTCATTTAAAAATATTGTGCAAGAGAGTACACTATATTTTATTTTATACTAGAGGCCCAGTACATGACATTTGTGTATTGGTAGGGTCCCTAGCAGCTGCTGGCTGCTGGCAGGGGCCTCCCTCCCTTCCCCTGGCCACCTGGAATCAAACCAGTGACCTTTTGGTTCATGGGTAAACACCAGCTGGATGGTTATTTCATTTTCTCCTGACAGTTATTACATAGAGGTTGTCTTTCACCCTTAAGTATTTCTCCAAAAGCCAATATCCACATTGCAACATGGTGGCCAGCAGAACCAGAGTGAGGGAGAGAGTGTGTCAGTAAGTGAGGGAGTGACATACTTGTGTGTATGTGCACAGATGTGTGTGTGTGTGTGTATGTGTGTGTGTGTGTGTGTGTGAGAGAGAGAGAGAGAGAGAGAGAGAGAGAGAGAGAGAGAGAGTCTGATCATGGGAGTCTCAAGAGCTGGCTGTTCGGGCTCTCCTGGCCAAAGAGTCCCTGCTACCACCACAGTCACTTCTCAGGCTTGGCTCTGGCTCAGAGACCATGCAATCTTGAAAGGGTTTACAAGGTCTTCCTGGGGAGGAGACTGCGGAGACCTGTAGAAGCTAGGCATCAAGCTTCACCACCACCTGAACTCACCATGACCTGTACCTGAATCTATATGCACCCTGCCCAGGAGCCCACATGCCCATGGAGGTCACAACGCAAGCCTCAGGTGACTGCAGAGGAAACAGGCATGACCTCTGCTTGCCTAGCACACAGCCAGCCTGAACCCATGTGCCCGATGGGAACCCATCCTGGACTTTGTGCCATCTCTGTGTGACAGTCACTGACCCAGTAGGACTCTTGCCCCTGCCAGTTATTCACCCACTGACACTGCTACTGTGCTGTCACTGCCACCCTAGGACCTAGCTGCTTGGCTTCACTGCCAGGGCTTGGGGACAAGAACATCCCTTGAAGTCCAGGAGGTGGATGTAGCCTCCCCTGACATGGACCTACTAGAACTGAGGAGCTGAGGAGACTGAAGAGGCTGCAGATTTGTAGGTGAGACAGGAGGACCTGGGACTAAGAAAAGAGGCCCCAAAGGCACTGGCTGAGGAAATTGCCGAGTTAGTTCAGCAGTGGAAGCCTGAGGTTGAAGTCCCTGGATAGAGTAGCACTAGCACTCCCCCATCATGCAACCTGGGAAGTTCCTCTAACCAGTGGGAAGGACCACGTAATTGAGCTCAGGACCAGCCTACACTCTAGGGATCTGAAGGACACACTCATCTTTGAATCTAGAAGGCTTTCTATTTCCTGAAGAAACTTGTGCTGATGAGCAGAAAGAGGACTGGACTATAGGTCTAGGAAAGAGGATCAGCCCTGCCCACATGGAAAGCAAGGGAGGTCCCCACTTTCCCATCAGAAAAAAAAAACAGCTGTTCTGACCCGATCCCAGTGACCTCAGGCAAGGGGTAACAGCCTTGGGCAGAAAATTTGTGCCCCTGCAGGTGAGAGAGCAGAGGTTCCAGCAAACCAGGCACAGTTGAGGCATTAGAAGGAGAAGAAGGGCCTGCACCCCCACTCTTACAAGCTACTGGCACCACTCCCAGCCAAGACCAGGATACCATGTGATATCCCAGTTCCATGGGGGAGAAGAGTATAGCTCAGAACAAGGACAATGGAGTCATGAGGCTCAAATCAGAACCAGTCTCTAGGCTAAGCAGGCCCCATCCACTGAACTACTAGGGGTCTCTAACTTTCAGATCTCAATCAAGTTGCCCAGGGCCCTAAAAATACAGTGACTCACAGAGAAGCTCCTAGGAAGCCCAGAATAGATAGACAAAGAGACCAGATTCAACAACATCAGAGAAAAACCAGCGACCTCAACAAATAGTGGACCCAAAGGTTATTTAGTGTGAGTGCATGTGGTTTTGTTTTCTGGAGTATGTGTGTGTGTGTGTGTGTGTGTGTGTGTGTGTGTGTGTGTGTGTGTGGCTATTTTTTATTTTTTGTTTCTTTTTAACTTGTTTTTTATTGTTTAAAGTATTTCAAATAGTAGTACATATGTTTCCTTTTGTTCCCCCATTGACCTCCCCCACAGCCTGTCTTACCCCCAGCACATGTCCTCACCTGCCCCCACCAGTGTCTTGTATCCATTGGTTATGCCTATATGCATGCATACAAGTCCTTCGGTTGATCTCTTACAGCCCCAGCCCCCAAACCTACCCTGCCTTCCCACTGTAGTTTGACAGTGTGTTCAGTTCTTCTTTGCCTCTGTATCTATTTTTCCCCTGTTTCTTTTCCTTAAAAAACTTGCATTTGCATACTAGAAATAAACATATAAGAATACAAAATGTTTGAGTCTCAATTTCAATGTCCAACAATTCTGAGGTCCAGTTTCAATGTAAAATATTTCCTTATGTGTACATGTCAGCAATGATATATGGATGGTGGACAAATGGTGGCAATGCAGGTCCAACCCTCTCTGGTTTGGTCCTGGAAAACCTGCAGCAACACACAGCTGCTGGCTGCTAGCATGGCAAGGTGTCATCAGCGTCTTCCATCTCTGGACTTTTTCTCTTCTTGTCCTCCTGTTTGGAGCAGTCCTGTCAATTCCTCTCTGTTGCAGGAATCCACATGGTCTTGGAGTTGTTTTCTGAAAATATACAAACATATTCTCAACCAAAATTTAATAAAGGAATATTTTCTATAAATTTGACTTGGGATTCTTTTTACTTTTGCCCAAATGATTTTCTTTGGCTTATTTTGACACCATGTGTATTTTTCATGGTGTCTTGCTTGTCTTATAGCTCACTGATGTAGTCCTCTGCTTCTTCTAGTCTACTCTTGATGCTTTCTTTTGAATTCTTTACCATAGCGATGTCACTTTTCATTTCTTCTTGGCTCTTCTTCATTTCCTCTTGGTTCTTACTCATATTGTCAAATTTGCCTTCCATTCTTTTCAGCCACCTTATGACCATTTCTCTGAATTCTTTCCCTGAAGGGTTGCTTGCCTCTATTTTGTTTACTTTTCTGGTGAGGCTTGTTTTTCTTTCATATGCGGGCTGTTTCTTTGTCTCCCCATGGTCTCTCTTGTTTGGCTAGGTAGTTCTCTCAGAAAACACACACACACACACACACACACACACACACACACACATACACACACACAGAAAGCGAGGAATGCCAAATTGAAATTGGGAAAAGGGAAAAAAAGAAGGTAAGACAGAAAAGAAAGAGAATAAGAAAGAAAAGGGTAACCAACTATATATATGGGGAGAAAACTTCTATAGGACAGCCACTAATTCCAACAAATGCCAGCAACAAGTACCTGGAGATTAATACAAACTACAAACAACAACTAATATCAAGCAAGGTGAGGGAAACAGAAGCAAAAACGAAGCAAAACAAAACACACAAAACAAACCAAAATAAAAGAATAAGCAAAATAATCTCACAAATAACCATAAAAAGTTGATATAATCAACAGTCAAGCAAACAACAACAAAAGGACAGAGAGAAAAACAATTTACGATAGTGAAGATAGAGAAGAGAGAGGTGTGTATAGACTTGGAGCAGGGGGTTGGAGATTAGATATATGAGTAGGGTGAAATTTTAACAGGGGGTAAAACAAGAATAAGAAAAATCTAAAGCAGGAAAAGGGTAAAAGAAATAGGACACCAAATGGGGAAAGGTTATCAAGAGAGTGGTGGCATAAAGGTGTAATTGAGATAGAGTAAAAAGATACTAAAAGAAAAGATGAAAATAGGCTATAGAACACTAATCCCAAAGTAGAATAAAGAGAAAATAAAATGACACTAAAGAAAAATGGTAAAATACTAGTAGTAATAAAACTGATTCCTTAATTTGTGTTACACAAGAGTCAATTTGTGATTCAGCACCTGGATGGCAGTGTTTCTGGGTTTACTTCCAGGTCTATCAGTCCTCTCAAGCCTGAACTAAGATCCTGCTACCCATGTGGCATCAATACTGATTTTTGGGATTGAGCTGCCCCTGAGCTGGCTCTCTAGTGGTGAGTTCCTTCTCTGATCCCAAGATTTCAGAAAAACAGCTATCTGCTGTAGTCTCCCAGGGTGCCCCCCACTAGGTGATCCTTTGCTCTGGGCTTAGTAATCAGAAGCAAGGATTTGGAGAGGAAAAAACTCAAGTGTGCGAACTCTGGTTCTGCACGTATGTCTGCACAGACCCCTTTTCCCCTTGGGTTTAAGCAGCCAGCACACTCCCACAATTTTTGGGCTGTCTTTTTTATCAGATATAAATGGACTGCTTTCTAGGGATCCCTTCCGTTATCAGCTCTGAGGATCCCCTTCCACATTCATGGATCACACCAGCCCCAACAGCCATGGATTTTTTTCAGGCACAGACTTCTTCCATTCCTCCAGCTCCCTTTGTGCACGTGTTTCTCTCCCTTGAGGGGAGAAGGGACCTAAACTAATCCCAGGCAAAATCTGACCTTTCTGTAGTGGAGTGTAGAGTTCCTCTGAATTCGCATGTTTACGCTAATTGGGAACCCATGTTCTGGGACTCTCAGCTGCTATGTGGGTGCAGCAGCTGTAGATTTTCAGGCTTTTCCACTTCAAGATGACATAGTCTGCCTCCGAGCCAATGGCTTCATGAGAGAACCCAGCAACACTGGGGGCTGCTTGGTCAGGGGAGGCCCATCCAGCAGTCCCCCACCTTTTCCTAGAGTGTAACTGTCCCACAACTCGCCAACAAACACTCCCCATGTGACCCTCAGCCGTTCTTTCTGTCTGCTCTGGGTCAAGGCTTGGGACACTTCCATTTATTCTGCTGCCATTTTCTTCTTCCAGGCCTTCTTCTTGATTTTGTTTTTTTGTTGTCTGTTTGTTTTACCCCCTTTTTATTTCTTTTTTTTCTTGCATATCTCTAATTTCTCTCATTTTATTCTATTCTCCTTTTGTCTCTTCTTATTGTTATTATCAATTTTTCTAATTTTATTTGTTTTTTCTCTTTTTTCCTTTTTTTCCATTTTACTTTCCCTGTCTATATATTATATATTCATTATTTCTATGTTTTAAATTTATTATTATTATTCATTTCTTTTCTGTTTCCTTTTCTTTTTTCTTCCTATACTAATTCTTTTAGCTTACTCCTTGCTTCAATATAGCCACTTTGTTTTCTTCATTCTTTCTCCCTTTTTCTTATATCCCCTCAAAGTCTTTGGTCACATGTCTTTCAGTATTCTTATTTTTTCTTTCACTACTTTTTCCTTCATAGTCTTTCATATTGTTGCATTGCATAGCTTGATTTTTGTGATACTTTTTATTTGATCTTGTTTTGTTCTCTTAGTACCTGTATAAGGGCTGGCACAATGACATTGGAATTGACCCTCACTGTCAGCAAGTCAGAGGAGAGATCCTTCCTATGAACAAGACATCACAACCAAGTCCCAACTCTAACAGGGAAGCCAAAGAACACACAGAAGGGGCATTCCTAGAACATCTAGATCAGGAGTTCAAAGATACTGTACCACTGGATCCCTCAAAACATTTTCCATATAAGCCCATCCCAGAAAGACTGGGAAACATAATATATCTATCTAATATATAGAAAAAAATACAAAGAGATAGCTAAAATGGGGAGACAAAGAAACATACCCAACTGAAAATGAAGAGGGGATTTCCAGAAAAAAAGAACAAAATGAAATGGAGGCAAGCAACCTATCACACAAAGAGTTCAAAATAATTTTTATTAAGGTACTTAAGGAGCTTAGTGAAAATTACAAGTAACTCAGTGGGAACTATAGCATGAAAAAAGCATAGAAACCATGAAAAAAAACACGCAGAAATGAAAAATAACAAAATAACATATCTGACATCGGAAACACACTAGAAGATATTAAAAGTAGACTGGATGAAACAGAGGATTAAATCAGCAATTTGGAATACAAGGTAGAAATAAATGCCCAAATAGAGCAGCAAATATAAAACATGATTTAAAAAACACAGGAAGATAGCTTAAAGGATCTCTGGATAATAAGAAATATAACAATATCTGTATCATAGGAATACCAGCAAAGAAATAAGATAAACAAGGAACAGAGAACCCATTTAAAGAAATAATGAGAGAAAAGTTCCACAACCTGGGGAAGGAAAGTGATACAAGTTCAGGAGGCTCAGAGGGTCCCAATCAAGATGAAACCAAAAAGACACACACCTAGAGACATAATAATTAAAATGGCAAATGTTAAAGACAAAGAAGAAATCTTGAAGACAATAAGAGAAAGACAGAAAATTATCTACAAAGGACTACCCATTAGAATACCAGCTGACCTCTCAATAGAAACACTTCATGCCAGAAGAGAGTGACATGAAATATTTAAAGTAATGAAAAAGAAGGACCTACAACCAAGATTACTCTAGCCAACAAAGCTATCATTTAGAATACAAGGTCAGATAAAGAGTTCTCAAGACTGGAAAAAGCTAAATGAGTTCATTACCACCACCAAACCATGAAATTTTGAAAGGTATTCTTTAAGAAGAGGGAGAAGAAAACAAAACATCAAAAATATGAAAATAAAATGTTAATAAATACATATCTATCAATAATTGTATCTAAAAATCAAAATAAATGAAGAAATCTAATGAACAAAATAAACTGATGAATGAAAAAGAACCAGAGTCCTGGAAACATAGAACAGACTGATTAATCAAAGGGAAGGGAGAGGGATGGTGGAGCTTATCTAAGGATTTTATATGCATACTAGAGACTCAGTGCATAAAATTCGTGCCAAAGGGGGGATGTCCCTCAGCCCAGCCTGCACCCTCTCCAATCTACGACCCCTCGAGGGATTTCTGAATGCCTATTTAGGCCCAAAGCAGGCCCAAATGGGGAGTTGGACATTCTCACAATCCAGGACTGTTGACTCCAAACTGCTCAGCTTCCTGCCTTCCTGATTGCCCCTAACCACTTTGTCTGCCAGCCGGATCACCCCTTGACCACCATTAAAAGCCTGATTGATGCCTGACTTCTCCCCTGTCAGCCTGTGTGCCGCTAACTACCCTCCACTGCAGGCCTGGTCACACCTAACTTCCCTACCCGGCATGCCTGGCCCCCCCCAACTGCTTGGCCCTGTAGGCTTGGGTCCTCTGCAACTGCCCTTTCCTGCAGGCCCAGTCACCCCCAACTTCCTTCTTCTGCTGGCCTGGTCATCCTTACCTGCCCTCCCCTGCAGGCTTCATTGCCCCCAACTGCCATTCTTTGCAGGCCTGGTTCCTCCCAACTGCTCTCCCCTGCTGGCCATCTTGTGGCGGCCATCTTGTGTCCACACGGCGGCACCCATCTTGTATGATGGAGTTACAATCTATTTGCATATTACTCTTTTATTAGATAGGATAGAGGTGTGGTGCATGGGTGGGGGCCAGCTGGTTTTCCCTGAAGGGTGTCCCGGATCAGGTTGGGGGTTACCTTGGGGCATGGGGCAGCCTGGGTGAGGGGCCTGTGGTGGTTTGCAGGCTTGCCACGCCCCCAAGCAGAGGGCCTGGTATCTGGGATTTATTTATATTCTATAATTGAAACTTTGTAGCCTTGAGCGAAGGCCAGGGTGTGCAGCAAGCTTGGCTTCCTTCATTGCCAGGGAAACCCAAGCCTCCTGCTCACTCCGTGCCCACAGCCATCTTGGTTGGGTTAATTTGCATACTCGCTACTGATTGGCTGGCTGGCATGGCTTGTGTTTATAGTGGAGGTACAGTCAATTTGCATATTACTCTTTTATTAGATGGGATATTTACCTATTTACACAGATAATAAGGTGGTAAAAGTATGGATTAGGGTGGGATTTGGGTTGAGTGGGGCAATGGGGGGGAAGTGAGACATCTGTAATACTCTCACTAAAGATTTCAAAAAATATAAAAAATAAATTATCTTAGTAAAAAAATTAAATAATACAATATAGTTACAGCTCTCCATTTGTGTGTGTGTTTGTGCATATTCATGAGTACTTATAGCTATAAAGGAAGACAGTGCCAACAGAAGATCTATTAGGTTATCTATACTAATAAATGGATAATATGGTAATTACACTGGACGTCTTCTGGATGCTCTTGCAGACATCCTTCCAGACAAAGCCACAGCAGCTGCAAGGGCCAAGTTCTAGCAGCTGTGGTGGGCACGAGGGCCAAGGGCTGGTGGCTCAGGAGAGACAGCAGTGCCATGGGCCTGGGCTGGTCCCACTCATGCAGAGGTGGAACTGGGAGCAGCAGCAGCCTAGTGGATCCAGGCTGACCCACCCACATTGTGTGGCCCCTCCTTCTGCAGAGTTGGTACTGTGAGCAGTAGCAGACCCTCCTTCCACTGAGGCAGGGCTGGGAATGGCCCGCCAGTAGACCTAGGCCAGTCCCACCTGCAGAGGTGGCACTGGGAGAGGCTGTGGTACTGCAGTCCAGAGCCTCTGCAGAGGCTGAATGGGGTGTGACTGTGGTTCCTTAACCTCCCACAGCCTCTCTCCCAGCTAGTCTGGCCCCAGATAGCCCCCACACACAAGTTGGCAGGGGGCAGGACCAGCACTAAAAATTGAGGGCCGAGGGTCCACAGCCAAGAGATGGCTTTGGCAGCAGCAGGGTGATGGGGCAGCACCTTCCCTTGATACTCCCGGTCACTTCCCACTGAAGGAGGCCAGACTGTAGCTTAATACATCAGTATTACAACTTCTGAGGGCTCCCAGAATGTGAGAGGGGACAGGCCAGCCTGAGGGGAACCCCCTGTCAGTGCACAAATTTTCATACACCAGGCCTCTAGTAAGATATATTTGTTCTCCAAACTGTATGGTTAGTGTTAAAGACTGGACAAATCAGCGTGAATGTACAGACATAGTATACCTTAATTTTTTCAGAAATCCTGATAAAATTTCTTTATTTCATGGACAATATGGAAAATATGCTGGCAGAAAGAACAACACATCCAGTTAACCTTAAGACTGATTGAGCAGCAAGATTGATAAATGTTCACCTTGGCGCATTCACCAGTGCTGGATATCCTTGAAATGGTATTAAAAAGACAGATTATATAATGGGTAAAGATCAAGCCACAAGGAACATATTTGGGCACAGTAGTGTCCAAATAGCATGAAATTTTACCTTACTTACAAGCTGACAAGTTAGTATGCCACATTGGCATAAATGCTGGCAGAATATAAACTAGTTCTGGACCAGAGACAAAGGACTTACTACCCACAGCACAATAACCAGCATGACCCTTATGATTACACTAGAGGCCCGGTGCATGAAATTTGTGCATGGGGGACAGGAGTTGTCCCTCAGCCCAGCCTGCACCCTCTCCAATCTGGGACCCCTCCAGGGATATTCGACTGCCCCAGATAGCCCTCCCACACAAGTTGGTGGGGGGGCAGGGCCAGCACTAAAAATTGAGGGCTGAAGTTCCACAGCCAAGGGGTGGCTTTGGCAGCAGGCCGACATCCTTCTCACAATCCAGGACTGCTGGCTCCAAACTGCTTGCCTGCCTGCCTCCCTGATTGCCCCTAACTGCTTCTGCCTGCCTGCCTGATCACCCCCTAATTGATGTCTAACTGTTCCCCTGCCAGCCTGTTTGTCCCCAACTTCCCTCCTCTGCTGTCCTGGTCACCCCCAACTGCCCTCTCTTGCAGGCCTAGAACCTCCCAACAGCCCTCCCCTGCTGGCCATCTTGTGTCCACATGGGGGCAGGATCTTTGACTACATATGGGCAGCCCTCTTGTGTGTTGGAGTGATGGTCAATTTGCATATTACTGTTTTATTAAATAGCATTGGTACCTTTTCTTCCCCAAGTCCCATTGGATTGATGTGGAATGGCTATAGTGGATGCTGCATACACAATAGGTCTGTTCCACAGCTAAAGAATCTTTATAGAATCCTTTACAGAAAACTGCCAACAAACTTGCTTATTCTTTGCTCCAAAAGAGACATTATCTTTACAATTGTAGATAACTAACAAATCTGGCTATGGACCAAGGGAGGGAGGAGGGGGCAGGGAGGGTAGCAGAGGGCGGGGAGGAGGGGGCTCAGAAGGGAGGAGGGGGAGAGAGGGGAGGAGGGAGCAGAGAGGGGAGTAAAGGTATGGGTTAGGGTGGGATTTGGGTTGAGTAGGGCAATGCGGGGGAGTGAGACATCTGTAATACTCTCAATAAAGCTTTCAAAAATGTAAAAAATTAAATAATATAATATAGTTACAGGTCTCCATTTGTGTGTGTGTGTGCATGTTCATGAGTGCATATAGCTGTGATCTAATGGCATGCCACTCCCAGCCCTGCCTCAGTGGAAGGAGAGTCTGCTGCTGCTCACAGTACCAACTTTGTAGTAGGAGGGGCTGTGCGGTGTGGGTGGGTGAGCCTGGACCCACTAGTGCTGCTGCTGCTCCTCTCTATGCCCCTTCCTCCCTTCTCTCCCCCTCCTCCCCTCTCTGCCCTCTCCTCCCCTCTCTTCCCTCTCCTCCCCTCTCTGCCCCCTCCCCCCCTTTCTGCCCCCTCCTCCCCTCTTTCCCCCCTCCATTCCTCCCTGCCCCCTCCTCCCCTCCCTGACTATGTCTGTCAACCAAGGCTGTTTGCCTATACAAATATCCTTGAAATGAGAGTCCAGGGACAAATATCTCAGTGTCTCTGTTCAAATGACATGCAGAAATGTAAGAGTTCCATGGAAAATTATTTTGCAACAGGTGGCTCTGCCATCACTCATTCATGAAGGAGCATAGATAGCTCCAAATTAACTTCCACGAATTAGATACCTTTTAAACTTTTCTAGGCCATAGAATGGGATCTGACAGTTGGTACCTGCTTTCAGGAACACTTGTCTAAAAACAATAAACCTTAAATCCTGCATATTACTTCACAAGCCTTCACAAAATCCTTCACAAAAATTTAAATGTCCATGCCCATCATCTTTACAAATTCCTCATTCTGCACTGATAAGAACAAGAAAAGAAGGAAAAAGAAATAATGTTACTTCATAATCATTTTACTGTCCAGTGGTTGCATGGATTTTTAAAAATATATTTTTATTGATTTCAGAGAGAAAGGTAGAGGGAGAGAAAGATAAAAACAGCAATGATGAGAGAATCATTGATTGGCTAACTCCTGCATGCCCTCTACTGGGGATTCAGCCTGAAACCCAGGCATGTGCCCTAGACTGGAATCAAAACCAGGACCCTTTAGTTCACAGGTTGACATTATACTCATTGAGCCAAACCGGCTAGGACTGGCTTTTTTTTTTTTTTTCAGAGAGAGAACTTTTTCTGACGGCAAAGATGGAGCTGTGGTAGATCACATAGAGTCACTTACCTGACAACTTTCTGGAGGAGGCAGGGAACTTAACCTTCTTCAATGTGTGAAGCACCTGGGATACTTTTAACTTGATTGCAACATGGGTTTACTAAGAACTTTTTTCCTTGTTTATTTTCTGTATAAGGAGATATTAGAAGCAGCAGCATAATGAGGGAAGAGCTTTTCCAAACTAGCCAGGGAATCAATCCCCACTATAATCATCAACAACCAGATATGCCTTGGTATTATGTACAACAAAATTGGAATTAGAGGGCATTCAGAGTTGAAAATAAGTATTCCATCTGAGAGCCCATGGGGGCATAGGCTACCAAGGGGACAGAACTGAACCTCACATCACCCTGCTTGGCCCTGGAAGATGGCTGGTTAGCGAGAGATGGGTAAGATTCCTAAAGGAATAAATGACCTAAGACAGGCACAGTTGCAGAGGGGCCATCAGGAGTGAACTCGGGGGTCCACAGAGGAGGGATACAGAACCTCAACCCCCCAATCTGGCAGGGGCCTGATCCCTCACCCCTTCTGAGAAAGGTCTCCTATCCCCATGGATGCCTTGCTTCCCATGGCCAGCACAGATCGGGACCCAGGTAACAGACAGAGACTTGGCTGACAG
The DNA here is from genome assembly GCA_027563665.1 of Antrozous pallidus. Lineage (NCBI taxonomy): Eukaryota > Metazoa > Chordata > Mammalia > Chiroptera > Vespertilionidae > Antrozous > Antrozous pallidus. The sequence continues at coordinate 116,580,060 of CM050509.1, forward strand.
CAGTTGCCCTATATCTAAAGCTAGCCTAGCACCAGGAAAGCACAGGGCTTGCTCAAGATGCAAATAAATCCTTTCTATTAATATTTACATGGTAAATGAAGATTGTTGTTAGAGTATTAATTTTTTTAAATGTATTTTATTGATTTTTCACAGAGAAGAAGGGAGAGGGATAGAAAGTCCGAAACATCGATGGGAGAGAAACATCGATCAGCTGCCTCTTGCACACCTCCAACTGGGGATGTGCCTGCAGCCAAGGTACATGCCCTTGACCGGAATCGAACCCGGGACCTTTCAGTCCGTAGGCTGATGCTCTATCCACTGAGCCAAACCGGTTCGGCTAGAGTATTAAATTTGACAGTAAAATAGTAGTCAAGTTTTCAGATTAATTTAAATTGGTTAATTGAAATAAGTGAATATTCAAGAAAATTTAATTATACTGGACAAAAAGCTGTTCCTAAAGTATTAACTAAAATTTCTATTGGTAGTTCATTTAATGGTAAAATTGCTTAACATGCAATGAACCTAAAGCAGTCATATTGTTTGCAAAAAATTAAAATGTAAAGTTATGAAGACTGCATTATAAAGTTTCCAAAAGCCTCCATTAATCAAAAAAGGGAGATAGTAGGGTAATATAATGTAAGCAAAAAATCCTGTAACTAAATTACATCTAGAAAATTTTTACTTTAGACAATTTATTTTTATTTGTAATACTAACAGCAAGACACCCATGAAAAATATGCATGCTCTCAAAATAAGCCAAAGGAAAACCATTTGGGCAAAAATAAAAAGAATCCCAAGTCTAATTTACAGAAAAGATTCCTTTATTAACTTTTGGTCAATAATATATTTGTATATTTTTAGAAAACAACTCTAAGATCATGTGGATTCCTGCAACAGAGAGGAATTGACAGAACTGCTCCAAACAGGAGGACAAGAAGAGAAACAGTCCAGAGATGGAAGACGCTGACAACGCCTTGCCATGCTAGCAGTCATCAGCTGTGTGTCCCTGCAGGACCAAACCAGAGAGGGTGGGATATGAATTGACACCATTTGTCTACCATCCAGATATCATTGCTGACATGTACACATAAGGAACTATTTGACATTAAAACTGGGACTCAGAGCTGTTGGACATTGTAATTGAGACTCAAACATTTCTTGTTTATTTCTAGTCTGCAGAGGCAAGATTTTTTAAAGAAAAGAAATGGGGGGAGAAATAGATACAGAGGCAAAGAAGCATTGAGCACACTGTCAAACTACAGTGGGGAGGCAGGGGAGGCTGAGGGGCTGGGGTGCAAGAGATCAACTGAAGGACTTGTATGCATGTATAAAAGTATAACCAATGGATACAAGACACTGTTGGGGGGGGGCAGGTGAGGGCATATGCTGGGGTTTAGGGGAATCCGGGGGGAGGTCAATGGGCGGAAAGAGGAAACATATATACTACTATTTGTAATACTTTAAACAATAATAAATAAATAAATAAATAAATAAATAAATAAATAAATAAATGGTCCCTTACATACTTTCTGATTTCTGGTTCAAGGGTTAGAAATTCTTAATTATTTTCCTCTGCCATAGGAACAATTAGTTTACTTTCCAACTTAATTATAGAGGAGAGGATTCATACACAAAAAAAGTGGCAAGAAAAAAAATTATTTTAACTTTAGCAGAATATAACATCAAGGAAGGATTAAGTTGAAAGTTCCCTGCCTTATTTCATTTTTTGCTCTTCTCAGTGAGTACATGCTTAACATTATCCTTATAACTTAAGAGGCAGATAGGGATACTGCTTCATATCTAAGTCATAAATCACATGTGAGGTGTGTTTTTAAATTGTCATTACCAGAAAAAATGGGAAATGGGGGTGGGGAAAGCAGGAGAATGTAATGGGGGATTATTGGTGATTGAAAGAGATGTGACTTGGGGTGATGAACACACAATACAATGTACAGATGGTGCATTATAGAATTATACACCTGAGCTCAGCTGGTGTGCTCAGTAGTTGAGTGTTGACCCATGAACCAAAAGGTCACTCTCACTGGTTTGGTGCCTGATCAGGGCACATGCCTGTGTTGGAGGCTTGATCCCCAATGAGGAGCATGCAAGAGGAAGCCAATTGATGATGTTTCTCTTTCATCATTGATGTTTCTATATCTCTGTCCCTCTCCCTAAAAATCAATAAAAACATATGCCCTAGCAATTTTATCTCAGTGGATAGAGCATTGGCCTGTGAACTGAACAGTCCTAGTTTTGATTCGTCAAGGGCATGTAGCTTAGTTGCAGGCTTGATCATCGCATCCCTGGTCAGGGCGAGTATGAAGGGAAACCTATTTATTTGTCTCTCTCACATAGATTGTTTCTCTCGCTGTTTCTCTCCCTCTTCCTTCCAGTCTCTAAATATCAACCACAAAAAAAGGATTAAGAACAACAACAAAATAATAAAATGTTAAAAATTGATAAAAACATATTTACAAAAGGATTGGACAGCTAAAAACTGTATAATTTTTTTAACAATGTCACCCCAATAAATTCAATAAAAGGAAAGAGGGCTTATAAGATGATGGAGTAGGTAAATGCTAGTACTTGCCACCTCTCACAACCACATCAAAATTACAGCTAAAATATGGAACAACCATCACACAGAACCATCTGAAAAATGGTTGAATGAAAATCCTGTAACTAGAGAAGTAAAGAAGAAAACACATTGAGACTGGTAGGAGGGCCAGAGGCACAGAACAGGCTGATCTGACACCCACTTATTGTATTGTTTTTCATCGGGAGGGATATCTAGGCTGTGTAGGGCTCCCAGGAGGAGTAAGGGGTTCCATAGCAGCCATCTATAAATCACTCTGTAGCTTGTGCCAGGTGGCCCCATACAGTGCACAGACAGTGGCTGACTTTGCACCTTCAGGGAGGCCACAGGGCCAGTGCACCCAGTGGACAGCTTTAGAACATGCCAGATTACAGCTCTATACATCCAAAGGTGACAGACTAAAGGCACTCTCATTGAGCACCAAAGCCCGACTGAATCAAGCCCTGCTCCATAGGGATGTCTCCTGAATAGCAGCTCTTCCACTGTAGTCACATCTGGTCCTCACAGCTAATTGGCCTGGAGGCCAATTCCTCCCAGAGATACCAACAGCAGTCACATCTCAACTTCAACAAGACTGTGCACACAGCCCACACAGGGGTGCACCAAAACTGCCCAGTTCAGGTGACTGGGGAAGCTGAGCCACTACACCCTACAGGACAACTACTACACAAGGCCACTTTACCAATTCCAGGAGACATAGCAGCTCTACTTAATACATAGAAAAAAACACAGGGAAGCAACAAAAATGTAAGACAAAGGAATATTTCACAAATGTAAAAACAAGAAATCTCCAGAAAAATAACTTCATGAAATGAAAGCAAGCAAAATACTAGAGATAAAGAATTCAAAACAATGGTTATGACTCTCAAGTAACTTAATGAGAGCTTCAAGGAAATTAGTGAGACTTTCAAGAATCTTAGTAAGAATTTCAAAGACATGAAAAAGGACAAGTCAGAAGCAAAGGATACATTAACTGAAATGAAGAATAATTTACAGGGAATCAACAATATAATAGAAGATGCCAAGAATCAAATAAACCATTTGGAATATGAGAAAGCACAAAACACCCAATCAAAACAGCAAAAAGAAAAAGGTATCCAAAACTATTAATATAGTGTAAGGAGCTTCTGGGACAACTTCAAGCTTACCAACATTTGCATTATGGGGATACCAGAAGGAAAAGAGAGAAAGCAAGATATTGAAAATCAATTTTAAGAAATAATGACAGAAAATGTCCCCTACCTGGTGAAAGAAATAGACTTCTAATCCAGGAAACCCAGAGAGTCCCAAACAAAAGGAACCCAAAGAGTCCCACACCAAGACACATCATAATTAAAATGCCAAGAATTGCCCTAACCGATTTGGCTCAGCGAATAGTGTCGGCCTGCAGACTGAGGGGTCCCAGGTTCAATTTCAGTCAAAGACATGTACCTTGGTTGCAGGCACATCCTCAGTAGGGGGCGTGAGAGAGAAACACATTGATGTTTCTTTCTCATCAATGTTTCTAAATCTCTATCCCTCTCCCTTCCTCTCTAAAAAAAATCAATAAAATATATATTTTTTAAAAATGCCAAGAGTTAAAAACAAAGAGAGAATATTAAAAGCAGCAAGAGAAAATAAGTTAATTACATACAAGGGAGCACCCATAGGACTGTTATCTGATTTCTCAACAGAAACTTTGCAGACCAGAGAGAGTGGCAAGAAATATTCACAGTAATAAATAGTAAGGACCTACAACCAAGATTACTCTACCGAGCAAAGCTATCATTTAGAATGGAAGGTCAGATAAAGAGCTTAACAGACAAGAGAAAGCTAAAGGAGTTCATCATCACCAAATCAGTGATTCATGAAATGTTGAGTCATTCTTTATGAAGAGGAAGAAGAAGAAGTAAAAGGAGAAGGAGATGGAGGAGAAGAAGGAGGAACGAGAAGAAGAAAGAGGAGAAAGAACAAAAGAAAACATATGAACAATAAAATGGCAATAAATACATATCTATCAAAATTGTATCTAAAAATAAAAATAAATGAACAGGGAATTGAATGAACAAAATTAACTGATGAATAAAATAGAACCAAAGTCAATGAAACATGGAACGTGCTGATGAATCTCAGAGGGAAGGGGGGAGGAGGGCAGGAAGAGATTAACCAAAGATCTTATATGCATACTTTGAGGGCCAGTGCAAGAAATTCATTTACTTTGGGGTGAGGGGGTTCCTTCAGACACGCCTGTGCCCTCTTGCAGTCCGGGAGCCCTCAGGGGATGTCTGACTAATGGTTGCCCACAGTTGGACATCCTTAGCATGCTGCCATGGTGGTGGGGGAGGCTCTTACCACTGCCTCTGTGCTTGCAAGCTTCTGGCTGAGCAGCGCTCCCCCTATGGGAGTACACTGACCACCAGAGGGCAGCTCGTGCATTGAGGATCTGCCTCCTGGTGGTCAGTGTGCATCATAGTGATAGGTCCTTCTGCCACTTGGTAAATTTGTATATTAGTCTTTTATTATACAGGATATGCATTATCTATGGACACAACAAATAGGGTGGTGAAGTATTGAGGCAAGGTTGAAACTGGGTTGAGGAGCAATTGGGAGAAAAAGTGAGACATCTGTAAAACTCTCAACAATAATGATTTTTTAAAAAGCAAGAAATCTGCAAATGCAAAAAAAATAAATCACATTTGGAATAAAGAGATACTTTTGCATCTGTTTGTGTCAGTCTTTCATATAGATTAGTTCTTATAAGTTAGATCCAAGCTAGGTAATTTTTAATGTGGCCAATTACTGGAAGATTTACTTTTAAATGACAAGTAGGGTGTTCTAAGTTGTTGCTGCTTTCTTGACTGTCTTGCTCTTATATTGGTACTTGCTGCTTTCAGAAGGATAAGACCTCTTTTCAGAAGATAATCTTTATAGTCATTCAGTTAATCTTGCTTAAAATCTATTTTACACATGAAGATGGAATATATATCTCAGTTATCAAAGAAAAACTAGAGCTAAACATTTTTGAGTTTCAAGGTATGAGCACCCTGAATTTATCTAAATTTTTAGAAGCCTACATCCCACAGCACCTGAAAGTATTCATCTTTGCAAATAAGTACTCATCTCATTTTGAAACAAGAATGGAGAAAACTGTGCAGAATTATGTTCTCAACTTTTTTTGACAAATAACAAATTCAGGAATAGATTAGTAGACTGAAACAGATTTTCTGTGTGGTTTTGGGAAACTCCTCCAGTTTTATTGCCCCCATCTACCAGCATAAACCAAGTTATCCAATTGGATTTGGGGCATAAGCCTGGGATTTAGCCATGTTTTGTTGCCAACTCTAGATTTAAACACACTGTGTAGTTGAGAATATTGATGAAGTTTTGCATGAAAAAGGTAGGGAAGTTTTTATCCCAAAGGCACAGTGATTAATGGACTCCTCAAAGTCTATGTAAGCAATTCTGCTTTATAGCTACTCAAAATTTATAACTACTCAATGTCAATCTACTTTTAAAATGGCATAATAGTATGATAGATGCAAATTAAGTTTCAAAATGAAATAGTAAAGAATATATTTTAAAATCTCTTGTGTGAAAGTGACTTTTCTAGTTTTATCTCTTCTGTTTTTTTTTTTATTTAACACATAACTTTAATAAATGAATTAGTTTCAACTGAGGTAGGATTTTTTTACTTTGTTTAACTGAAATTGGTGCTAATAGCTCATGTTAGCTATATTTTCTGTGCCAATTGACAAGTTTACAATTCATTAATCTGTCCTTTACTATTCCTTTTCTAAAAATTTATCTGACATCACCTTAATTAAGGGGGAAGAAACTTGGAATGCCAAGTCATGCGCATATTTATCCTAATGAATCCTTTTAGAAAAACCCTTTAGACTTTTTTCTATCTTTCAAGAGGTTGGAAAATTGCCCAGGACCACATAGCCATTCTGTGTAATAATCTGGATTCTCTCCTGGGTTTAGTGGTCTCTAAAAGCTTGTTCTCTTTCCACTTTCCTCATTTTCCAAACTGTCTTTGTTCCTATCTTATTATCTGAGCTGCCTCTTGGCTCACTATGCTCAGCCAGGATTTTCTGCTCAGAAAAGACATACAGAGAGATTCTCAAAAAGGATATCTTCAAACCACATTTCTTTTGTGTTTCCTTTAAAATTTTTAACATTTTAATCCTAAACCTTGTCCACAAATTATGTTTCAAAATTTTAAACCTCAATGTCCCAACTGATATAAATGGAAAAGATGGTTATTTGATTTTATTTAAATGTCAAAAATTTCTAAGTAAATACGTTTGCTTTACATAGTGCACTTTTATTTAATATTAACATAATACAGCAGTGGTGAAGTTACCCAGCTTGAAGCCAACAGTAAAAAGAAAAATCAGTGCAATCTCTTTCAAGTACAGCTCTAATCTCCATTAATCAGCCCACATTGCTGTATTCTGCTATTGTCCTTGGAGTGGAGAGAACAGAGACATTTAGGAGAATCAATAGTTGTTACAGTGTGTTCTGCAAAGAAACTTCCATGTGCTGCCTCATTTACTGAAGGAAAAAAAAATGATTGCAGGAATAAGGGAGGATTGAAAAATGTGGTTTAAATTAGATCCAAACACATTCCAATTCTTCATAATACTATTGAACAGGCTAGTGCTGAGTAAATATGTATTGTACACCTGCTGGGAAAGGCCCTAGGTGGGTAGTGGATTGACAAGAGTAGTCTCTCCCCTTGAAGATCTAATGTTTTAGTGGGGAATTAGCCAGGGTAATAAGTATAAATATTTACGAGTCTTGTGATGAAAGCTTGTTCCTTCATGCCCAGGGCTCACACAGCTGAGATTTAAAGACCAATCCAGCAGAGAAAGAAAATGGAGCAGCAAAAATGCAAATTCAAGTTAGAAAAAAATTCACTGAATTGGGTAAAAATAAACTAATATATCACTCCTGGTTAGTTTTCCCTGAGTGTGGAATCAGTCTGATGTCCCTGATTTGTAATTTTATCCTAAAGCTTTGTATTTCCTAAATTGTGCTACTAATCAATATCTGTGACCTCATTCCAGACCCACTGGATCAGAGTCTATGTGAAATGGACCTAAGAATCTCCAATATTAGCAAGTGCTTCTGAGGAATCTTATTGGAAATTTAGGAAACAGTGCTACAGCTAGTGTTTGAAATGCCACCATTTAAGTTTATCCCTTTGGTTGGGCAGCAGATCTCAAACTTTCTTTTGCACAAAATAACCTGATTCTTCACTATTTGAACCTAATCCCTTCAGTTTGACAGATCTTCTCAAGGTTGGGAAATATTCATGGTAAGAATATTAAGGTTCCTGCACCCACCCTAATAGTGCTTAATTGAGTGGGCCTTCTCTGGAGCCATTAGTGTTTGTTTTGATTAGCATGATAAGGGATTCTGATGAAGGTGATCCTTGGAAGACACTTGGAGAAATACTGGTTCAATTAGAATTTATTCCTCTTGAAAATAAACACATTTCACTTATACTTTGAAGTAAAAGAAGGATTTAAAAATTGGGTTTAATTCCAAATTATAAATACATTAGGCTATAAACTCTGAGAGAGGACAGGTTTTTTGTGTGTGTGTGTGTGTGTTTTGTTTGTTTGTTTGTTTGTTTGTCTGTTTTTGTGGGAGGTGGGCTGCATTGTGGGGTATTTTTTTCTTTTGTTTAGTGATGCATGCCCAGAACCTAGAAGAGTGGTCTTTACATAGTAGATACACTCAAACTATTTGTTTACCCTTAAAAAACTATTAAGAATAAATAATAGTAATAACAAAGTTTAGGTTTCTCTCTCTCTCTCTCTCTCTCTCTCTCTCTCTCTCTATATATATATATATATATATATATATATATATATATATATATATATATGGCTAAGTGACTGTCTGTCTGACTCACTGTCCGACCTACCAGCCTGTACATATGACACACACTGGTAATTTAAAAATAAACATTGACTCACACATGCACCATTCATATAAAGCTCTTGCTGGCACCAATCACATGCGTGTGTTTCAGTCTGGCATTGCCAATCTTGAAATTAATTTACACTTATATTATAGAAAAAGGGAAAACTGATATTAAAATATTTCTTCTAATTAATTTTCTTTCAGTGTGCGCAAATCCACGCACTGGGCCACTGGTTAAGAATAAAAAGTGTTTATTTGAGCAAAGGAGGGATTGCAATCTAGGACACAGATTCAGGTAAAGAGATAAAATATGCTCCAGAGGAACAAAGAAAGACAGGGTTTATAAAGGCCCAAACCAAAAGAGCTGTTCTCATTTCGGTCCTCCAGGTGAATGAAGGACTTGGGCTAGGTCAGCAGGGATTGGTTAGGTCCATCCTGTACATGGAGGATGGTGATTTTTGAAACTGACTGGATGAAGACTGCAAATGGTCTGATCACCATGACAAGGAGCAAGTAAGATCCATGCATATCCATGTAGCAATCTTTGATCCAGGATGTTTGGTGTTGGAGTTTAGGAACAGGTCAGCTGAACGCTAATTTAACATTAGTTCAAGATCTAAGAGGAAATGTGCTTGGGTCTCACTTCCTCAGTGGCCTCCCAACTCTGTTTTAAGTGACCCTCTTAGTGATGTTTATTTCATTTTGTTTTTCTATAATCAACTTAATGAGTGACCTCAAGGTATAAATACCTCATGTATAAAGACCCTTACTCTTGCATTCCTCCCACATCTTTTTAATGGCTTGCCATAACCAGAAGAAATTCTCAAATGAATTTGCAAACAGAAAGTGGGGTGGTAGCAACAGGAGTAGAGGAGAAAACTATAAAATACATGAGCACTTCAGGAGGGAGAAGAAAGAGTCAATAAAGAAAAGCCAGAGCGCCAGCAGGCAATCCCTGTGAAGAATATTGGCCTAGGCCTCCCACACTCAGAGCAGCAGCACACGGGCCTGATGCCCAGGCAGGAAGGCCTCCCTCAATCCATGGCTGGGGATATGGGCCAGTGAGAAGAGGCCTCCTGATGCCGTGCACCTGGCTCCACAGTGTGCACACGGCCCTCCACTGTGCACAGGACACTGTGCACCTGGTCCCACACTGTCCACAGGACACTGTGCACCTGGCCCCAATACTCACCTCCCTCCAACGGCTTGCAAGTCATGCCCTAGGGGAGCCACCCATCTTGCAAGCCTGGGAGGGGTCAGTGCCACCAAAGGCCAAGGGCCATGGCATCTGCGCAGCTGTGGGTGGTGGTGGTCTGCTCCAGCAACCAGAACCGAAGCATGGAGGCCCATGACCTCCTCAGCAAAAAGGGGTTCCCGGTCAGCTCCTTCCCCATATGGTCTTGCGTGAAGCTCCTGGGGCCATGGCCAGACAAGCCCAACTTGTACGATTTCAGCACCACCTACAATGCCATCTGCAGGGACCTCCTCCAGAAAGACCAGGAGCTGTACACCCAGAACGGCATCTTGAGCACGCTGTGGAGAAACAGGAGCATCAAGAGGCGGCCCAAGCGGTTCACAAGCTGCAAGGAGGCCTTCGACCTGATCCTCACCTGCGAGGAGAGGGTGTACGACCAGGTGGTGCGGGAGCTGAACTCGCGGGAGCACGAGACACTGCAGCTGGTGCATGTGATCAACATGGACATCCAGGACAACTACCTGGAGGCCCGCCTGGGGGCCTTCCTCTTCTCCGAGCTCTGCCAGTGCTTCTACCTCATGGACGAAGTGGACAGCAACATCGCTGAGCTGCTGCTAAACTCGAGGAGCAGAGCAGCCAGCCCTTCCTGCACACCATCTGCTTCTACTTATGCCCGGCCACCCGCCCACCGTGGGGGCGCCGCCTGTTAACACGAGTACCTTCCTGAGGCTGTTTCACCCTCCCTGACACCCCTCCCCTCCACTTGCTGCCAGGGGACACACAGAACCCAAGTAACCTTGCACAGGAAGTGAGAAGATGTGTGTCCATGCAGATGAACAGCCATCAAAATTTTATCCACCTGGAAGTGGGATATTGTTTATGACCTACTTTTTCATTAACTAATAAATGGTTTATCCTTCATTCCTCCCAGAGCTCTGTCTTTCATTGTACACTTCTTCCCACCCCCTACCTGACTGGGGTGTAGGAATACCCGAAGAAATCAACGGGGCTGGATCTATTAGGAGAGGACCTGCAATTGTCCCGTAACCAGATGCTACTAGGATTTTTTTTTCTTTTTTAAATCTCTTTATTGACTAAGGTATTATATATGTGCCCTCATCCCTCCATTAACCCCTCAATAGTCCCCCTTCACTAATGCCCTCACCGCCCTGGTGTTCGTGTCCATTGGTTAGGCTTATATTCATGCATACAAGTCCTTTGGTTGATCTGTCCTCCTTTCCCCCACCCTCCCCTACCTTCCCTCTGAGGTTTGACAGTCTGATCCATGCTTCTCTGTCTCTGGATCTGTCCCTGTACATCAGTTTATGTTGTTCATTATATTCCGCAAATGAGTGAGATCATGTGGTATTTATATTTCTCTGACTAGTTTATTTCACTTAGCATAATGCTCTGCAGTTCAATCCATGCTGTTGCAAATGGTAAGAACTCCATTTTCACTGAAGCGTAGTATTCCATTGTGTATATGTAGCACAGTTTTTTAATCCACTCATCGGCTGATGGGCACTTAGGCTGTTTCCAAATCTTAGCTATGGTGAATTGTGCTGCTATGAACATAGCGGTGCATATATCCTTTCTGATTAGTGTTTTTTAGTTTTTGGGGATACATTCCTTGAAGTGGGATCACTGGGTTAAATGAAAGTTCCATTTTTAGTTTTTTGAGGAAACTCCATACTGTTCTCCACAGTGGCTGCACTAGTCTGCATTCCCACCAGCAGTGCACAAAGGTTCCTTTTTCTCCGCATCCTCGCCAACAGTTGTCCTTTGTTGATTTGTTGATGATTGTCATTCTGACAGGAGTGAGATGATACCACATTGTTGTTTTGATTTGCACCTCTCAGATAATTAATGACTTTGAGCATGTTTTCATATGTCTCTTGGCCTTCCTTCTGTCCTCATTCAAAAAGTGTATATTTAGGTCCATTGCCCATTTTTTGATTGAATTGTTTATCTTCCTTTTGTTAAGCTGCATGAGTTCCCTGTAAATATGGGAGATTAAACCCTAATCGGTGATGACATTGGCAAATATGTTCTCACATGCAATGGGCTTTCTTTTGTTTTGTTGATGGTTTCCTTTGCTGTGCCAAAGCTTTTTATTTTGATGTAGTCCCATTTGTTTATTTTCTCTTTAGTTTCCATTGCCCTAGGAGCAGTATCAGTAAAGAAGTTCCTTTGGCATATGTCTGAGATTTCACTGCCTGTGGATTCCTCTAATATTTTTATGGTTTCCCATCTTGTATTTAAGTCCTTTATCCATTTTGAGTTTATTTTTATGTATGGTGTAAGTTGGTCATCAAGTTTCATTTTTTTCCATGTATCTGTCCTATTTTCCCAACACCATTTATGTCTTTATCTTTTTTTTTTCAGTGTCCTGTAGTTTTTTGCATATAGGTCTTTTAACTCCTTAGTTAAGTTTATTCCTAGGTATCTTAATGTTTTGGTAAGATGCTAAATGGGATTTTTTTTAGTCCCTCTTTCTATAAGTTAACTATTAGTGTAAAAATGACATAGATTTCTTAGCATTAATTTTTTTATCCGGCTACATTGTCAAATTCTTTTGTTAAGTCTAATAATTTTATGGAGTCTTTAAGGTTTTCTATGTACAATATCACATCATCTGTGAATAAGGACAGTTTTACTTCTTTTTTTTCCAATTTTTATGCCTTTTATTTCTTCTTGTCTAATCGCAATGGCTAGTACTTCCAGTACTATGTTGAACAGGAGTGGTGAGAGTGGGCATCCCTGTCTTGTTCCTGTTCTTAGGCGAAATGATTTTAGTTTTTGTCCATTGGGTATGATGTTGGCTGTGGATTTTTCATATATGGCTTTTATTATGTTGAGTTATGATCCTTCTATTCCCACCTTGCTGAGAATTTTATCAAGAAGGGGTGTGAGATTTTGTAAAGTTCATTTTGTGTATCAATTGATATGATTATGTGGTTTTTATCTCTCAATTTGTTTATGTGATGTATCATATTTATTGATTTGCTGATATTGTACCATCCATGCATCCTCACAATAAATCCTACTTGGTCATGGTGTATGATCTTTCTGATGTATTGCTGGATCTGATTGGCTAGAATTTTGTTAAGTATTTTGGAATCTGTGTTCATGAGGGATATTGGCCTGTAATTTTCATTCATTGTGTTGTCTTTATCTATTTTGGGTATTAGGGTGATGCTGGCTTCATAGAATGAGCTTGGAAGTACTCCTTCCTCTTGAAATTTTTAGAATAGTCTGAGGAGGATAGTTTTGAGTTCTTCCTTGAATGTTTGTTAACTTCCCTGTGAAGCCATCTGGCCCTGGGCTTTTGTTTGCTGGAAGCTTTTTGATGACTGCTTCAATTTCATCCATAGTTATCAGCCTATTGAGATTGTTAGAATCTTCCTCATTGAGTTTTGGAAGGTGGTATTTTTCTAGGAATATGTCATTTCCTCCAGGTTGTCTAGTTTGTTGGAGTAGAGTTGTTCCTTATATTTTTTAATGATCCTTTATATTTCTGTGGTGTCTGCTGTTATTTTGCCTCTTTCATTTCTGATTTTGTTTATTTGATTCCTCTCTCTTTGCTTCTTGGTGAGCCTGGCTAGAGGTTCAGCAATCTTGTTTATCCTTTCAAAGAATCAGGACTTGGTTTCATTGATCTTTTGTATTGTTTTGTTGTTGTTGTTGTTGTTCTCTATATTATTTATTTCTACTCTGATCTGCTTTATCTCCTTCATTCTGCACATTTAGGGCTTTTCTCGTTGCTCTCTTTCTAATTCTTTCAGTTGTACAGTTAGATGATTTACTACCATTTTTTCTTGCTTTTTAAGGTAGGCCTGTAGAACTATAACCTTCCTTCTCAAGACTGCTTTCATTTTGTCTCATATATTTTAGATTGTTGTGTTTTTGTTCTCATTAGTTTCCAGGATGGTTTTATGTTTGTTTGTTTGTTTGATTGGTTGTTTTTTTCTGGGGTTTTTTTGCAGTATAACTTATATTTTAATAGTAGTACATATGTTTACCTTTTCCCCCTATTATCTTTCCCCCAGCCTCCCCTACCCCCCAGCACATATCCCCACCTGCCCCCCTCCCCAGACCAGTATCTTTCATTCATTGGTTATGCTCATATGCATGCATACAAGTCCTTCGGTTGATCTCCCCCAGCATCCACCCCCCACCATCCCCAGCCGTCCCCCTGTAGCCCGACAGCCTGTTGAATGCCTCCCTGTCTCTATATCAATCACTCTCCCCTGTTTCTTTTCTTCAAAAATATCTTGCCTCTGCATACTAGAAATAAATGTATAAGAACAAAAAATGTTTGAGTCTCAGTTTCAATGTCCCACTGTCCTGAGTCCCAGTTTCAATGTCAGCAATGGTATCCAGCTGGTGGACACATCGTGGCAATGCCAGTTCTGTCCTCTCTGGTTTGGTCCTGGGCCGCCTGCAGCCATGCACAGCTGCTGACTGCTAGCATGGTAAGGTGTCGTTCGTGTCCCCCATCTTTGGACCATCCTCATGACTGGAACAGACCCGTCAGTTCCTCACTGTCGCAGGAACCCATATGGCCTTGGAGTTGTTCTCTGAAAACACACAAACACATTCTAGACCAAAAGTTAACAAAGGGATCCTCTCTGCAAATTAGACTTGGGATTCTTTTTATTTTTGCCTAAATGATTTTCCTTTGGCTTATTTTGAATCCTGTGTATTTTTTCATGGGTGTCCTGCTGTTGGCTTTACAAATGGAAGTTACTTGTCTGGAGTAAGAATTTTCTAGATGTATTTTACTTACAGGATATTTTTCCTTACATGATATTACCCCACTATCCCCACTCCCCCTTTTTTGATTAATGGGGGGTTTTGGAAGTTTTAACTTGCAGTCTTGGTAATTTTAAATTTTAATTTTTGCACACAAATATGACTGCTTTAGGTTCTTTGGATGTTAGGCAATTTTCCAGTTTGATGAACTATTAATAGATCTTTTAGTTAATATTTTAGGAAAAGCTTTTTGTTTGGCACACTTAAATTTTCTTGAGTATTCACTTATTTCAGTTGGCCAATTTAAATTAATCTGAAAACTTGATTACTATTTTACTGTCACTTTTAATACTCAAGCAGAAATTTTAGTTTACCCTGTAAATATTAGTGGAAAGGAATATTTGCATTCTTGAGCAGGTCCTGAGCATTCCTGGTAATAGACTGAATTTAGATATATAGCAGCTATTGCTGGCCGAGTCTCTGTCTGCCACCTGGGTCCCGGTCTGAGTTGTGCATGGGAGGCGAAGCAGCCATGGGGGCAGAAGACCTCCCTCAGAAGGGGTGAGAGTTGAAGCCCCTGCAAGTTTTTTGGATGAGGGTCTGTGCCCCACCTATGTTGACCTTTTAGCTCTCTCCTGTTGGCCCCTCTGCGACTGTGTCTGTCTTAGGTTGTTCCTTCCCTGAGGAATCTTACCCATCTCTGGCTAACCAGCCATCCTCTGGGGCCAAACAGGGTGATGTGAGGTTCAGTTCTGTCTCCTTTGTAGTCCATGCCTCCGTGGCCTTCATGTCTAGCACCTGCCTTGGGGTCCCCTCGCCTGTTGGCGGGTTCCCAGTACGGATCATATATCTCATGAGACCCAGGTTTCTTCTCCAAAGAGGGCCCAGCTCACACCATTGGGTGAGAGACACATCCATGGTGCCAGCGACCCAGAGGCTTCAGCCACAGCTTGAACTGAAAGCTCAGGCAAAAGCTGTGTGTATTTGGATTGTAAGGAGAGGGTCCCTTTTTGGCAAAAAAGGGCAAGAGAAGTCAATACAGAATGCTCGAGTACCTTCCCAGTGACTTAATTCCTTCTGAAAGAGATTAATTCCTTTCCTATCCTTTTTTAAATTGCTGCCCAACATTCAAAGAATTAGTTTGTAAGTTTATTTGGGATAATTGTATAATATGCTGTTGTCCAATATCAAAAATTATAATGACATTGTAGAATAATATCATGTAAGGGTATTATGGTGTCACAGGAGGTTAAGGAGGGCCTAGCCTAAGGACTGGTGTCCATAGGCGATGACAAGCTCTAGGCCATGTCAATTCAATCTCAAACTAGCTGCCAAATTTTTTATAACATTATATAAACTTTGTCAGGGATGTAAAAACACAAATTACTTACCTTAGTTAAAGAGGTCAAATATATTGACTTTCCCCCTTACTCCCACCCCGTGCCACTTACCCTGAGGTTTGACATTCTGATGGACTTTTCTCAGTCTCTGGATTTGTTGTTGTTCATCAGTCTATGTCATTAATTATACACCACAAATGTGTGAGATCATGTGGTATTTATCTTTCTCTGCCTGGCTAATTTCACTTAGTATAATGCTCTCCAGCTCCATCCATGTTGTTGCAAAAGGTAGCAACTCCTTCTTTTTTACCCCAGCGTAGTATTCCATTGTGTAGATGTACCATAGTTTTTTAATCCACTCATCTGCTGAGGGACACTTAGGCTGTTTCCAAATCTTAGCTATGGTAAATTGTGCTGCTATGAACATAGGAGTGCATATTTCCTTTCTAATTCCTGTTTCTAATTTCTTGGGCTATATTCATAGAAGTGGGATGACTAAGTCAAATGGGAGCTCCATTTTTATTTTTTTGAGGAAACTCCAGGATGGTTTTAATTTCTTCTTTGATCTCATTGGTAACCCAGTCATTTTTAAATAGCATGCTGTTCAGTTTCCAAGTGTTTGAGATTTTTGAATTGTTTTTATTGTAGTTTATTTCTAATTTTATGGTATTGTGGTCTGAGAAGGTGCTTGTTATTATTTCAACCTTCTTGAATTTGGGGAGACTCTGCTTGTGCCCCAATATGTGGTTTGTTTTTGAAAATATTCCATGTGCACTTGAGAAGAACGTATATTGTGTGGCTTTGGGATGCAATGTTTTGAGGCTGTCAGTTAAGTCCATCTGATCTAGTGAGCTATTTTGGATTGCTGTGTCTTTGCTGAATTTTTGTCTAGAGGATTTATCCAGTGATGTCAGTGTTGTATTAAAGTCCCCTACTATGATTTTATTATTTTGTATTGTTGTTGATCTCTCCCTTGATATCTTCCAGTTTTGTCATGTATTTTGGTGCTCATGCGTTGGGTGCAAATATATTTATCAATGTTATATCCTGTTGCTGTATTGATTCCTTTAGTATTATGAAGTGGCCTTCCTTATCTTTTGTTGTGGCCTTCCCTTTTTGGTCTATTTTGTCAGATATAAGTATTGCTACTCCACCTTTTTTTCATTTATATTTGCCTGAAATATATTTTTTCATCCCTTCACTTTAAATCTTTGTGAGTCCCTTGTTCTGAAGTCGTTCTATTGTAGACAGCATATATATTGGTATTTTTTTAACCATTTAGCCACTTGAGGTCTTTTGACTGGAGCATTTAGTCCATTTACATTCAAAGTTATTACTGAAAGGTACTTGTTTGCAGTCATATCTATTTTTGTGTCTGTGTTCCTTATTACCTGTTTATTTCTTCTTTTTACAGCATTCCCTTTAGGAATTCTTCCATTGCTGGTTTGGTGGTGATAAACTCCCTTAGCCTTTTTTTGTCTGGGAAGCTCCTGATTTCCTCTTCAATTTTGATTGATACTCTTGCTAGATAATGTATTCTTGGATTCAGTCCTTTGCTTTGCAACACTTTGTATTCTTCCTTCCATTCCCTTCTAGCTTGATGTGTTTCTGTTGAGAAAACATTTGATAATCTGATGGGGGATCCTTTGTAGGTAACCTTCTGTCTCTCTCTTGCTGCCTTTAAGATTCTTTGTTTGTTGCTTTGACTGGTTTCACTCAGTGGATAGAGGCCTACTAACCAAAGGGTCCCAAGTTTGATTCCAGTTAAGGGCATGTACCTTGGTTGCAGGTAAATCCCCAGTAGGATGTATGTAGGAGGCAGCTGAATTGATGTTTCTCTCTCATCGATTTTTCTAGCTCTCTGTCTCTCTTCTTCTCTGTAAAATATCAATAAAAAATATATATTTTTTTGAAAAGTTTCTCTGCTTGTCCTTAATATCTGCCATTGAAATTATGATGTGTCTTGGTGTGGGTCTTTTGGGATTGATCCTGTTTGGGACTCTCTGTACTTGTGTAACTTTTGTCTCCCCCATACCCAGGATGTTTTTTGTTGTTATTTCTTCAAATAGATTTGCTAATCCTTGCTGCTCTTCTTGTCCTTCTGGCAGCCTTATATTATACATAGGTTGCTTTGTTTCATGTTGTCCCAAATCTCCCTTAGGCCTTTCTCCTGCTTTTTTTTTTTTTCTACAGGGGCTGTTCAGATTGGGCTTGTTTCTGTACCTGATATTCTAACTTACTAATTCGGTCCTCTGCTTCTTCTAGTCTACTGTTGAACCTTTTCATGGTGTTTTTTGATTGTAGCTATATCACTTTTCATTTATTTTTTATTATTGGATAGGTTGTTGATTTTCTCATGCATCTGATGTATGAATTCCACAACCACTACTCTGAATTCTTTTTCAGTCATGTTGCATGCTTCAATTTCACTATTTTCCTTTGTTGGTGAGTCCTCATTTTCTTTTCTCTGGGGATTGTGTTGTCTCCCCATTCTGACTACCACCAGAAGGTTCAAACTTCAAGTTGCATGGAACTGGGCAGTGTGCTGTGGGAGCTTCACACCACCAGAGTGTCACTGATGTGCTCCAATACTAGTAAGTGTGGCTGCTATGGGTTGGTGGGAACCAGGCTTACCCAGGGTCAGTGTTATCAGTGTTCAGTGTGGTCTTGTGGGCTCCTAGAATCATGGACCCCACCTGCACTGCGCTCTTGGTGTGTGCTAAAAATGAGAACCCTACCGTGTACCAGGAGTCAGAGTTTCCCTGTGTCTGCACCAGGATTCGAGTATCAGAGTTTCTGTTGCTTCAGTTATTTCTGTTGCTTCATGAATTTGAGTTTGATTCTTGGCTTCTTGCTGAGAATAAGGATCCCCATGTGTGCCTGCATCAAGAATTGGAGTCACTAGCTTTCAGTGTGAATATGCTGTGAGTCAGGGATCTCAGGTGCATATGGTAAGAAACAGAGTCAAGTTAGTGGTGATCAGTGCTGTTTCTTGCAGGGAGAATCTGGGTTGCACAGCAGCACTGTGGCATGCCTGCACTGTGGAAAAAAGACTTTCATGTGCACTTTCCCAGAATCGAAGTCAGGTGGCACTGCTGCCCTGCGTGGGCTTAGTTTTTGGTTGCCCGATTGGGTTGCGGGAAGCAGATTCCAGTCTCTGTGAGTGCACAGGCTCAAATTCTCATAGCAGCACTGTGGTCAGTGCACTCATTCCCAAACTCTAATTCCTGTAGGGGCGCTGCAGCCCACCAAGGGGCAGGTCTATCAGTTATATGGCGCTATCTGCGATCCTGCAGGGAGGGAGATAGGCTGACTCACAGAAATCTGTGGCAAGGAAGTCTGGATTCTTGTTGTCTGTTGGTCTGAATCTGTGGTCGCAGTTCTCTGTTCCCAATGGCCTCAGGGTCCTGATTTGCATCTTAGATGCAACTGGGTGGTGCTGAGGCCGGGATCCTAGTCTTAAGCAGTTCTGTTTCTCAAGATGGCATCGTCTCTGTGCCTGAACTGGCCGCCCAGAAGTGTCTGCTTTGTATGCGGTGCTCCGCTGTCTAAGACTGCCTGGTTTGGCAGCCACTTGGAGGACCTGCAGAGTCTAACTGTCCCTAGCTCATACACACACACGCCACACACATCTACACTCTTCTCTATGGTTCCCTCACTCTCTCACACTCTCTCCCTCCCTACCTTCCTGCCAGTCACCATCCTTGTTCTGACCTCACACTTCAATATTTTAGAGATGGGCCAGGATTGGGAAGGTAGGACAGTTAACCATTCAGAGACATTAAACAGAGACATTCCCAAGTCTTTCAAGAAGAGCAGCCTCCCTGAGATAACTCCTTAATGTAGAGATTATATTCTTTTTTATCAAGTTAGACTTGAATATTCATAATTATGATTAGAAAATGTCTAATATTATCTGTAATTCACTTTAAAATATTTAAAATGTGATTTGTGTTATGTATGTATGTGTTACATTTTACTATCTACCCTAGAGCTTGCTAGCGAACATTTAAAGCCCCTAATCAATAGTATGCACTACTGGGTCTAGTTTATTTATTATTTCAGAGTCTGTATTCATAAATTCAGCTCTGCTAGTGCCCTTTCATTATCTTTATCTCTGATCAGCACCAGGTGTTTTATTAATTAGAATAATGTAAATAATGATTTTAATTCTGAAGTCAACATGTTTGGATTGGCTAGAAATATTGTCTATGTTTCTGCCTTTGCAGGAATTGGATAAGACATCCTGAGAATCCAGGGTCATGTGCCTTTTAAATTGGTTTCCAAGATTTATGATTAGCTCTGGTTCTTATATATAGCCACTTTTGGAGGATTCTGAATAGTCTCAAGTCAGTCTTACAAAATGTTTACTGAAATGTCTAAAAGAACAATAGTATAACTACTTTCTCATAACTATGTTATCTGTAGAAGACTGCACTTGTAGGACATTTGGTCCTGTACATAATTTCTAATGAGTCATTTAGTTCAGATCAAAGGCCCTTGATATTTGGTTCTGCCAACACTTCATCATGAATTACAATAAAAATAACATAACAAAGTTAAGTGTTTGTATTATTTAAAGAATTATGGACCAAGTATCTGTATGGACTTTTTGGAGAGGACCAAATATTAAGGACCTTTAGGCATAGACCAAATGTCTACATGGCTGCTTTGAACAAGATCAAATGACTGTTAATGCAGAACAGGGGTGGGGAACATCTGTCCCATGGGCTGTATATGATCTGCACAATCATTTGGTCTGGCCCCACCAAGGCATTAGGTCTGAGTAAATTAAATGTTTGGCCAAATATAGCAGCTAACTTTTAAGTTGATAATTTTGTATGGCCTGGGAATGATGTTATAAATATCTGGCCCTTGGCAGAAAAAAGGTTCCCCACCCCTGAATTATAGCATAATATTGGTGGTGAGGTCATGAGAGCAGAGAAATAGAGACATTTTTCTGTTACTAACTGTTGTAGATTACCAATATCCACCAAGAAAACTTAATATTTGAGTATACCCAAATTGCCTTAGCTCAGTTATAATTGCTTCTTAAAAATATTGAATTGGCCTGGCTGGTGTTGCTCAGTGGTTGAGCACCAACCTATGAATAAGGAGGCAATGGTTCAATTCCTGGTTGGGGCACATGCCTGGGTTGAGAGCTTGATCCCCAGTAGAGAGTGTGCAGGAGGCAGCTGATCAATGATTCCCTCTTATCATATTGTTTCTATCTCTCTCCCTCTCCTTTTCTGTCTGAAATCAATAAAAATATATTTACAAAAAAAGATTGAGTTAAAACCTAATCATAAGTGGAATGCATAAATAGAAGGGGTATATATCTTCAATGAAATTTTATTAAGCAATCTAAAAGTGTTGCAATATGTAACATAGGGTGAGTCTCAAAAACATGATGTTGAGCTGTACATTTCACATTTTGCTGTATATATATATTGTACCCCAATTGAAAAACAATAAGCCATAAGAAATATATCAAGAAAATCAGCATATGCATGGCATACCAGGAGTTATCAGAACTCTGATTCTTGCCTATAAATTCTCCTCATTTTCAAATAAATTTTAAATAACAGGCTGCCATCTTATAATTTTTCCATTTATTTTGAGGCTGCCAGGGACTTGAAATATTCAGCTAATTGCATTACAGGATGGCCACACTTTTACAAATCTAAAGCTGCTTTCAATAGACTATGAAATGAATATGTAAAGAGCTCCTGCAGGAATTTTTCAGGGACAGATGGCATCAACTAGAACTCTTTCTACTATAATACATTCTAGTATGAAATTTTCTTACAGTTTAATATTTTTCGGTTACTTAAGGTAAAGTGATTCCTTCAATATAGATTATGTAAATTCACTTTATTTAAAAATAATAATATGTTGATACATTTTTCAAGTAGTTGAGGATTAAATGAAAAATTTAATGTTTTAGAAAGTTTACTTTTTAAAAATTTAAAAATATGCTATTAAATTGTGAAAAAACAAATTATAATAAATGAATAAATAATCTATAAACTACAGTTATATAATTCATACTTTTAACACTTTGGTCTGCTCTTTCCAGGCTTATCTTTTATTTTTCTTATAATCTTTCTACTGTAGTCTACATTTACATGAACTTTAGAACTCTGAGGTTTCATCCTTCAACATTCATCTCATTAGTATTTCAAGACAGGCTCCCAGAGTGGCAGCCTGGGTCAGAGTGAAGTGAATATTGATGCTAATATTGCACGCTTTGCCCTTTGTCAATCAGAATATTACTTCCCCAAAGATTAAGAGATAAAAATATCTGGAAAAAACACAGACCAGAAAAAAATAGATTAATATTATGTCTAAGGTGAAAAAAGCTTAAAGAAATTATAATGATTTACTCTAAAGGAGCAAGGCTGAAATCAGAATTCTCAGGCTTGGTTTCTTTTTGAAATCTCATAAATTGAACGTTACTTTTTAAATTTTGAAATAATTTTAGGCAGTTGTAAAATAGTACAGAAGATATGATATCTCTTCACCTAGTTTCCCAATTATAACAAGCCATGCAACCATAATGTGACAGTCAGTAAGAAATTAATATTGAGAGTTCAAGAAAGTGGCAAATGTATAGGCAAGACTGTCGTGCACCTTGTCCCAGGGCCAACCTGGAAATACAATTGAATTGGAGAACAATCACCTAGAATTACCAACTGATGTCCAGCTGATGAGGAGACTTACATCAAGGAAGGACAGAAAACATCTGAAGGCAGGTAGGAAAAGTGCTGTCAAGAGAGGAGCTCACCCAGTTTCCAGGGATGGCAGGCCAGCAAGCTGAGAATGAGGAGGGTACTTCTGGCTACAAGAGGGTCTATTCCCTCAGAACCATGGTTGGCAAACTGCAACTCGCAAGCCAAAAATGTGACTCTTTGGCCCCTTGCGTGTGGCTCTTCCACAAAATACCACGGACTGAGCAAGTCTATTTTGAAGAAATGGTGTTAGAAGAAGTTTAAGTTTAAAAAATTTGGTTCTTAAAAGAAATTTCAATCCTTGTTCTGTTGATATTTGGCTCTGTTGACTAATGAGTTTGCCGACCACTACCTCAGAAGAATGAGGATTGAGCTCCACAGTCTTGAGCACCAGAGCCAAAATCAGTGGCCCATGTAACAACCAGCTGTGATAGGTGGCAGGTGTTAACAACAATGACAACAACAACAACAACAACAACAAAAACACATTGAAACCTGTAAAGAAATTTGTGGGTTTATTTGAGCCAAACTGTCGACATATGCTGGGAAGCAGAACCTCAATGAGTTGAGATAATGCTCCAGAGAATGGAGGGTTATATCTACATTTATACACTAGTGGCCCAGTGCATGAAATTCATGCACATTTAAAGGGTATTAATCAGAGGAAATATTTTAATAGTGCTATTTGCCTTTCTCTATAACAAAAGTGTGACAGATAAAAGGTAATGCGTACAATGTATATGAAAATAATATGTGATTTCATTAAATAAATAATAACAAAATAATATAACAACAATAACAAACTCATGATATAAAAACAACAATGATGCAAATAATGACTGGTAAAGTGATTAAACTTATTCTAATATCTCCCTGTATACCACATTAACAGTGAAAACACTTTCAGAGTGCTTGACTAATTTCCCTTGGGATAAAGTATTTACAACTTCAACTTTAACATCACATGCTCTTTGAACTCGAAAGAAAGCAACATAATAACTGACCATGTGTGAAAACGGGTTCAGATAGGAATATTCCTGCTCTGTCTAGAGTTTGTCCTTGTGATTTATTAATAGTCATTGCAAATGCTGGCATCACAGGAAACTGTCATCGAATTAATTTAAATGGGAGGCCAGTGTCAGATGGGGACAAATCAATTCTTGGAATCAGAACAACTTCTCCCTCTGCAGATCATCTTTATACTTCAGCTTCAATAATGTTAGATAGTAATCTTTTGAGAATAAATCTGGTACCATTACAAAGACCCCATTTATTATTAAGATTTCTCTATAGCATGATGAGTGCACCCAATTTCAATTTTAATTTATGACATGAAATTACTGAAGGAGTAATACTATTAAGAAATTCAATGGGAAAATTTTCCTTTTCAGCATCATCTGTTGAGTCAATGGAATCATTGTGTCAAGGGCTGACTTTCAACAGATCACAGTGAGGGACTTGCTCTGATACATAGGAAACGCCAACCCAGAAGCAGAATGGTTTAGCACCAGCTTCCCCAGGACCGTGTGTTGCATGAAGGGCGTGGGGGCAGCCACCTTTCCGGCCACGCCCAGTTTCTCAGGATGAAGGGCTCTCCGCACTGGACCCAGGTCCCAATGTCCGTGTAGAAGCCGCCTTGGCAAAGCGGTTGGATGCAGTGGCAGCAGCCCCGGCCCAGCAGGGGATGTTGCCGGTCTGGCTATCTGAGGCCAACTGAGACTTCTGCAGCTTGCTGCTGGTCCTCCCACCTTGGCGGGATTCTGAGTGCTCATTACCTAAGGTGCCCATGGCACATATTTGCATGTCCCACGTGACAGGTAAACCCCACACCTCAGTCACAGCCTAACTATCAGAGCAACCTCATGCAAGCCTTGTGAGGGGATATGATGGCATCAAATTCCCCTTACTGTCCCAAGGTCACCCTGAAAGGTCACAACTCAGTCAATAGTAAGTGTAAGGAGAGAGGGATCTCGCTGGACCTTAAGTATCATGTGGGCAGAGCTTATAGCGTGGTGCTTGCTTACTTGGCACTGTGGCTACACCCCTGTCTGCTGGCCATGCCTGCTGGCTATGCCCCCTGCTCCTGATTGGCTGGTAGCGTAGTGGAGGTACAGTCAATTTGCATGTTACTCTTTAATTAGATAGGATTGCAATTAAAGGAAAGGGACATAGGTGAGTTACATGAAATTCATCAGGGATAGATTAAGGAGGTGGGATAAAGCAAAATGGGGAAAACTCAGGGATAGGGTGAAAAGTAAAATGTGCTTCTTTTACAGAGATGGATACAGAATACTTTAAGGTAATTAACAGTTGGCAATTAACTTGATAGCAATAACAACGAGGGAATGTCCCAGTGCCATTTGATGTGCCCTGAGGGGTCTGGGGTAAAAAGGAAGTTACAAGTTACCCAGACATCTCACAAATACGTTATCTTAGAGGCAAAAAGGCAAATGGCTCAGTAAAGATCTAAGTTGATCTTTGTCAGAGAAAATAACATCCTAGGACATGAATACCCACTGTATGTAACTTGTTCGTAGTTAAATATTTGATTTTCAAACCATCTTTTGTGGTTATTTTAGGTCTCTGAGTTTGTAAGACTGCCAAGCAGGCCTCTCCTGAGCTTGTCAGGTTAGCATGTGGTTCCTTTTGTCCACACAGGGCTGCTGGCTGCAATAGAGTTTGGAGCCTGTAGACCAGAGCTAAGAGAGAAAGCAGCAGTCTCATTTTTTTGGTGTTTTTTGTTTGTTTGTTTGTTTGTTTTAAACCCAGAGCATAGGAATTTTCATTTGCAGCTTCTCACCTAAGGCTTTGGTGCAGGGAGGAAGATGAGGACTTGAAGTAACTAAGGAGAGGCTGAGGTAAGAAGTATTTCGGGAAGATGTGGAAAAGCAGTATCCAAGAGTATTTGGTTTTAGGCCTCAAAATCAAATAGCCATTTTTCCTGAGAGGAGCTAGCTGCTTATCTCATCTTCAGGAGCCCTGCATTCCACACCCTGCATTTTATCTTTCCAGAGGAAACAAAAGGAGAGACCAAGCCTACAGGTTTAAAAAGTTACAGGGGCATAGGTAATTGGATTGGGGCAGGGACCATTTGCTCCACTATCCTGGGAACAAGAATGGTAATGATACTTTCCCCACACAGGAAAGCTGAAAAAACTCCAGGTCTCCAGCCCACCCCACTGGTGACTCAGTTCAGGGCAGAGGAATATTTTGGGCTACTCCCAGAGGAATACATATGGGACAAGAAAATACTCACCAAAGTCCTTGAAAACTAAACAGCACTTCCCCAGCCTAAAGCCCTTTCAGAGACACACTGTTGAGTGACTAAGATTGACAGCTGGCTAGCAGACAAAAGATGGCAGAGGTGGAGCTTGAGGAACCAGGGGAAATTTACTGACCCAGCCCTAGGCCCCATGCTGCTAACAAACAAATGTTAGAGGGCAGATTGGCATTTCCTGCTTGCAGTCAAGTCCTGTGGAGACAAACACAAATGGTGTAGCAGTGGATTGCTTGGAGCTTCAAGCAGATTGCTGAGAGCCAAAGGACAGTTCCTGACAGTGGTTAGCACCTAAGTACCTCACAGGAAGCCCAGAATTGGCAGACAGAACAGAATTCAGAGTGAAAGGGAATTTTCATGACATACTAAACACTGCTGAAAGGAATGCCATTTCATTTTTTTCTCTCTTTATCCCCCTTCTTTCTTCTGTTATCTTTCTTAATTTTTTTCTCTTTCTTTTTCCCCCCTCTTAAATTTATATTCTTTAACTATCTGGTTTATTGATTTTTTATTTATTCTAGTCTCTTGTTTTGTACATATATCTAAATTGCCTCTTCCCTTTTCCGATTCATTTTTTTATTTTTTATTTTTTCACTACTCAATTTTTAAAAATATTGTTATTGATTTCATAGAGGAAGGGAGAGGGAGAGAGATAGAAACATCAATGATGAGCATCATTGATTGGCTGCCTCCTGCCTGCCCCTTATTGGGGATCAAGCCTGCAACCTGAACATGTACCCTGACCAGGAATTTAACTGTGACCTCCTGGCTCATAGGTCATTGCTCAACCACTGAGCCACACCAGTCAGACCATTTTTATTTTCCCTTTTCATTGTCTCTTTTCTTTATCTCCTGTTTTCTCACCTTTCCCCCCTTTTTAAATTTAGTTCTACCTGCTTTCTCCTTTATTGTACTTTTAAATTCTTTTCTCTTAACATCCTTTATTTTAAACCATTTTCCTTTCCCTATTTTCCTAATCCTTTTTTCTAGAAAAAAAATATTTATTTTTAAATATTTATTGTTGAATTAACTAAAATATCTAGTAGTAGTTCATCTCACTTTAAAATTGCCTAACATCCAAAGAACCTAAAGCAGTCATATTTGTGGGCAAAAATTAAAATTTAAAATTACCAAGACTACAATATAAAATTTCCAAAAGTCCCCATTAATCAACAAAGGGGGGGGCACTGGAGTAATATCATGTAAGGAAAAATATCCTGTAAGTAAAATACATCTAGATAAGTCTTACTCCAGAAAAGTAACTTCCACCTGTAAAGCCAACAGCAGGATACCCATGAAAAACACACATGGTGTCAAAATAAGCCAAAGGAAAATCATCTAGGCAAAAATAAAAAGAATCCCAAGTCTATTTTGCAGAGAGGATCCCTTTGTTAACTTTTGGTCGAGAATGTGTTTGTGTGTTTTCAGAGAACAACTCCAAGACCTTGTGGGTTCCTGCGACATTGAGGAACTGACGAGTCTGTTCCAGTCACGAGGACAGTCCAGAGATGGGGGACACTGACGGCACCTTGCCATGCTAGCAGTCGGCAGTTGTGCATGGCTGCAGGCGGCCCAGGGCAAAACCAGAGAGGAGGGATCTTGCACTGCCACGATGTGTCCACCATCTGGATACCATTGCTGACATGTACACATGAATAACTATTTGACATTGAAACTGGGACTCAGAACAGTTGGACACTGAAACTGAGACTCAAACATTTTTTGTTCTTATACATTTATTTCTAGTATGCAGAAACAAGATATTTTTGAAGAAAAGAAAAGCTGGGAGTGATTGATATAGAGGCAGGGTGGCCTTGAACAGGCTGTCAAGCTACAGGGGGAAGGCTGAGGTGGATGGGAGGCGGATGCTGGGGGAGATCAACCGAAGGACTTGTATGCATGCATATGAGCATAACCAATAAGTGAAAGACACTGGTCTGGGGAGGGGGGCAGGTGGGGACATGTGCTGGGGGGTAAGGGAGGCTGAGGGGAGGATATTGGGAGGGTAAAGGAAAACATATGTACTACTATTAAATATAAGTTATACTGCAAAAAAATAAAATTAAATTAAAAAATTCTTTATTGTTTAGATTATTACAGGTTTCCCTTGTTTTCCCCCCATAACTCCCCTCCACCTGGTACCCACCCCACCCCAGGTCCTCACCACCCTATTGTCTGTGTCCATAGGTAATGCTTACATGCATATAAGGTCTTTGTCTAATCTCTTCCCACTCCCACCCCCCACATACTCTCTTCTCTCTGAGACTCATCAGTCTGTTCCATTTCCATGCCCCTGATTCTATTCCTTTCACTGGTTTATTCTGTTCATCAGATTTTTTATTCATTTCATTTTTAGATTCACTTGCTGATATGTATTTATCACTTTGTCGTTCACATTTTTTATCTTTACCTTTTTCTTTTTCTTCCTCTTCTTAAAGAATAACCTTCAGCATTTCATATAATGCTGGTTTGGTGGTGATGAACTCCTTTAGCTTTTTCTCGTGTGGGAAGCTCTTTATCTGACCTTCAATTCTAAATGATAGCTTTTCTGGGTAGAGGAATCTTGGTTGTAGGTTCTTGCCTTTCATCACTTTGAATATTTCTTGTCACTACCTTCTGGCCTACATAGTTTCTGTTGAGAAATCAGCTAGAAGTCATATGGGAACTCTCTTGTAGGTAACAAAATGTTTTTCTCTTGCTGCTTTTAAGATTCTCTATTTGTCTTTTGCCCTTGGCATTTTAATTATGATGTGTCTTTGTGTGGTCCTCTTTGGATTCCTCTTATTTGGGTCTCTTTGTGCTTCCTGGACTTGTAAGTCTATTTCTTTCACCAGGTAGGGGAAGTTTTCTGTCATTATTTCATCAAATAGGTTTTCAATATCTTGCTCTCTCTCTCTTCTGACACCCTCATAATTTGGATGTTGGTACGCTTGAAATTGTCCCAGAGGCTCCTTAAACCATCTTCATATTTTTGGATGCTTTTCTCTTTTTACTCTTCTGGTTGGGTGTTTTATGCTTCCTTATATTTCAAATCATTGATTTAATTCTCGGGATCCTCTAGTCTACTGTTAAATCCCTGTATATTATTCTTTACTTCAGTCAGTGTATGCTTAGTTTCTGACTGGTTCTTTTCCATTTTTTTTTTACATTCTCAACTAATATCCTTGAAAGTCTCACTAAATTCCTCAGATGTTTCTAGAAATTTCTTGAGTAAACTTTAATGGAGGTTTTGAATTCTATATCCAGTAGTTTGCTTTCTTCCATTACTTTCATTTGTGAACTGTTTCTTTGTCTCCACATGTTGGCTGCTTCCCTGTGTTTGTTTTCCAGGTATTGGCTAGCTGCAAAGTCTCTTTGCATTATAGAGTAACCTTATGTAATATGTGTCCTATAGGGCCCAGGGTCTCAGACTCCCCAATCACCTGAGGTGAACACTCTAGGTTCACCTCTTTGTGGGCTGTGAGCACAGTCTTGTTGTAGTTGAGCCTGGATTGATGTTGGTGTCACTGGGAGGAATTGACCTCCAGACCAATTGGCTCTGAGGACCAGCTGTGACTACAGTGGGAGATCTGCTTTAAGAGACACCTTTATGGAGGAAGACTTGATTCAGTGGGGCTTTGGTGCTCACTGAGTCTTCCCCTTGAGTATGTCACATATACATGCAAAGAGTTGTAATCTGGTATGGTCTTACACTGACCACTGGGTACATTGACTTTTGGGTCCCCAGGGAGGTGGAAAGTCAGCTACTGCGTGGGACCATCCATCAGGAACTACATAGACATTTGCAGATTCCTCCTCTTTGCATCGTGTTTGGAAGTGTCCAGACGAGGTCCAGCTGTAAGCAAGGCAGGCTAGTGCTGGTGCCAGGTATTGGGCCTTTCATTGAAAGACTAGAGGGCTGGTGCACAAAATTTGTGCACACGGTGGGGGGGGGGGTATGTCCCTCAGCCAGGCCTGAGCCCTTTCACAATCTGGGACTGCTGGCTCCTAACTGCTCGCCTGCCTGATTGCCCCTAACTACTTCTGCCTACCAGCCTGATCAGCCCCTAACCACTCCCCTGCTGGCCTGATGGCCCCCAACTGCCATCCCCTGCTGGCCTGTTTGCCCTCAGCTGCCCTCCCCTGCTAGCCTGATCTTGCTCACAACTGCCCTTTCCTGCTGGCCATCTTGTGGTGGCCATCTTGTGATGACATCATGCGATGGCGCACATGAGGGCATGACACCACCTAGGCTTTTATTATATAGAATTTGGAACTCCCTGACCCAGCTGCAGCTTGTTTGACAGATTTTTAGCTTGAGAAAGGACGAACCATTCATATGCAAAAGCTGTTGAGCACAACTTGGGGGTTGAAAATTGTGTGGGATGGGTTCTCAGGGAATCACCAGGGCAGAGCAAACAGAAATGGCTGCCAGTTGCTCCTGCACCTGGGAGGTCACCTTAAGGGAACAATGATTGCTGCAAGGCACCTCCATCTGGATGAAAGCCATCCTGAGTTCCTTTTCTCCCCATATGTATCTAATTCTTGCAGAACCTCACCTGGCACTGGAGCTCAGAGGATGTAAATTCAGTTTTTGAGCTGGACTTTTAAGAGGAAGAGCTCGGTTTCCAGTAGCTGTGTGTCATTCAGTCCCAATCCACACTGGTTTTTACAGTTTGTAGTTCTTACTTCCTGTAGAGACTTCTTTCCCCAGCTCTGGAACCCTGGGCTGGGCAGCTGGTGTGGAGTTGGGACCCCTTGTTCCTCCCCATAGCCTCCATATAGCTGGTCTCCTTCTTGATTAAAAAAACAGCACACCTTTCACATCTCTGCACCTTCTACCAGTTTCTTTTTTATTTCTCTAGTTGTAGTACTTCTTCCATTCAGCCAGCTTCCCGGCAGTTCTGGATGATAGTTCTGTATTTTAGTTGTAAGTTTGATGTGGTTCTGGGAGGTAGTAAGTACAGGTGTTTACCTATGCCACCATCTTCATTCTCCATTTCCATAATTCTTTATTTCAGCTCTGCATCTACACATTCCTCCCCCCCCCCACTAATTTTTTGTTGTTTTTTTGTTTGTGATTTTTGTTTGTTTTATTTTCTCCTTGTATATTTTTCTTCTCTTTTACTATCATTTTTGCTCTCTTTTTTTCTTTCCTAATTTTATCTTCTCTTATATTTGCTTTTGTTGGTCCCGTAGGGATCTTCTGTATGCTTTTTTCCCCCTTTCATTTTGTGTTTTCTTGTGTTTTATTTCGGTTATCGCCACCACAACAGCTTGCACAACATGGTCAGGAGTGAGTCACATATTCGCCCAGCCTGAGAGGAGACTCCATCCATGAATAGCGCAATAACATTCAAGATCCAACTACAGCAGGAAAACACAAATAAATCAAATCAGGGGCTTTCATAGAGCACCCAGCTCAGGAGATCTAAGAGACTGCACAACTGTGTCTCACAAAACACCTTCTACAAAACACCACCTCACAAAGTTTGGAAGGCATAGATAGCAGTTTTATCTAATACATAGAAATAAATACAAAGGGACAGAAAAAAATGGAGAAACAAAGAAACAATCCCTAAATGAAAGATAGAATTTGCCTGATAAGGACATAAATGAAAGGGAGGCAAGCAATTTGTCAAATAAGGAATTCAAAGTAACGGTAATAAGGGTGCTCAAACAATTCAGTGACCTCTATAAGAAACTTAATAAGAATTATAAGGGATTTAAACAGAGCTAGAACAACTTGAAAAGAGACTTGAAACATTAAATAAGCAGCAATTTGAAAGGAGGAATGACATAGATGAAATAAAGAATACTCTGGAAGGATTCAATAGTAAACTAGAAAAAGCTGAGGACTGAATCACTTAATTAGAAGACAAGGGAGAAAAAAACCACCCATTCAGAGCATCAAAAAAATTAAAAAGTAGGCTGAGAGCCTAAAAGAGCTTTGGGACAAAAAGAAATGTAACAACAATCATATCATACAGGTACCACCAGATGGAAAGGAACTTAGGAATAAAGAACCTGTTTGAAGAAATAATGACAGAAAAATTCCCTAACCTGGTGAAGTTAAAAGTCATTCAAGTTCAGGACAACATGGACAAAATGGACATACAGACAGTTTTCATGTTATGTCAGACTCGATGTACATTGTTTCCTGGTTACATCACCTTCTCCCATTTACTTATGTAAAAAAATTCTATCATTTTGACATATGTGCTTTATGTATTTTATTATTTACTTACCACAAGTAAAGGACAGGAATTATTCTTTACTTCAATTTTTTACTGTTTCACTCCATTACTGTGTGTATGTGCTCCATGTGAGTGACGTAGGTGCTTATGTAGATGGGTTCCAACCTAACAGCAAAAATCTCATTAAAAGACCTCCAATGTAACACAAGGATCTACAGTATTCTTAGAAAAATACAATATTCAAAAACTCAATAAGGAAGAATCAGAAAACTTGAATATGCCAATAACTACTGAAAAATTTGAAGCAATAGTAAAAAATACTACCTGCAAACAAAAGCCCTTGTCCAGGCGGCTTCACAAGGGAGTTTTACAAAAAATTCAAATAAGAAATAACGCCTATCCTATCCAAACTATTCAAAAAAATCCAAGAGGAAGGAACACTTCCAAGCTCTATTTATGAGGCCAGCATTACCATAATTCCAAATCCAGATAAAACACTAGAAAGAAAAAATACATGCTGATATTTAATATAGATGCTAAAATCCTCAACAACATATTAGTAAATGGGATCCAGCAATGCATTAAGATCATATATCATGACCAACTAAAATTTATTTCCAGGGATGCAAGGCTGGTACAATATTTACAAATAAATAAGTGTGACACCTCACATAAACAGATTGGAAGACTAAAATCTCATAATTATATTAATTGATGCAGAGAAAGCATTGTACAAAATCCAAAACCCATTTGTTGTAAAAATTCTCAGCAAAGTGGGAATAGAGGGATCATACTTCAACATAATAAAGGCCATATGTAACAAACCTACAGCTAACATCATACTCTAATGGCAAAATCTAAAACCATTTCCCCTAAGAACAGGAACAAGCTAGGGCTGCCCACTTTCACCATTCTTATTCAATGTAATACTGGAAGTCCTAACCATAGCGATCAGACAAGAAGAAAAAAAAAACATCCAAATTGTTCCAGAGGAAGTAATACTTTCATTATTCATAGATGACATGATAGTATACATAGAAAACACTAAGGACTCCACCAAAATGATACTATATTTGATAAATGAATTTGGCAAGGTAATCAGATACAAAATTAACACCCAGGAATCAATGGCATTTGTATACAATAATAATGAACTGTCAGAAAAACAAACAAACAAAAACAATCTCATTTACTATTACAAGAAAAAAATTAAAATAGATAGGAATAAACTTAACCAATGAGATAAAAGTCACATACTCAGAAAACAACAGGATGTTGGAAAAAAGTGATAGAGGAAGATTTAAAATAGTGGATGAATATACCATGTTCATGGATTGGTAGAATCAACATAAATAAAATGTCCATGCCATCCCAAACAATATATAGATTCAATGCAGTCCCTATTAAAATACCAACAATATATTTCATAGATTTAGAACAGATACTCCAAAAATGTATATGGAACCAAACAAGACCCCAAATAGTCTCAGCAATCCTGAGAAAGAAGAACAAAGTTGGAGGAATCATAATACCAGATATCAAGTTATACTGCAAAGTTGCTGTGATCAAAACAGCCTGGTATGGGCACAAAAACAGGCATATAGATCAATGGAACAGAAAACTCACAAATTTCCTCAAATCATTATGATAAATTAATATTTGACAAATGAGGCAAGAGCATACAATGGAGTAAAAACAGTCTCTTCAATAAATGGTGTTGGGATAATTGGACAGGTACATGCAAAAAAATGAAACTAGACCACCATACACAAGAATAAACTAAAAAGCAATAAGAGACTTAAATGTGTAATGAAACCATACCAATCTTAGAAGAAGCCATAGGCTTCAAAATCTCAGACATTCCTTGTAGCAATGTTTACCAATATATCTCCTAGAGCAAAGGAAACCATAATCAAAATGAAAAGATAGCCCACTGCATGGGAGAACATATTTGCCACTGATAATTCTAATAAGGAGTTAATTTCACATTAACCTGCATCAATTGATATATATATAATAGAATTTAACAGAAGGAAGGCAAACAACTCAATTAAAAATTTGCAAGGGGTCTAAATAGACACTTCTCAAAAAAAAAAAAAAGAGGACATACAGCAGAAGTCCCAGAGACATATGAAAAAATGCTCTAAGTCACTTGTCATCTGAGAGATGCAAATTAAAATGACAGCGAGGTATCATCTTACACCCGTCAGAATGACTATCATCAACAAATCAATGAAGGATAGTGTTGGTAAGAATGTGGAGAAAAGGGAACCCTAGTACACTGCTGTTGGGAATGCAGACTGGTACAGTCACTGTGGAAAACAGTATGGGGGAGGGTTTCGGAGGGAGGTGGCATTGGAGGGAAAATAGATATTGGGAGAAGGGAAAGAGAATGAGAGGGAAAGAAAACAAGGCGAGAGAAAGGGAGAGCTGAGATGGAAAGAAACCCAGAGAGATAAAGCTTCATATGAGAAATAGTTAAAGGAACAGTGTAGAGAGAGAGAGAGAGAGAGAGAGACAAAGAGAGACAGACAGAGACAGAGAGACAGAGAGAACTGTGAGAGAAAGAAAATAAAACAGAGGGAAGTGAGTGTGCACAAGTGTGTGTGCATGGGTAGGTGTGGGCAGATGAGGCAGTGGGTTTCTGGGTTCCCTCCTCCCTAGCCTGCTCCTTTTGCTCCCTCACCAACACTGGGGCCCAACCAGGAGTGGGCACAGGGCAGTTGGACAGCATGCTGAGTCTCCTAGTCTATTTAAATTATCCAGATCTAGCAGTAAATTCATTTTAGTTGGGTTGAGCCTTTTCTTTCAACATCACAAACTTTTTGTTTATAA
Organism: Antrozous pallidus; assembly: GCA_027563665.1. Taxonomy (NCBI): domain Eukaryota; kingdom Metazoa; phylum Chordata; class Mammalia; order Chiroptera; family Vespertilionidae; genus Antrozous; species Antrozous pallidus. The sequence goes on from CM050509.1 coordinate 116,614,881, forward strand.
TCTATTACAGACTTATGGGGCAACTTGTTGTATATGTGGTCCAATACTGACCAAAATGTCACTATGTGGCATATAACTGTATTGGATGATCTTCTTTATCTTTTATTAGCCTTTTTGACCTATAGTCTATTTTGCCTGACATAAGTAGATCTGCCCCTGCTCTCCTTTTCCCCCTTTATCTTTTTCCATACCTTCATTTTCAGCCTATGAGTATATTTATAATTTAAATGAATCTCTCATAGGCAGCATTGAACAGCATCCTTCTTTTTTTAAAAATCCAGCCTTGCCCTAACCAGTTTGGCTCAGTGGATAGAGCATCAGCCTGCGGACTCAAGGGACCCAGGTTGGATTCCGGTCAAGAGCATGTACCTTGGTTGCAGGCACATACCCAGTAAGGAGTGTGCAGGAGGCAGCTGATCTATATTTCTCTCTCTCAATGTTTCTTACTCTCTATCCTTTTCCCTTCCTCTCTGTAAAAAAAATCAATAAAATATATTAAAAATAAAACAAATCCAGTTTAAAGGGAGAATTTAAACTGTTTACATTTAGATGAGTTATTGATAGGTAAGGCGTCACTATTGCCATTTTGATAATTATTTTTTTTTCTTTTTTTGTAGTTCCTTTGTTCATTTCTTCCTCTCTTGCTCTTTCTTTGTGAATTAATGATTTTATCCTTTGATTCTTTTCTAATTTATGTATCTATTTATGTATTTTCTCTTCATCATTTATGTATCTATTATAGGTTTTTGCTTTGTGGTTACCATGAAGCTTTCATAACATATCTTATAACAGTCTATTTTAAGCTGAGAACAACTTCATTGGTATGACAAGGTCTACACATTCACTTTTCCCACAGGCCTTTTATGTTGTTGTAATTTACAACTTTTTATGTTGTGTAATCATTAACAAAATGTTACAGCTACAGTTTTTAAGACTTTTTTCTTCTGATTTATATGCTAGAGTTTAGTGTGATTTAAACACTACCATTGTAGTATTATATTATTTCATTTATTTATTTTTTATTTTATTTTATTATCATTTTTTTAATCTTTATTGTTCAGTTTATTAATTACATTGCTTCTCCTTTTTATCCCCCTATAGCTCCCCTCCACCCTGTACCTATCCCACCCTCCACCCTCCCCTCCCCTACCCACTGTCCTCTCCCATTGTTGCAAGATTTTTGTCCAGTTTCTTGCTGCACTTCCCACAACCCTTTTCTCCCCAAGAATTGTCAGTCCATTCCCTCTCTATGCCCATGTCTCTGTTATATTCACCAGTTTATCCTGTTCATCAGCCTATCAATTCACTTGATTTTTATGTTCATTTGTTGATAGATGTGTATTTGTTGTTCATAATTTATATTTTTACCTTTTTCTTCTTAGTCTTCTTAAAGAATATCCTTCAGCATTGCATATAATGTTGGTTTGGGTTTGGTGGTGATGAACTCCTTTAGCTTTTTCTTATTTGCGAAGCACTTCATCTGACCTTCAATTCTGAATGATAGCTTTGCTGGATAGAGTAATCTTGATTGTAGATTCTTGCTGTTCATCACTTTGAATATTTCTTGCCACTCCCGTCTGGCCTGCATCGTTTCTGTTGAGAAATCCGCTGATAATCGTATGGGTGCTCCCTTATAGGTAACCAACTGTTTCTCTCTTGCTGCTTTTATTATTCTCTCTTTGTCTTTTGCTCTTAGCATTTTAATTATGATGTGCCTTGGTGTGGTCCTCTTAGGGTTCCTATATATTGGGGTTCGGTGCACTTCTTGGACTCCTAAGTCAATTTCTTTCACCAGGTGTGGGAAGTTTTCTGTCACTATTTCTTCAAATAGGTTTTCATTGTCTTGGTCTCTCTCTTTTTCTGGCACCCCTATAATTCGGATGTTGGTATGCTTGAGGTTGTCCCAAAGGCCCCTTACACTATCTTCAATTTTTTGGATTCTTTTGGTTTCTTGCTTTTTCAGCTGAGTGGATTTTCCCTCTTTGTATTTCAAATCTTTAACTTGGTTCTTGGGGTGCTCCAGAGCACTTTTAGGTCTTTGTATACTATTTTTTATTTCAGTCAGTGTATGCTTAATTTCTGGTTGGTCCTTTTTCATATCCTTGAGAGTCTCCTTTATATCCTTGAGGGTCTCCTTCATTTTTTTGTAGGACTCATTCATTTCCACGTTGGTCTTGATCATTTCCTTGCAGGTCTCGTTTATATCCTTGAGGGTCTTGTTCATTTACTTGTAGGACTCATTCATTTGCACGTTGGTCTTGATCATTTCCTTTGTGGTCTTGCTTATTTCCTTATAGGCCTTGATCTTTTGTTGGAGCCTCTTGAAAAACCCTATAACAGTGGTTTTGTATTCCATGTCCAGTTGTTTTTTTTTCCTCCATTTCTTTCACATCTGATTTCTTTCCATGTTGCTGCATGGTGGCTGCTTCCCTGAGTTGGTCAATTAGCTTTGTGTGGTAGACTTCCTACTAGGGACAGTGGCTCAGCCTCCCCGGTTACCTGAGGTGGATGTGGGCTGCACAGTCTTGCTGATGTTAAGCTCAGGTAAATCCTTGTTAGCACTTGGAGGGATTGACCTCCGGGCCAATTGTCTGTGATGTTCAGCTGTGCTCAGGTTGGATGGGCGGAGTCTCCGGGCCAAGCAGACAGCATTAGCTCCACCCTGTGCGGCCCCGGGGACTCTGTGCCAGGGGCAATGGCCGCCAGCACCTCTGAGAGAGAGCCGCTGCTGAGCTCCACCGGCTGCCGGGGAATTCAGATTCTCCCAAGATGAGTCTGCGTGTGCAATGTCTCCCCCAGGGTCGTAAAGCAAAGCAGTGTGATGGTTTTCTGAATGAGAGATAAGTCGAAGAGCGCTCTCTGAGCCGTCACACAGCCGAGCTGTTTGGGCGCAAGCTGCCTTCTCCACAAGCCAGCAGACCCGGCAGCACCCGAGCTTTGGCGTGCCCTCCCTCCGTCCAATCTTCACCCCGTATGATAGTGGGTTCTCTGGACTTCGCCCAGACCTGGAGAATCAGTCCAGTGGGACGTCTTTGTCTCCCTGTTCTAGAAAACTGGCCGGTTTTCAGCTGCCCGCCCTCTCCGTGGCGCACTCTCCAAACCTCTCTCCACGTGAATCTTTCAACGCTGTTTGCCGCCGCTCCTCCAAGTCACAGTGTCCTATCTCACTTTTATTTGTGAAATCCTCACTCGGCGAGCTTTCTGGTGATTCTGGAAGGTGTTTGTTCCTTCGTTAAGCTGTAGTATTAAAATTGCTGAGTATGACTGCAAGATAGCTGTTCCACCTATGCCGCCATCTTGGTTCAGTATTACATTATTTTAAATTTAACTACTTGTTTACCTTTACCGGTGAATTGTATATTTTAATATGTTTTTATGGTACCAATTATTATGCTTTCATTTTAGCTTGAGCAACTCCCTTTAGAATTTCTTGTAAGGCATGTCTAATGGTGATAAATTTCCTCAGGGTTTTTTTGTTGTTGTTGTTGTTCTTGTTTTATTTGTTTGTTTGTTTGTATGTATGTTTTGTCTGGGAAAGTCTTTGTTTCTCCTTCGTTTCTAAAGGACAACTTTGCTTGGTAAATTATTTTTAATTGGTAGTTTAAATATATCTTCTTATTTTCTCCTGGTCTGCAAGCCTTCTGCTGAAAACCTGCTGATGGTCTAATAGGTGTTACCTTATATGTGATAAATCTTTTCTCTCTTGCTGCTCTCAAAATTCTTCTTCTGTTTGATTTTTGAGAGTTTAATTATAATGTGTCCTGGTGAAGACTTCTTTGGGTTGAGTCATGGCTAGCCATATCTCTCCCTATATTTGGTTGTTTACAGCCATTATTTTTGTAGCTAAGTTTTCTGTTCCTTTCTCTCTCCCTTCTCCTTCTGGGACTTCCTTAACTCAAATATAGTTTTGCTCTATGGAGTCTCATGACTTACAAAGGCTTTCTTCATTCTTTTTTATTCTAATTTCTTTTTTCTCATCCAACTGGATAACATCAAGAGGTCTGTTTTTAATTCACAGACATTTTATTCTGGCTGACTGAGGCCACTGATGAACTACTCTATTTCATTTTTTGTTTAATAAATTATATTCTTTAGCTTCAGGATTTCTATTTGGTTCTTTTTATGATTTACATTGTTTTGTAGAACTCCTGTTTTATTCATGTATTGTCTGATGAGTTCATTGAGTTTTTTGTGTCCTTTTGAGTCTTTCTGAATTTCCTTGAGATAATTATTTGAATAATTTTTAGGTAACTCACAGATCTCCATTTCTTGGGGGTTTGTTTCTGGAAAATTATTTGTGTTTTTTGATGTCATATTTCCTTATTTTTTCATGTCTCTAATAGCTTTGTATTAATATCTGCATATTTCAGTGCACCAGTCACCTCTTTAAACCTTCTCAGACTGCCTTCAGTTGGGAAAATCTTAACCTTGAAGGTTGCTGTAAGGGCACCAGCTTGGTAGAGTGTAGTATCTCTGGTTTCTGGGAGAGCACAATGATGTAGTCTATATACATCTACATCAGCTGAGGTCAATGTCAGCAAAGATTGTGAGGGTCTTTTGTGGCCAATACTGTGGAGTTCCTGCAGTTGATGGTGGTATGCTGGCAGTCAGAGAGGTAGTGGAACTGGGCCTAGGTTCAGGCACATGCAAAACTACCACAGCATCTAAGTTCTGGAACACATGCTCACTTTGTTGTGGTAGTGGCACTGGTGTCTGGTGTGCCAGCTTGTACAAATCTCCTGTAGACATCTCCACAGTGACTCAGACCCTAGGGTGAGAGTGAGGTGACACAGCATTGTCACAAGCCCTGAGATAACAGAGTGCAGCAATAGATTGGGCCTTGGTGGCAGGTTGCAACAGTAGCACACCCTGTGGATGGTTGTTCTAAGTTTTGCCTCTGGCCTCAGGGTACATTTACATAATAGCAATGGTTAAGTTCCAGTGATGTTGGGACAAAGCCACAATTTAGAACTTGAAGGATGGGATGTGGAACAGCAGCAGTGCTGCCTTGGTGATAGAAATCAAAGTGATGGTTTAGGACTCAGAGGTGGGGCATAGAGTAGCAGCAGCCCAGCCCTGGTAATGGCAGGTCAAATCCACAACTTTGGACCGGGTGTGGTGCACAGAGCAGTGGGCACTCTGGTTCCATAAATGATGAGGTGTTTTAAATCCTGGTCCCAGAGAGCAAGGTCACAGCAGCAATGGGGCCTCTGGAGGCAGGATCACTACAGTGATCACTACTGCCTTGGGAGGAAATGTAGCAGCAGGGATTCTGGGCATCTCTGTCAGCTAGGTTTAGCATTGGTGAAGACTATGGTGATAGTAGTAAAGTCTGCAAATATCCATAGTGGTGAGGCTCTCTGGGGTTCTACTGCTCTTCTTTTCCAGGTGGAGTGAAATCACTCTGAGGGATCTCTCTTAGTGCCAACCTGCTCTGGACTGGGGATGGGGTGTTACAGGTAAAATGGTTTTGGCCATCCTTGGTTTTTAGCTTTGTAGTGTTTTTGCTGCTTCTCTGTTATAATACGGAACTTTTCCAGAGCTATTTTCATCTTTTTGCAGTTGTTTATTTTTTTGTGGGGGAGGCAAGCATTGGGACCTCCTGAGCCTCCAAGTTGATGACATCACCTTAATTAAATTTTTATTGAAACATTTTGATTAAACCCAGAGTAGGTTACAGATGAAAGAAGGGGGAGAGGAAAGGACCATGATTGATTCAGGATTTGCTTTTCCTGTAGCAGGGAAAGAGAGATAAATTATTCTGGTTACTGTAGCCTGATACCCTGGAATTAAGTTAATTCAATTTTAGCGTCATATTTTTTCGTCTATTAAAAAAATATTTGTTTCTCACTTCATCCTTCTTGGAAATGCAGTTAATGAAATGACACTTTTGATCTTATTTCAATGTCTCTCTGATCTTTATCTTAAAATGCTGTTGTCAGTTTGGTGCTCTAGATATATTTCAGGGTAATTTAATAAGAAAAGGTGTTGTGTATCAGCTATCACCAGAATAGAGCTCTGAAGTTTATCTTTTCCAAGCCAACTTTAATCCTTGTATATTTGGGACATTTTATTGGCTGCCAATTGGCCTTGTGTGTGGTTCATGAAGTGAGAGGTGATTCTTCAAGCAGAGATTAGGACCTGATTCCAAAATCAGTACAGATGCTGTATGAGTGTCAGAACTGATGTTTATGGTTATACAGTTAGTAGAGTCTCTGATGAGATCAAATAAGCCAGGGAGAACCAACAAAACTTGGTCAAGGCAAGAGAGACTTGAGCCATATGAGCCACTTTAGCTAACGTGTGTAAGCTATAGTTAGATGAGTAGAAGGCACTTCCCCACATATCAAAGAAGATAACACTGTTTGGCCTAAGGACCTTAACCTTTCTGCTTTGCCAAGATTCAATATTAAGAAAAAGATCCAGGACCAGGAAGGCAGGAGGAGCTGGGACTGGAAAAGTTTTACTAAGTGAGTACATAAAAGGACATTATAAGTTATTTAAATCACATAAATTTATACCACATTAAACACATACACACACATACACTTGTTTTCAAGTGCCTTTCGTTATATCCCATCCTTGACTGAACTATCACTAGAAGTTTTAGTTTCTAGAAAAATCAAATATAGACAACTGGAAGTGAGTAAATATTTTCTAAATAACTGAATAATTAATAGTCATTCTCTTTTTTAAGATGATAGAGCTGAATTTGAATTGTAATTTTTATTGCTACATAGTTAAACAAGGTAGAAATACCTCTATGCCAGAGGTAGTGAACATTTTTTCTGCCAAGGGCCATTTTCTTATTTATAACACCATTCATGGGGAATACAAAAATATCAATTTAAAAATTAGCCTGCTATATTTGGTCAAACATTTAATTAACTCACCCCTAATGCTTTGGTAGGGCCAGACCAAATGATTTATGTGGCCCGCAGGCCAGATGTTCCCCACCACTGCTGTACTCTCCCTTTTACAATATGAATAACGGAAGACTTTGGGAGGAAGGAAAGTCTCTACTCTTCTGTACAACTCCACTATTAAAGGAGCCTTGTCCCAAGGTGAAAGATACATCCTTAAAGCACAGGGACAGTGAGAACAACTCAAAGAAGATAAAACACATACGTTCAGTTTTCAAAAAACCTGATTTCAAGCAGCCTCACGGAGTCTTGAGGATGAACAACCATGTAGAGTTTTCATCTTCAGTGAGGTAAGTGTGCAAAGGCACTCAGTAGTACACTGAGCACTTATATTGGCTGCAGGCCCATGAATTAATTAGTTTCATGAACTTGGCTGTCTTTGCATAAAACAACTTTCCAGGAAATACTGACAAGAAATGCAATAACACTTCTCTTCATTCACACAATTACCAGAGGGGAAATTGAGTTTTAGCAAGAAGCTGACAGCTGTAATGTATATTGTTTATTAAACATACAATCAATCATCAGAAATTTTCATAGGGAGAATTCAAGAATATGTCAGAAAATTTTATTAATTGAGATTAATTCTGATAAATCTTTCCAAGAGATTTGAAAGTGTTTTATTATGGCAGGAAACTGTATGATTTATATGTATAAACTCAAGTTGGCTGAACTCTTGAAGCAGGTCCCTTTCTTCCTGTGGGAAGTAAAACAGCCTTTGATAGAATTTTCAAATAGAACAGATCTTCCATTGCAGTTCTGTACAGCAACTGATGGCTAAAACTCTTGGGTGCTCAGGCATTTCACTATTAGATTCTAATTAGTTGCATTATAAATCACTTTAACGTACACATATTTAATAGGAAAAGCTAATAATTCTGTCAGATATGTGTCAGAATTTACCACCTGATACCTATAGTCTCCAGTTTGTTAAGCATCACTACATTATCAAGAATAGCATTACTAAATGAATGGGAAGATGAGGTACCCAGAGTAAAACTGCTAAGATACAAGCTATTTTTTTTACAATTTCTTTATTGATTAAGGTATTACATATGTTTCCTTATCCCTCTATTAACCCCCCCCCCAACAATCCCCCCACTCATGCCCTCACTCCCCTGGTGTTTATGTCCATTAGTTAGGCTTATATTCATGTATCCAAGTCCTTTGGTTGATCTCTCCTCCTTCCGGCCTCCCTCCTGTTTTTTCCCCCTGAGGACCAGCATTCTGGTCAATGCTTCTCTGCCTCTGGGTCTGTCCCTGTTCATCAGTTTATGTTGTTCATTATATTCCACAAATGAGTGAGATCATGTGGTATGTGTCTTTCTCTGACTGACTTATTTGACTTAGCATAATGCTTTCCAGTTCCATCCATGCTGTTGCAAATGGTAAGAACTCCTTTTTTACTGCAGCATGGTATTCCATTGTGTAGATATACCACCGTTTTTTTAATCCAATCATCTGCTGATGGGCATTTAGGCTGTTTCCAGATCTTAGCTATAGTGAATTGTGCTGCAATGAACATAGGGGTGCATAAATCCTTTCTGATTCATGCTTCTAGTTTCTTGGGATATATTCCTAAAGGTAGGATCACTGGGTCAATTGGGAGTTCCATTTTTAGTTTTTTTTGAGGAAACTCCATACTGTTCTCCACAGTGGCTGCACCAGTCTGTATTCCCACCAATGGTGCAAAAGGGTTCCTTTTTCTCCGCATCCTCGCCAACACTTGTTGTCCATTGATTTGTTGATGATTGCCATTCTGACAGGAGTGAGATGATACCTCATTGTTGTTTTGATTTGTATCTCTCAGGTAATTAGTGACTTTGAGCATGTTTTCAGATGTCTCTTAGCCTTCCTTCTTTCCTCTTTCGAAAAGTGTCTATTTAGGCACATTGCCCATTTTTTGATTGGATTGTTTATCTTCTTTTTGTTAAATTTTGTAAGTTCCTGGTAAAACTTGGAGATTAAACCATTGTCTGTGGTGACATTGGCAAATATGTTTTCCCATGCAGTGGGATTTCTTGTTGTTTTGTTGATGGTTTCATTGGCTGTGCAAAAGCTTTTTATTTTGATGTAGCCCCATTTTTTATTTTCTCTTTAGTTTCTATTGCTCTAGGAGCAGTGTCATTGAAGAAGTTCCTTTGGCATATGTCTGATATTTTTCTGCCTGTGGATTCCTCTAGTATTTTTATGGTTTCCCTTCTTATGATAAGTCTTTGATTCATTTTGAGTCTATTTTTGTGTATGGTGTAAGTTGATGGTCCAGTTTCATTTTTTTTGCATGTATCTGTCCAATTTTCCCAATAGCATTTGTTGAAGAGATTATCTTGACTCCATTTTATGTTCATTCCTCCTTTGTCAAATATTAATTGGGCATAGTGGTTTGGGTTGAATTCTGGGTTTTCTATTCTATTCCATTGATCTATATGTCTGTTGTTGTGCCAGTACCGGACTATTTTAAGAACAGTGGCTTTGTAATACAGCTTAAAATCTGGTATTGGGATCCCACCTACTTTGTTCATCTTTCTCACGATTGCTGCAGCTATTCGGGATCTTTTTTTTGTTCCAGATGAATTTTTGGAAAATTCGTTGTAGGTCAGTGAAATATGCCATTGGTATTTTAATGGGGATGGCATTGAATCTATAGATTGCTTTGGGTGGTATGGAGATTTTGATGATGTTGATTCTACCAATCCATGAACAGGGTATGCTCTTCCATCTATTTATGGCTTCCTCTATCTCTTTTTTCAGTGTCCTATAGTTTTTTGCATACAGGTCTTTTACCTCCTTAGTTAAGTTCATTCCTAGATATATTAATTTTTTGTGTTTGATGGTAAATGGGATTGCTTTTTTTAGTTTCTCTTTCTATAAGTTCACTATTGGTGTAAAAGAATGCCACAGATTTCTTGGTATTAATTTTGTATCCTGCTGCATTGCCAAATTCATTTATTAAGTCTAATAATTTTTTGATGGAGTCTTTAGGGTTTTCTATGTACAATATCATGTCATCTGCAAATAAGGACAGTTTTACTTCTTCTTTTCCAATTTGAATGCCTTTTATTTCTTCTTCTTGTCTGATCACAATGATGAGTACTTCCAGTACTATGTAAAACAGGAGTGGTGAGAGTGGGCATCCCTGACTTGTTCCTGTTCTTATGGGAAATGGTTTCAGTTTTTGTCCATTGAATATGATTTTGGCTGAGGGTTTTTCATATAAAGCTTTTATTATATTGAGGTATGATTTTTTTATTCCCACCTTGTTGAGCATTTTGATCAAGAAGGGGTGTTGGATTTGTCAAATGCTTTTTCTGCATCAATTGATATGACTATGTGATTTTTGTCTCTCAATTTGTTTATGTGATGTATTACATTTATTGATTTGTGGATATTGAATCATCCTTGCATCTCTGGGATAAATCCTACTTGGTCATGGTGTATAATCTTTCTGATGTTCTGCTGGATCCGATTTGCAAGAATTTTGTTGAGGATTTTGGCAACTATGTTCATGAGGGATATTGGCATATTATTCTCTTTTATTTTGTTGTCTTTATCTGGTTTTGGTATTAGGGTGATGCTGGCTTCATAGAATGAGCTAGGGAGTGTTCCTTCCTCTTGAATATTTTGAAATAGTCTGAGGAGAATAATTTTTAGTTCTTCTTGAATGTTTGGTAAAACTCCTCAGTAAAGCCATCTGGCCCCGGACTTTTGTTTGCTGGGAGCTTTTTGATGACTGCTTCAATTTCTTCCACGTTATCAGCCTATTGAGGTTTTTGAATCTTCCCTATTGAGTTTTGGAATTTTGTATTTTTCTAGGAATATGTCCATTTCTTCTAGGTTGTCTAGTTTGTTTGAGTATAGTTGTTCATAGTATTTTTTTTTAACAATCCTTTGTATTTCTGTGGGGTCTGTTGTTATTTCACCTCTCTCATTTTTTATTTTGTTTATTTGATTCCTCTCTCTTTGCTTCTTGGTGAGCTCTTGGTTTCATTGATCTTTTTTTTTTTTTTTGTCTCTATGTCATTTATTTCTGCTCTGGTCTTGATTATCTCCTTCATTCTGCTCACTCTGGGCTTTTCTTGTTGCTCTCTTTCTAATTCTTTGAGTTGTAGAGTTAGTTTATTTACTACCATTTTTTCCTGATTTTTGAGGTAGGCTTGTAGAGCTATAAATTTCCCTCTTCTGACTGCTTCCATTGTGTTCCATAGATTTTAGATTGTTGTGTTTTTTTTTTTTTTTGTCATTAGTTTCCAGGATGCTTTTAATTTCTTCTTTGATCTCATTGATAACCCAATCATTGTTTAATAGCATGCTATTCAGTTTCCAAGTGTTGAGATTTTTGGATTGTTTTTATTGTAATTTATTTATAATTTAATGGCATTGTGATCTGAGAAGAAGCTTAGTATTATTTAAATCCTCTTGAATTTTGGGAGACTTTGCTTGTGACCCAATATGTGGTCTATTTTTGAATATGTTTATTGTGCACTGGATAGAGTATTCGTGGTCTATTTTTGAATATGTTTCATGTGCATATTTCGTGGCTTTTGGGTGAAATGTTCTGAAGATGTCAGTTAAGTCCATCTGTTCTAGTGAATCCTTTAGGATTGCTGTGTCTTTGCTGATTTTTTTGTCTAGAAGATTTATCCAGTGATGTCAATGGTGTATTAAAGTCCCCTATGATGATTGTATTGTTGTCGATCTCTCCATTGATATCTTCTAAGAGTTTTGTTATGTATTTGGGTGCTCCTGTGTTGGGTGCATATATGTTTGTCAGGGTTATATCCTTTTGTTGTATAGATCCCTTTAGTATTATAAAGTGGCTTTCCTTATCTATTGTTATGGCATTTACTTTAAGGTCTATTTTGTCAGATGTAAGTACTGTTATGCAAGCTTTGTTTTCAATTCCATTTGCCTGAAAGATATTTTTCCATCCCTTCACTTTCAATCTGTGTGTGTCTCTTGTTCTGGGGTGGGTCTCTTGTAGACAGCATATATATGAATTTTGTTTTTTTATCCATTCAGCTGCACGGTGTCTTTTGATTGTGGCATTTAGTCCATTTACATTTAAAGTTATTACTCAAAGGTATTTGTTTGTAGTCTTATCTATTTTTGTGTCTGCGTTTCTTCTTACATGTTTATTTCTTCTTTTTACAGTATTCCCTTTATCATTTCTTGCATTGCTTTTTTTGGTGGTGATAAACTCCTTAGCCTCTTTTTGTCTGTGAAGCTCCTGATTTCCCCTTCAATTTTGATTGATAGTCTTGCTGGATAGAGTATTCTTGGATTCAGTCCTTTGCTTTGCAACACTTTATATAAATCCTTCCAACACATTCTAGCCTGATATGTTTCTATTGAAATCAGTTGATAATCTGATGGGGGTTCCTTTTTAGGTAACTCTCTGTCTCTCTCTTGCTACCTTTAAGATTCTCTTTTTGTAATTGATATTTGCCATTGAAACTATGACGCATCTTGGTGTGGGTCTTTTGGGGTTGATCCTGCTTGGGACTCTCTGTACTTGTGTAACCTTTTTCTTCCCCAAAATCTGGGAAGTTTTTGTTCATTATTTCTTCAAATATATTTTCTAATCCTTGGTGCTCTTCTTGACCTTCTGGCAGCCCTATTTTATGCATGTTGCTTCGTTTCATGTTGTCTGAAAGCTCACTTAGGCTTTCCTCCTGTTTTTTTTTTTTTTAATTTTTTTCTCCAATTGCTGTTTAGTTTGAGCTTGTTTCTGTACCTTATCCTCTAACTCACTAATTCAGGCATCTGGTTCTTCCAATCTACTGTTGAAACTTTTCATGATGTTTTTTATTGTAACTATATCATTTTTTATTTCTTCCTAATTCTTACATAGATTGTTGATTTTCTTATGCATCTGATGTTTAAATTCCATGACCATTACTCTGAATTCTTTTTCAGTCATGGTGCAAGTTCAGTTTCACTAATTTCCTTTCTTCGCGACTCCTCATTTTCTTTCTTCTGGGTATTGTGTCGCCTCCACATTCTGACTATCACCAGAAGGTTCAAACTTTGAGTTGCATGTACCTGGACTGTGTGCTGTGGGAACTTCGTACCACCTGAGTATCACTGAAGTGCTCCGACACTAGGGCATGTGGGTGCTGTGGGTTGGTGGCAACCAGGCTTTCCCACTGTCAGTGTTATCAGTTTTCTGTGTGGTCTCGTGTGCACACCTAGAATCAGGGACCCTGCCTGCACCACGCTCTTGGCGTGTGTTGAAAATGATATCAGGAGTCCAAATTTCCCTGTGTCTGCACTAGGAATTGAGTATCAGAGTCTGTTGCCTTTTGAGATTTCTCTTTGAGGGTCAGGGTCCCCGTGTGTGCATGCACCAAGATTTGGAGTCACTGGCTCTTAGGGTGGATGTGCTGTGAGTCAGGGATTCCAGGCACATAAGGTAAGAAACAGGGTCAGGTCAGTGGTGCTCAGTGCTGCCTCTTGCTTGGAGAATTTGGGTCTTGATCACCATGGAGTACTGAGTTGCACAATAGCTCTGTGGTGTCCCTGCACTGTGGAAGACTGACTTCTGTGAGTGTTTGCTCTGTAACCAGGTCAGGTGGCACTGACGCCTTGCGGGTTTGGTCACCGGGTTGTGATTGCATTGCAGGAGGCCACCTCCAGTCTCTCAAATTCTCTTAGCAGTTCCGAGGCCCCTGATCAAGCTCTCAGGCTCCACGGCCCTATTCCCTGTCTGGGAGTTTCTGCCACAGGCATGCGCAGGAGTCCAGAGTGTGTTCCCAAGCCCAAGACCCAGTGGGATAGCTGGGAAAGCGAGTTTTCAAGTTCTGAGTTCCAACTACTGTCTGGGCGTTTCAGCCACAGGTGTGCGCGCACACAAGGAGCATTCTCCCAAGCCCAAGTTTCCCCAGGATAGCTGGGAAAGCAAGTTTTAAAGTTCCGAGCTCCGATTAGTCTCTGGGCGTTTAGGCCACAGGTGTGCTGGCACACACAGAGTGTTCTCCCAAGCCCAAGTTCCCCTGGGTTATCTGGGAAAGCAACTTTTAAAGTTCCGAGCTCCAATAACTGTCTGGGCGCTTCAGCCACAGGTGTGCTCACAGGTGCAGAGCTTTTTCCCAAGTCTAAGTTCCTCTGGGTAGCTGGGAAAGTGGTTCCCCGTAGGGGCTAAGGGAGTTGTGGTTGAAGCCAGGGATGGATCTATTGGTTACTATGGAGCTATCCAGGATCCTGCAGCAAGGGCCATAGGCTGCTTGACTCACTGAAATCTGCTGCCAGGAAGTCTGGACTCCTGTTGTCTGTTGGTCTGAAGCTGTGGATGCAATTCTCTGTCCCTAGTGACTGCAGGTCCCTGGCTTGCCTTTGAGATGTGATTGATTGAGGGCAGGGTCCCAGTCCAGGCAGTTCCGCTTCTCAAGATGGTGTGGTCTCTGCCGCCTCACCGGCTAGCCTCCCGGGAGTGTCCGCCTTGTTCGCTGGGCTCCGCTGTCCAGGAATGCCCAGTTTGGCAGCCCCTTGGAGGACCTGCAGAGTCGAACTGTCCCTAGTTCATACTCACACACACACACCACATGCTACACTCTCCTCTATGGGTCCCTCACTCTCTCACACTCCCTTCCTACCTTCCTGCCTGTCACCCTCTTCCTCTCTCAGACACAAGTTCTTGAATTTGATGCCTTAAATAGTACATATCAAGGAAACTTATAAGTTTAATAAATTGCATTATGTTAAACAAATTGGGAAGATTTTTATCACTTTTGAAAGACAATTTTACCTGATTTACCAGAAATGAAAACAAAGCTGTACAAAAAGAATGTGCTTCTGACAAACTGTCAAAACAATAAATTTTAATAAATAAGTATAGTTTTTAAAATCTACCTCAGTGACAAAATTTGGTTTATTTAAGGCAGAAAGGTACAAATCACTTTAAGACTTTTGCCAAGTAAAAATAAATTATTACCTTTATTAGACAAATGTATTTTCAGGGTGCAGAGGCTTCTTTTAGAAACCTTCCGTGAATCAAGATTTCAAGGAATGTAAGAAAGGGTGAAAAATCTTTGTATGTTTTTATAGACTTTGGAGTGTCAAAAAGCTTCAAAGATCCTAAGGAGTCATGTCATTACACCATTTTAATCCTGCACTGTCTGTAGACCAATGTCTGAAATAATTATTTAATGTATTTGTTCAGTTCCCTAGTGATATTGGTATAATAAAAAAAAGCCATCTTTCTAACTGTTAATATTTTACAAGGTCTTTCTTAATTATTTTGATATGCCATATATTATATCAAATTCTAAGTTTAGCCTTGACCTGTGTTTCTCAGTGGTTAGAACATTTCCCCTGGCACCGAAGGGTCACAAGTTTGATTCCAGGACAAGGGCATACACCCCTGGGTTGTAGGTTCAATCCCCAGCCCTGGTTGGGATGTGTGTGGGAGGCAACAAATTGATATGTCTCTCACATCAATGTTTCTCTCTCTCTCTCTATTTCTCCTCCCTCCTTTCTACTCTCTCTAAAGATCAAAGGAAAAAATATTCTCAAGTGAGGATTAACAAAAAAAAATTTAATCTAAGTTTGTTTCTGCCACGACTAGCTGTGTGATTTGAGTAAATTGTTAAATTTTATTTAAATTAATGTGGAATAGCTATTTCAATAGTATGGAAGTGTGTCCAAAATTGGTATAAAATGTTGGTCAAGAAGTGAAAGTCCTGATGAATCTTTTGAGTATGAATATTGGATCCCCAGTAAATTAATGAATATTTCTTGTTTCCAGTTCCATATATTATATATATATACCAGAGGCCCAGTGCACAAAATTCGTGCAAGGAGGGCAGGCAGCCCAGCCAGCATCCTCTCCAATCTGGGACCCCTTAAGGGATGTCTGACTGCCCACTTAGGCCCAGTAGGATCGGACCTAAACGGGCAGTTGGACATCCTCACAATCCAGGACTGCTGTATCCAAACTGCTCACCTGCCTGCCTCCCTGATTGCCCCTAACCGCTTCTGCCTGCCTGCCTGATCACCCCCTAACCACTACCCTGCCAGCCTAATTGATGTCTAACTGCTCCCCTGCCAGCCTGTTTGCCCCCAACTGCCCTCTGTTGTAGGCCTGATCCTTCCCAACTGCCCTCGCCTGCTGGCCTGATTGCCCACAACTGCCTTCCCTTGCAAGCCTGAAACCTCCCAACAGCCCTCCCCTGCTGGCCATCTTGTGGTGGCCATCTTGGGTTCACATGGGGTTAGGATCTTGGACCACATGGGGGCAGCCCTCTTATGTGTTGGAGTGATGGTCAATCTGCATATTACTCTTTTATTATATAGGATAGAGGCCTGGTGCATGGGTGGGAGCCAGATGGTTTGTCCTGAAGAGTGTCCCAGATCAGGGTGGGGGTCCCCTTGGGGTGTAGGGCGGCCTGGGGAGGGGGCTGTGGTGGTTTGCAAGATGGCCATACCCTCCAGCAACCCAAGAAGAGGCCCTGAGATCTGGAATTAATTTATGTTCTACAATTGAAACTTTGTAGCCTGGAGTGGAGCCAAGCCTTCTGTTTGCTCTGTGGCAACATCCATTTCTGTTGGGACATTAACCTTCTATAATTGAAACATTGTAGCCTAGAGTGGAGGTCTAGGCAGGCCAGAGCTGCAGAAGCTTGGCTTCCTTCATTGTCCAGGCAACCCTAGCCTCTGCTCTCTCCAGCTCCGTGGCTGGATATATCTTCTATAATTGAAACTTTGTAGCATTGAGTGGAGGCCTAGGCCAGCAAAGGCATGTGGAAAGCTTGGCTTCCTTCATTGCCGGGGAAACCCAAGCCTCCCTCCTGCTTTCAGTGGCTGCAGCCATCTTGGTTGGGATTTATTTGAATAATTTGCTCCTGATTGGCTTATGGGAGTGGCTGTGGCCTGATCAGAGGTATGGACCTGCATGCTACTCTTTTATTAGATAGGATATATATATATATATATTCTGGAATAAGAACTCTATGTTTTTATTATTTTAAAATTTTATGGTGTTTTTATGCTGTTTTGTACCTTTAGTATTCCTGGTCATATTCTATTATCTGTGGATTCAATTTTTCCATGACTATTTTAACCTCAAGTTATAAGGGATTTATCTTTTCTGCTATCAATTTTATTTTGACCCATGCTGCCCCTTGCCTTTATAGCACTACATTTTGCCCCTCCCCAGCACAAAGCCCATATATATTTTATTATCATTTTAAACTTCTTTGTTTTTTTTAAGTCCTAACTCAAGTTTATCATCAATTTTCCTAAATTTCATTAATGAAAGCTATATAAGGAACTCGGTAATGGTCCAAATAGCATGTGGAGGAATCACCAAGCTTTGGGTAATATTATCCACTCCTCTATGTTGGTACTTAAAACTCATGATGGAGGGAGAAGAGCTCAATAGGAATCATGTTTCTATAGAGTGGGAGGAAGAATCACTCAACCCTAAAGTTAAAAGCAAAACAAGCTAAGTTGGAAACAAACATAATGATCATATTATGTTTCTAGTTAACAAAAAAGGTATTTCCCCAGAGGACCTTCTTCAAAAGATTGAGCATACTTTGTTCATATGCTTATTCACTCTGTCATGCTTTCAAGTCTTATCCACATCCACTCCCAATTTCCTGAGGTCTTCAAGTTATTACAGGAGAATTCTTATAACTACAGTGTCAGGGGAGAACTTAACATAAAATAGCATGAATACTTTTGTGTTAAAAGTTCTATATGTTTTCCATATATATGTTGAAGAATGGGTTAACATAACATGAAAAATTATGAAATAATGTTCTTTTACTTTTTAACTACATTTTTGGTTGCAATTGCATATTTGCTTCTATTATTTTATTGAATTTGGTCTCATCTCTTACTTGTCATGCTCTCCTGTACATGGAACCTGTTTGTGAGTCATATTTTG
Source organism: Antrozous pallidus (assembly GCA_027563665.1). Classification (NCBI taxonomy): domain Eukaryota; kingdom Metazoa; phylum Chordata; class Mammalia; order Chiroptera; family Vespertilionidae; genus Antrozous; species Antrozous pallidus. The sequence goes on from CM050509.1 coordinate 116,632,692, forward strand.
CCTCTATTGCCACATTATGGCATGGTATTATTTACATGATACTGAAATCTTCATCTTCTGTAACTCCTCATCCTATACTCTGCCTCCTTTCTACACAAATTTCTTGGATACTGCTGCTGCCTTTCATGTATGTACTCTTTTTGTTTTTATGAATTTGAAATTGCACTGATGCTGTCCTGATAGGAGTATCTCTCAAAACTCATACTCTCAAGGCAATATATAACATGATGTCCTTCTAGATTTAGGTTATTGTCATGAATAGAGTGATGCACTCTGTCACTTATATCACAATGCGCTTCAAACTGGATGGTTATGTCAATTTCATTTATTTTAGTTTCTGTAGTCTTAATACTCTGATTCATACTGAACTAGCATTTGTAAAATCACAAACATATATATTCTTCAGGAAAATATGGGTCAAAGTAAAAAAAAATAATTTGTGTCTTTTATTCTTTTCTTAGTTTCAAAGCCTAGAAACATCTATTTATCTCCCACATTATACACCAGCTTTTATTTACAAGATTAGAAAACTTATTCAAAAATTGTCAGTTTCTTGCCTGGATTAGAGATTATGGGCTAATAGTTAATCTAAATATAATTATTATCTTACATGTGAAACGAAAGGGGCCAAGCAGAGAAAGTTAAATATGCTCCCTAAACAAGAACATAAGCTGATTCACTTCCCATTGGCCTGCCTCTAGTTTCCTCATGCCAAAAGTTCTAATCAGAACACACTTGTAACCTTTCTTTTTGTAAACTGCAAAGCTTTTCAGCACTCCTACCTACTTTTGAGTCTCTGTCAAATGCAAGTGATGATGGCTGACCTCCTTGTACGCTCTGAATAAATAGCCTCTGTTTATTCTCATTGGGGTGGTCTTCACTTATTTTCACAACATACTATTGCCAAAAGATTTTAGGATTTATCTGGAGCCTTCCAAAAGACCCCTTATTACATCATTTATTCGGATCAGGTCAAAATTCAATTTTTTTTCTGAAGTAGTTCTAGTATTTCACAGGGAAATGATCGCATCCTCATTTCAACCTATATTATGTGAGATATTGTAACACTTGCCATTTCATCATGTAACTTCCTTGATGGTGAAACATGTTACTCATGTCTTTGTAATTCCAGTGTCATCATCAACAATGTTTCAAACATATTAAATGCTCAGACCTTGGACTAGACCTTGGGAGCATAAGACTCAGATCATGAAACCAGACTGTATCACCAGGCTACTTAATATTCCTAAACTCTCCAAATCAGGTGGAAATGCATAATACCATGTCACATTGGGAGTAATGTAACCAACTATCTCGGTTTGCCTGGAACTTTCCTGATTTTAGAACAGAGTCCCATGTCCTGGGAAACCCTTTAGTCCTGAGCAAATGGGGACAATTGGTTACCCTAATTTGAAGAAATAAATGAAATAATGTGGGTAACAGATTGTCTAGAATATTATACATGTCAAGAAAAGGTTATGTCTTTCTGAAATTCTTAGTAAATATTTACTGAAAAGCTGAGATGAGGTGACAATTTTAGAATTAAGCTATCATCTCCATCATTATGTAGTGTTGAAGCCAAAAATTGCACCAAAGTTAAACAGGCAATGAAGTCTTTACTTAGGCTATTGCAATAAGGGAGAGAGATTGAACTCAAACCTGTTGAAATAAAAAGAAGAGCTTTTTATTTATTTATTTTTTAATTTTATTTACAATATAACTTATATTTAATAGTAGTACATATGTTTTCCTCCCCCCCCCATTATCCTCCCCCCAGCCTCCCCTACCCCCCAGCACTTGTCCCCACCTGCCCCCCTCCCCGCCCCAGTGTCTTTCATTCATTGGTTATGCTCATATGCATGCATACAAGTCCTTCCGTTGATATCCCCCAGCATCTGCCTCCCCTTCACTCCAGCCTTCCCCCTGTAGCTTGACAGCCTGTTCAAGGCCACCCTGCCTCTATATCAATCACTCTCCCGTTTCTTTTCTTCAAAAATATCTTGCCTCTGCATACTTTAAACAAATGTATAAGAGCAAAAAAAGTTTGAGTGTCAGTTGCAATGTCCAACTGTTCTGAGTCCCAGTTTCAATGTCAAATAGTTCTTCATGTGTACATCTTAGCAATGGTATCCAGATGGTGGACACATCGTGGCAATGCAAGATCCCTCCTCTCTGGTATGGTCCTGGGCCGCCTGCAGCCACGCAAAGCTGCCGACTGCTAGCATGGCGAGGTGTCATCAGCGTCCCCCATCTCTGGACCGTCCTCATGGCTGGAACAGGCCCGTCAGTTCCTCACTGTCGCAGGAACCCACATGGTCTTGGAGTTGTTCTCTGCAAACACGCAAACACATTCTCGACCAAAGGTTAACAAAGGGATCCTCTCTGCAAAATAGACTTGGGATTCTTTTTATTTTTGCCTAAATGATTTTCCTTTGGCTTATTTTGACACCATATGTGTGTTTTTTTTTTTTGTTTTTGTTTTTTTTTATGGGTGTCCTGCAGCTGGTTTTACAAATGGAATTTTCTTTTCTGGAGTAAGAATTTTCTACATGTATTTTACTTATAGGATATTTTTCCTTACATGATATTACCCCACTGCCCCCCCCCTTTTTGGTTAATAGGGGCTTTTGGAAATTTTATCTTGCAGTCTTGGTAATTTTAAATTTTAATTTTTGCACACAAATATTACTACTTTAGATTCTTTGGATATTAGGCAATTTTGCAGTGAAATGAACTACTAATAGATAATTTAGTTAATGTTTTAGGAAAAGCTTTTTGTCCAGTATAGTTAGATTTTCTTGAGTATTCACTTATTTCACTTGTCCAATTTAAATTAATCTGAAAACTTGATTACTATTTTACTGTCAATGTTAATACTCAAGCAGAAATCTTCATTTACCCAATAAATACTTGTGGAAAGGAATATTTGCATTTTGAGTAGGTCCTCAGCATTCCTTGTAATAAATTAAAGTTAGATATAGGGCAGCTATTGCTGGTCGAGTCTCTGTCTACCACCTGGGTCCCGGTGTGAGTTGTGCATGGGAGGCATAGTAGCCGTGGGGGTAGGAGACCTCCCTCAGGAGGGGTGAGAATTAAAAGGAGAGCTTTTTAAATTCTGGGAAGAGCTAGTAGAAAAGTACTAGAGGATTTTAGGGAGGAGATTAATCAATGGGATGTGTGGAACAAACTTATGTTATTTCTGAGTTTGTAAATGTTCTTCACTAGGATTGGGCCATATTTGTTTGCTGATTGACCCCTATTGAATTTAGGCTCCTATCTTTCCACAGAGACTGGGAGGTAGGGGTGATCTCATCCTCTCATTTTTGGTATTTACATTTCAAAAAATGCTTCTTAGGTCCTTGAGCAAGGTATTTTTGGGATAAAACTAGAGTGAAGCTGGGAGAAGATTTACATTTCAGCAAAAATTAATTTATAGTTTTCTGAAGCAAATACTCTAAGAAAGGGAGGTCAGGGGCCTATCATCAAGAAGAAACCTGTCTAAAGTTTAATCAAGCTGAAGGGAATGTTAAAGCAGTTTTGGTCATTAGGTAGTATTGTTAGGCACATTCATGTGCTCCATTATGACTGCTTGGGGCTCTCACCCCTCCTGGAGATTTTCCAGTTATTCTCATCATAGGTCTCATGATTAACAGCCTTTGGCTTTCAATAAACCACCTCACCCAGTTTCCAGTGGAGCGCCTACACCTGACAAGTTACTCTGACTGACCTTTACAAGAGGCATAAATATCCTGCTCCCTCTACTCTGCCCTGCTGATGCCATTTGGGTCTAAGCCCTTCTGCTAGCAGATGTAATAATAAACTTATAATTCTTTACCCCTTTTGGCTTTGTGTGTTCCTCCTTTAGTGATGCTAACAAGTATAACATCTTTCCATCAGAATCATTGGCCTTGTTTTCTAATTCTTTTTTGAAAAGTGCCCAAATACCATTATTTTCTCTTTGTCTTGTTAAAATCGGAACATATTTTTAGCTGCAGCCAACATTTACATAAAGGCATTGTGGTATTTTATACTTAAAAAGGAGTCTCCCAAGAGTTTAGTATTCTATAATGAAGAGAAAATATTTAAGAACTGTTATTCATGTATACAACACACTTAAGATTTATCAACATTTATAATGTTTGACAACCTTAGGAAATACTCCAAAATTTCTAGCTTTATTATTCTAGGCTCCAATGAAAACACTGAGTATATAGGCCTTCCATTAGCTATATGGTAATGGATCTTCAGATAATCCAGGTGCCCATGTAGGCAAGAGAAGAGAGACCATGTAGCATGTGACCCAAAAACTAAGGCTGGGTTTCTTTGTCACTGACCAGATATTTAGCATCTTGAAACACAGTTATTGGACTTTTTCCAGAAGGGCTCTTTTTTTGCTCTGGTGTCAAGGAAGTTCCTGCTTCAGATTATTAAAAGTGGTTAAATGTTTCATTTCTGAAACTGCTTATTTTTAACAAGTCTGGTTGCAGATTTTAGAGCTCGATTGGTTTTGCTCCATTTACATTTTGTCATTTGCAGTATATCGTTTTTTTTTGTTGTTGTTGTTTAAGAACAGATCAATAGGTTCATGGAAGAATTGATGAAATGTTAGTTTTTAAATGAATAGCTTTGCTTAACTTGAATCATCCAAACAGAAGCTGATATGCAAGAAGTTCCACACCCCAGGCCTATGTCCTAAAGACTCCTGGCACAAGCTAAATACAGACACTGGAAGCACAAGAGCCCATATGCAGTTCTGCCCTTTGGCAGATGCACTTGCTTGGGCTGCTTTATAGCCAGATGAGCAGGTCTGACTTCAGAGCTTTGAGAGTTGCTCAAATCAGAGGTAATGACATTTGCATTTAAATAGCCTCAAGGAGGAACAATTCAAAGTAGTGTGCCTGTTAGAACCTAATCATGTGAGTGAATATTTGAGAAATTTGACAAGAAAACTCTAAGCAGCACAGAAATTAGTTACTGGAGTTCTCTCTATGGTCAGTATTTGTTCACTTTCTATTTATAATGCCTTGATATCAAGTCCTAGTGCCTTGGTATTTGCAATACAATGATATCTCTTTCAAAATTTGCCTTTAATATAATGCTGGTGTGGATAAGAATAAGTAATAATAATAAAAATTTGGGGGGTATAAATATATTATAAGTACCTTAGTAGATATGAATATTCATAAATAAAATATAATAACTTAAAAATAAAGAAAATATCAAGTATTGGTGAATATGTAGAGCATCCAGGACTCAATTTGACTGTGGATGTGAGTGTACATTTGTACAACCTCTTTGGACAATTTCTTATCAGTGTCTATTAAAATGGAACATAGCCCAGCTGGTGTAACTCAGTGGTTGGGCATCAACCTAGGAACCAGAAGGTCACTGTTTGATTCCAGGTTAGGGTACATGCTGGGTTGTGGGCTAGATCCTCAGTAGGGGGCAAACCAGGGGCAGCAGATTGATGATTCTCATCATTGATGTTTCTGTCTTTCTCTCCTTCCCTCTCCTTTCCTCTCTCTGAAATCAATAAAAAATAAAAAAAATAAAATGGAACATAAACATACCCTATGACCCATGTACTCCACTTCTAAGTATATACTCAACAGAAACTTATACATGTGTTTTTTAAAGGCATATAAGGATATTAATAGCATTATGTTTGTTAAAAGTATAACACTAGAATCAGTTCCAATTACCCAATTTTTTTTATCTGTGGCTACTGACAGTTTTTATAACTCATCTCTTCTTCTCCTAAGTGTGTCTCGAATCTGGGAAAGCTGACAAGAAAACCTGGGCTCTCCTTTCTTTGGCAAATGCAAGAGATTCAAACCATGTAAACCCTTCCTCTATGGGAACTGTTATCCTGGCCACACCCACTCCCTCGCCAAAATAAACACCCAGATAACTCTTCTTTCCTTGATCTCAAGCCATTTCAGAACTGCTTGAGAGGCTTGCCCTGCCTGCTTTCCCCTGAACCCTCAGTTATGTAAGTAATAAAGCTTTTTTTATACCCTCTTGGTGTGTGTGTGTATGTGGTGTCCTCATTCTCAGACATCTGAATTAAAATTTCTGTGAGGGTTTTATCTGCCTCTACAGGTTATCATAGCAATGACAAACCAGCATCTTACCTTATTTCTGTTTCTTTTCTTTTCTTCTTCTTTTTTTTTTTCAGGAGAGAGAAACAGGCACAGCTTGTTTATTAGAATGCAGGAAGGAGGCCTTCTCCCACAAATAGGGCGCTGCTTCTCAGGGTCTTTATCAAGAGTAAGACAACAGTTGAAAAATCATATTCCTGAGAAGAAGCAGCAAAATTTTAATTTTGCAAACAAATACAACAGGTGATTTTAACATAAGATTAAAAAATACATTTTTTTTTCTTTTACACAGAACCACATTTCAGGTATTATTCCAGACGACAGGACAAACCTAACACAGGAATAAAGGGCTAGGACTAGTGAATCAAAGGCCCCTTCTGCTCATGGCTGGAAAGTGCTGCTCGAGGAGAGTTGGGGTGTCACCAGAGCTGACCTGTGCCTGGTACCTTGGCCACCCACGGCCACTGCCCTAATGAAGGAATAAAGAATGTGCGAACAGTTGGATGAGGCCTGTAGCTATGGTGATAGAGGAGCAGCAAGGACTAGCCCTGTGCTCTGGGCAGGGTAGGAGTGGTGGCGATCTAATCTACTATAGGCCCGGGAGGAGTGCCAAGCACTTAATGTCGGGTGCCCAGGGTTAGCAGTTTTGGATAACTGATTTTTAAAAAATAAATAGAAATATACGTTTATTCTTTCAAATGCCATACTATCCCCTATTTTAGTCAATGTGTAAGCTATAAATTATATTATTTGTGCCACATTTCGTGGTATTTAAGTTAGAAGATAAGCACCAAACTTATTTTTTTAAAATATCTAAGAGCTATGGCTTTCCCCAAGGGGTACTACACAGCCTACAAGTGTGAACTTTTCTCCCTTTCCTTGAAGAACAGAATATTTCTGACAAACTTTCCTTTTTCTCCTGTGAAACTTTTATTTTTATGATGTTTTATTGATTTCAGAAAGAAGGGAGAGGAAAAAAGAGATAGAAACATCAATGATGAGACAGAATTATTGATCGGCTGTCTCTTGCATGCCTTACACTGGGGATCAAGCCCTCCGCCTGAGCATGTGCCCTAACTGGGAATTGAACCATGCTCAACCACTGAGCCATGCTACCAGGGCCCATGAAACTTTTCTTGAAGAGAGGCATCCGTTTTAATCTAGTGTAAGGAAGAAAACCTGCTTGGCACCATATCAGGAGTTGAAAGCTTATGGCTGTTCCTGCTGATGTGCTTCTGGCAGCCCAGAATTCAGAGGAAAGTCATATGCCAGGCCTCCCAGGCCGCTGCTGGAGCCTCACTGGGAGGGTTTCTTCCACAGGAAAAAAAAAATCACAGCTGAGTGCCAAATAGAGAACCCCAAGATGCCCTGAGGGGATCTGTAAAATGCCCTTAAAATGTTCATATTTCCTGAAACACGCTGTCATTGACCTTCATACTCCCAAGCCATCTTGGTGCCTCCTCAGACACTTAGATACTTGAACCTTGTCTCTTCACAGATCTGATTGTATTTCATTGTGTGTTGGGCCTTTACCTGAGTATAGCAGTGGAGGCTCCATAGCCCTCATAAGGGGATGTCATAGCCTCCTCCTCATAAGGGGATGTTATAGCCACTGGCAACTGGGAGGCAGGAGTGTTCTGCTGATACTGTTAAGACAGCTCCAGGAAGCTTCCAAGGCCTCAGCAGTAACAAAGCAGGGTGTTCTCCATGAGGCTTTAATCAGACAGTGGAACACTGCCCTCTGAAGGGTCACCAGACTTTCAGCCAACACATTAAAACCCCAACCATCAGGTAATTCTTCAGGATGTCAGACTCCTAGTTGTTGCTGCTCAGCATCCTGTGGAGCCACCTGAAGCCCATGTTGAGCACAGAAGAGGGCCAGGCAACTCTGGAAGCCAGTTCAGTCACAGCTCCAGTACAGTAGCAGAAGGGCTGCAGACAAAGGATACACTGCTGGGGAGTGATGCGGGGTTCCTGTTCATGCTCACGCTGCATCCTCCAGTCGGGAGTGGGCCGGGAGCAGCAGGTGTATATGGCATGGCTTCCTTGCAGGGCACACACATAATCCTGGGCTGTTGTGAGACTATCAGGGGTTGATGATGTGTCCCCAGAGGCCTGTGGTGCTTCCTGCTCACTTAGAAGCCCCTATCCCCCACCCTCTGCCTTCAGTACTGGGGTACTGTCCGCACAGGACCTAGGCTGGCTGACACCCCAAGATTGGCTCTCCACATCTGACATGTCCTCCAAACTGCCCTCCTTGTCTGAGAAAGACCTCCTAACTTTGGGCTGACGTATGTTTTGTGTGATCTTTCCCCTGGTAGCCATGCTCCATACATCTTCCTCACTGTGGCTATTGTCTGGGCACTGGAGAAGGTATGCCTCCACCTGGTTGTTGAGGATGTGGTTTTTACAGATTTTCTCCACCAGATAGCTTCAAGTGGAGTGTTCTATCCAGCCCAAGTAGCAGGCTGAGCAGAAGGTGTGCCTTCAGGGGTGCAGGCTCACACAATTGTGCTCCAGGTCCTGGCAGATGATGCATGTGAGCGTCTTCTTCCATCTTCTTCTGGCTTCACAGCCAGTAGTCTGACACCCTTTAGAATACCGTGGGAGTCCCTAAACTGTGACCAACAAATGCAGGTTCAGATCAGGTCAGCCTCCTTGTTTCCTCTCATTTTCTTCTTCATGGGCTTCAGACCCTCCCTATTTCGCTGTTCTCAGGAAGGAAAGAATGCTCCCTCTCTGTTTGGCACAAATAAAGGGATCCTTGGATTGTCTCCATGGACCACACCCTTTCGTGGAAAGGGCCTCATCGCTGCAGGTGGAGCAGGATGGCAGTGTGCTGGAGGCTAAGACCAGCAGGTTGTAATAAATGCAAGAAGTCCTCAGGAGGCTAATGGACTTTGGTATTTGGCAGGTCTAAGAATCAGCATTGGATTACCCTGCTGTTGGCTGAATAGCTGAAGGCAATCCCCTAAACTGACAGAACCTTACCATTGCTGTCTATTTGTTTTGCTAAAGGGAAAAATGTATATTCTAGTAAATAAAAAGCCATGGGTCTGGAGATTTGGAGAGCCACTCCACTAGAGAGGAGGTTTCTGCCTGGTTCTCCATGCCTTCCAAATTTATATGTCTTGCCTAGTGTATCCGTTTACGTTGCAGTCCCTTCTCCAGATTCCTGAACCCTCTTTGTGAAATGTTGTGGCGGCAGCAGTGCTTGTCCTGTAGTGGGCTCTATGGAAGAGGCAGAAGCCAAGGGGAAGAGTTCCAACATTGATGCTGATGGCTGGGGTTCCTTGAAGCATGCCTGAGTGTTGGGTGACAATGGCAGAACCTGGGGATAGTCACTTCGCCCTGAACCTGAGATGTCTTTGGTTATGTAGAACATGTTTTCTTTATTAGCTTCAAAGGAGACATGTGCCATGCCTTGTTTTTCATTTAAAGATTCATAGAGCTATGCCACATTGTATTCTGGCTCATTATTCCTGTACACCAAGTAGACAACATCCCCACCCATTAAGGACAAGTAAGTCTGCTTCTTAAGAACCTTCAGCTTGTTAATTACTATTCCATCAGTGTTGGTATCTTCCAGCGACACTGAAGCAGATGCTTCATCCACTGTAATTTGATAGTGATCTCCAGAGACCAGTTTATTGCAAGGGAATGAAAGTTCACAACCTCTCCTTCACCAGACAGTCCATTCTTCTTTCCTCAGGAGGACCTGTGACTCAGCTTCCTCATGGCCCAAGCAAATGAGCCTCCCCTACTGCTGCTGCTGTGGGGGCTGCTCACCTTCCCTGGCTACTCCATCAGATTCACATCTGCGGAGACCTAGAAACATTGGGACAGGGTGTGCCTGCTCCTCCTCCCTATGGCTGGCCTTCTGATAGCAGTGCCTCCTCTGCGTGCAGCCTCTCACCTGCCCCTTGCCCACTCATGCTGCCAAGAATCCACCTAACCTCACCCTTTCCTGTTTCTTAAGTTGCCTATCGAATTATAAACGCTTGGCACTGAAATAAGTTTTCATAAAAACTACAAACTTTTTGAATTTAAGGCCTATTTTTGTTTCTTATATGAAAGCCCATCTATGGTACATGTGTTTTTTTTAATTTTTAAGAATATTTAACTTAAAATTCTGAGAGAATAAAAGTGAATTTTTTCTCCATTATTAATTAGATGGGGAAAAAAACAATAAAAAGCCAGAGTAAAAAGCAAAGAAAAAGAAAGAAGAGGCATCTAAATTGGAAGGACAAAAATAAAACCATCTCCATTTGCAGATGATATCCTATACAATTAAAAGGCTAACATGCAAAATCAACTGAATGGTAGAACGACCAATCACTATGATGTGCACTCAGTGTAGGAGCTGTCCCCTGATGGTCAGTGCGCTCCCAATGGGGTGTGCCACTTAGCCTGAAGCTGGGCTCATGGCTGGGTAGCCTCTCTCATTTCTGCAGCAGCACTCAGGATGTCCCACATGCAGAGTGGACCTAAGTCAGCAGTCAGACATTCCCTGAGGGCTCCCAGACTGCAAGAGGGCCCAGGCCAGGCTAAGGGACCCCCTTCTTCCCCCAGAGTACATGAATTTCATGCACCAGGCCTCTAGTGAAATATAATAAAAAAACATAGATATAAGCTCTCAAATTTATAGTCAAATATTTTTGACAGTAGCACCAAGACCATTCAATGGAAAAAAGACCTTCTTTTAAATAAATAATGTTAGAAAAATAGAATATCCACATGCAAAAGAATGGACCTTTACTTTACATTATGTATTAGAATTAAGTAAAAGTGGATTCAAAAAATAAAAAGTATAAAACTCTTAGAAGAAAACATAGCGGGAAAGTTCAGTATTGGATTTGGTAATGATTTCTTGGATATGATACCATAGTAGGGATGGAAAAAAGTAGGTACATTGGATTTCATAAATATTAAAACCTTTTCTGTATCAAAGGGCACTATCAACAGAATGAAAAGACAATTCATGGAGTGAGAAAAAAACATTTGCAGATCATATATCTAGTAACAGGTTAATATCCATAATACATAAAATGACTTCTAATGGTAAATAATAAAAATAACCTAATTTAGAAATGAATAGACATTTCTTGAAAGAATATATATAAATGATAGATTCTGAGACATAGAAACATGGAACAGACTGATTAATATAAAAGGGAAGGAGGTTAAGGGGATGGGAGAGATTAACCAAAGAACTTACATACATATATGCATAACCCCTGAACACAGACAATAATGTGGTGAAGGCCTCTGTGGTAGTTGGTGTGGGGTTGGGAGTTATTAGGGAAAAAGAGGAACCATCTGTAATACTTTCAACAATAAAGATAAACAAATAAATAAATAATAAATAGAAAATGTAAAAAGACATCAATTATTAAAATAAATTTTTAGTCTTGAATTTTCTAATCTGTCACTTTTAGTCATTAAAGTGATTTGATAACTGCCACATATGTTTCCTTTGGTGCTCAATAAATAAGAGCAATCTTGATTATATGATTAATGAATGCAGAAGTGTTATGTTTTTGTATATATGTCAAGATATTTTTATTTTTATGTGGTTGACTACTAGATAACTGAGGAAAAACTAGGATTTATACAGCCATAGTATAATATCTTCGGGTTGCTGCCTGAAGTACAACTAAATTCTTTCACAGAATTTCCTTTGAAACTGCTGTCAGAAATTAATTCATTGTTTGATGAATCTTGGTTCAAGGAAGTATATATATTTATATTCATGAGCTCAAATAATGGTCAGAGTTTTTAAAGACCTGGAGCATAATCATGCAGGACTAACCCTGAAGAGTTGCATGAATGATGTATCCTAGAGTCAGTGGTGTATAGTTACTCTAGAGTTACTTAGAATCTCACTCCTCTGCCTAATTTATATGTTTAAAATTAGAACATCTGTGAGTGGATAAATATACTGTGTTATTTCCAGACAATGGAACATTATTCAGCAATAAAAAAATGAACTATAAAATTATGAAAAGGCTTGGAAGAACCTTTAATATATGTTACTAAGTGAAAGAAGCTAATACAATCAGGCTACCTACTGCATAATTCAAAGTATATGACATTCTGGAAAAAAAACATAACTACAGAGACAGTAAAACGTTCACTTGTTAAGAGGGTTTAGTCAAAGAGAGGAACATGAATAAGCATAGTACAAAGGATTTTTAGGACAGTGAAACTATTCTGTATGATACCACAGTAGTGAATAACTGTCATTATACATCTGTTCAAACACATAGAATGTACAATACCACTAGTGAATCCTAATGTAAACTAAGCACTTTGGGTGATAATGATGTGTCAATATAAGTTCATCAATTGTAACAATAGTACCACTGTGGTGCAGGATGTTGATAGTTGAGAAGGTTTTACATATATGTGGACAGGGGATACATAGAAACTCTCTATACTTTCTTCTCAATTTTGTGAATCCAAAGCTCCTCTAAAAAATAAAGTCCATTTTAAAAATTATAAACTCTAGTTAATGACAAGCAGAAAGTTAAATATTTCATTGAGTTAATTCACTTACTTGTTTTAGAGTTACTTAGAACCTGTCTGTATTTTAAAACATCGAGGATTTTCATTTAGACAATTAATATGAGACTTGCTACTGTGTAATCTTAGTCAAGTTACTTAATGAAAAGGGAGATACAATTTTATACCTAGTTGAATGGTATAGTTCAGTGGTCGGCAAACTCAGTCAACAGAGCAGCAAACCGCGGCTCATGAGCCTCATGTGGCTCGCCGCAGTTTGCCGACCACTGGAATACAATGGCTATAAAATATGCATAACATATGAAGTAAGTCTTCAATAAATATTAGTTTTTATTTGTTATATTAGGGCCTAAAACAGAATGTATCTGTACTTTAGACCTTTAAGACCTTTCCCATAATTAACTCTCTGAAACATAACTTGTATTATATGAAACAAAAATAATTGATGAGAGCAATTTCATAAAAATGGAGGCAAAGATTGCTTTATTGACTAATTGTGTTTATTTAGTGATTATGATTCTGATCATCACTATGTCCATAGACCAGATGAAGATTAGGTTACCCCAAATAGGTGATTGTCGATATTCTAGTTCTCAGAATACCGTAATGGAGATTTCACATTGATTTATGGTAATACATTCAAATTGGAAATCTTATGCATTTATTTTTTATTTTAAAATATACTTTATTGATTTTAGAGAGGAATGGAGTGGAAGAGAGAGATAGAAGCACCAATTATGAGAGAAGATCATTCATCATTTGCCTCCTGCACACCCCTCACTGGTGAGCAAGCCTGCACTAGGGCATGTGCCCTGACAGGGAATTGAACTGTTACCTCCTGGTTGATAGGCCAATGCTTACTACTGAGCCATGCCAGCAGGGCAAAGTCTTATACTTCTAAATAAGAATTCGACATTCAAATATTCTACTGGCTATACTCACTATAATATAATAAACCATTTGAATCCTTATGACCACCCTGAAAATGTATCCCATAGTTACTGGCAGGAGAATAGTAGCATATGTTTATTTAAAAAAAAAAAAACGCAAAAAACAGCAGCTACTATGCTTCCCCATTCTCTTGGAATTTACTAAAATACATATGATATTTATGCAAAAACCAAAGATAATTGTTAAGCTGTTACTACAACATAATTTAGTTGTTACTTTTATGATCTATATTATGATTATCAGTAGTATTTTCAGTCTCAACATATAGTGATAGTGTGCATTGCTTATAAGTTCTTATAAATAAAAGTAGAAAAAAGTGAGCTTTAGGTTTTATAAAAAACATTGGCAAAATAAAACATAACGGGGAATTTAGGTTGTATAGATTAGAGCAAGAGATTATATTAGTTCTAGTAAATTATGGGATATACTGACTTCTCAGAAAAAATTGTAGAGACAAGATTTTCATCTATTTATATTTTCAGTAAACACTCATGGTCTGACTGATCACATATTCTATTTAATAAAAGAGTAATATGCTGATTGTACCTTTGCTACACCCACAGCCAATCAGGAGTTATATGCAAATTAATCCAGCAAATATGGTGGGTATATTTGCATATGCAGGGGGAAGGGGATCCAAGGGGGCATGAGCTGGTGGCAGTTGGCAGTGCCCTAAGCCTCCTGCAGGGTCCAAGCTACTCATCACCCCGGGGAAAAGGCCAAGCCCAGCAGAGACCCGCCATGGTGATCATGGGGAACAGGACAGGCAGAGCCGAGATCCACCATCATGATCACAGGCTGGGTGAACAGGACAGGCAGAACCCAGACCCACCACCACGATCATGATTATGGGGGAATTGGACAGGCAGAGCCCAGAACCGCCATGATGATCATGGGGCTGGGCAAATAGAACAGGCAGAGCCGAGATCCACCAGATCACAATCATGGGGCAACCAGGACAGGCAGAGCCCAGACCCACGATTGTGATCACTGAGCAAACTAGACAGGCAGAGACTAGACCCATCATCGCGATCAGGGGAACTGGACAGGCAGAGCCCAGAACCGTGATTGCCTTCACAAACATGGGGCGAACCTGACAGGCAGAGTGAAGACCAGCAATGGAAATTACAGGGGAACTGGAGAGGCAGAGCCTGGACCTGACTTTGCAATCAAGGGGCAAACAGGACAGGCAGAGCCCAGACTGACGATTGGGATCATGCGGTGAATTGGACAGGCAGAGCCGAGACTGCCATTGTGAATTCTATCTGGGTTTCATCAAATTTCCTCAACCCCTTCTCACCTTTCTGTAAAGGCACAGAACAAGTAAGGCCCTTAAATAGAAATCAGAGGTCTCCAGCAATGGTGGGTCTCTCTCATCACTAGTCATTTGGACTGGTTGGCTTTTAAGTCATGCTTTCTGCCCTTAAAATCTTATTAGAGCAAGTGGATGATAAAAGCACAGTAATAACATCATTATGTAAGGCAACAATACAGGGAAGTATTTGCTATGAATTAAGTAAAAAAGTTGCTTCATGAGTATTGCATCCCTTCCCTTTTTAAAGGAACCTCATCTCCACATGAATTGTGTACTATGCTATGATATCTGAAGCACAGGACAAGGGAGGCCCTAAGTATACTATGTTTTGAGTCATTCTTTATTGTTCAATGTAATTTCTGTATGTCTCAGTTATGTAATAGTTAAATTACTAGAATAATATATCTTGCTATAAAATATTACTAGGAGATCAATTGATCAGGTGACATTTATTGTTATTTTCTATAAATGAATACAATTTCTGGGATGCTAAAGTGATAGGTATTATAGAAATATTTAGATAGAGAGACCTACAGGCTTGATTAGAAGTGAGGCTTACTATCACAACCCAAATTTATTGCTTAAAAAAGAAGCAGTGAGCCAACTAGAAACTGAACCAAATATAAGGCCTTGAAAGGCAAATATAAATTGGATAAGCTTTGCTATTATAAGAGCAAGAAAAAAAATCAGATGCAAGAATGAAAACCACATTACATCCACTTTAAGTAGCTGTTAAAGAAAAAGAATGGTATACTATGACAATACTTAATACAGATTGTAAAGACATTTGTTCAAAGAGGATTTTCTAGAGTAGGCGATATTTCAGTTATTTTTTTTTTAATGTGAAGACATGAGTGAGCTAGATAAGAAAAAGGTGTTGGATCCCGAATTGCATAGATTGCAGGCAGGCCTGAACGAATACCGTCCCCCTCCACCCCACTCCATGCACGAATTTCATGCACCTCGCCTCTAGTTTTAAATAAATAAAATAGAAATAAAATTATATAGAGTGCTTCAATCTTGTTTTTCGACTGATTTTTTTTGGCAATTTCCTTTCCATGCAAAGGGAATTATTTTTATCTTGAGAAAAGGACATTGCGTTTTCTATTATCTTGATTTTGTAACAATGTCAGGGTGGGTACATCATGGGAATTCTTTCTTCTTATGTGTGTTTATGTTCAGGGGTGAGGGGCATGGGGTGAAGGAGAGGCTCTCCAAGCATACAACAAAGAAAGAGATTCTTCTGTTTGCTGATGCACTTAGAATCTTCAAGGGTCAGGTAGTAATTTCACCCTGTGAATCATAGCCTTGGACTGCTGCTGCATGTGGTGAAGGAAGCCTTGATTTCATTTATGAAAAATAAACAAACTTTTACATTCTTTATACCCTAGAAGACGTGTCACTTGTATTTGAAAATTTAATATCACACATTTTCTGAGGAAAAACACACACATATGTACCTATAAATAAAACAAAATCCTAATGTGTAAGTTAATGACTATGTATGTAGATAAACTTTGCATCTACTCTGACTCAATACAATTGCATTTAGTTCTTTAAATAAAAAGGCACTCCTGAGTTTCATGAAGGCCCCACATCACCTCCTGATTACTCATCTTTCTCTAATAATAAGTTCACAGAGAGATGGTAATAATGATCACAGGAAAAGTGAAATATTCTTTAAAATATATTTGAAAAGTGCAGGGTTAAATTCAAAGAAAGTGAAGATCACAGGATCACATTTATAGAATCACAGGAGTATCACTAGTATGAATAGGAACCCATTTCTTCAATTATAATGTGTTTGACCTGTTATCAACTCTAAAACCTTAAAAGGGTTCATTAAACCTCAGAACACTCTTCACCTCCCTTGTTTCAGGCTATTACTTCATTTCTTTTAGATAGGGAGACATAATATTGCCACAAAATGAAAGGGTATTTGAAAGACTGAGCATATTACTGCAAGAGATAATACTTTTCTTTCTAAAACTATGGAAGTATGTGAAAACTTTAGAGATATGTGCAAACTAGATGCACAGAAAAGGTATTTGTTGTAATTGAGGGTGTGATATTTCATAGTGGGGATATGGATGACATGGATTTTAACAATAGCAATTCAAATTTATGTCAAAATAAAGAAGTAAATAAAATATAGTTGCTGGATTTTCTCAGCTGAATTATAGAATTGAGAGTTTTATAATCAACATGTTGCTTCTGGTAACTGTTAAGATAACACTCTTGTGTGGAGTTGTATTGGCTGTAGAATTTGAAAACTCCTATCAGACAAGGCAATACAGAATCAGGGAAATGTAAAAAAAAATTCCTGAAGTCATTACTTTAGTCCTCTCCATATCCCAGGAAAAGTTGCTATTCCTGCCACAGTGACATTGGACTTGCATTCATTACTTTGCAACTGAATTATTTGTCAACAATATGTAGATTCATCCTTATCTTTCTTGGTTGTGATGGTGATCACTCAATAAATATTTGTTGACTGCCACATTTTGCTTGTGCTTAACTAATAATAAAAAGTATGCACAGAGGACACAAAATATTTAACTTCTGATCATAATATTCAGCAATTATAATAAAACTAGAGGCCCAGTGCACGAAAGTCATGCATGGGGGGCAGGGGATGTCCCTTAGCCCAGCCTGAACCCTCTCCAATCTGGGACCCCTTGAGGGATGTCCGACTGCCTGTTTAGGCCCAATACTGGTAGGATCGGGCCCACACAGGCAGTCAGACATTCCACCCTACTCTGTTCATGAACTTCATGCACTGGGCCTCTAGTCCTATTTAATAAAAGAGTAATTTGCAGATTGACCATCACTCTAACACACAAGATGGCTGCCCCATGTGGTCAAAGATCCTGCCTCCATGTGGACACAAGATGCCACCACAAGATGGCCAGCAGGGGAAGGCAGCTGGGAGGTTCCAGGCCCTGCAGGGGAGGGCAGTTGTGGGCGATCAGGCCAGCAGGGGAGGGCAGTTTGGAAGGATCAGGCCTACAACAGAGGGCACTTGGGCGCGATCAAGCCTGCAGGGGAAGGCTGTTAGGAATGACAAGGCCGGCAGAGAAGGGAAGTTAGGGGCAAACAGGCTGGCAAGGGAGCAGTTAGACATCAATTAGGCTGGCAGGGTAGTGGTTAGGGGGTGAACATGCTGGCAGGCAGAAGGTTAGGAGCGATCAGGGAGGCAGGCGGGAGAGCAGTTTGGAGCCAGCAGTCCTTGACTGTGAGAAGGATGTCTGACTGCTGTGATAAATAGTGGGGATATGCATGACATGGATATCTGTATTGCCTTGTCTGACAGGAGTTTTCAAATTCTACAGCCAATACAACTCCACACAAGAGTGTTATCTTAACAGCTACCAGAAGCAACATGTTAATTATAGAACTCTCAATTCTATAATTCAGCTGAGAAAATTCAGCAACTATATTTTATTTACTTCTTTATTTTGACATCAATTTGAATTGCTATTGTTCAAATCCATGTCATGCATATCCCCATTATGATATGCATGTCTGACTGCTGTGATAAGGATCGGGCCAAAACAGGCAGTGGGATGTCCCTCGAGGGGTCCCAGATTGGAGAGGGTATAGGCTGGGCTGAGGGACATCCCCCACCTCCCATACACAAATTTCATGCACTGGGCCTCTAGTGTGTGTGTGTGTGTGTGTGTGTGTGTGTGTGTGTGTATTTGAGATTTGCAAGATAGTTTGCCCTAAACATCCAACCATCAGCAGTAAACTAAAATGCTTTAGGACCTAATTTCCTACCACTCTCCATCGTGGATTAAGTGACATAAATGATTGATTATACTGTAATGTCTATTTACCTTATTAATTGCAATGTCTGTGATGAGTATTTCTTTTGTTCATATTGAAATTAACTGTGGCTTTTATAACCTAAACTGTTGTTTAGTTTTCTCTTTTTATCATTAAGTTAAATCGAAAAACATTTTCTGGAAGATCCATTTTTAGCACAGAATAGATTTCATGTATTCCTCCCAATGACTAGAGTAACATTGTTTGCTCCCTGCCCAATCTGTCATTGACTACCATAGAGGAAACTTCAGATAACACTAATGAATCTTTCACATGCAGGGACATTCAGCCATGTGGTGAAGCATCTTGGAAATGGTTAACACGGGAGCCTTTATGTTTGAGAGGAAAAGTCAGAAAAGCTGTTACTAGCTTTAAACATGAGTAGAGGCAGGGGAGGGTATGTGGGCAGAAAGAGATCAACCAAAGAATTTATAGGCATATATGCATAACCCATGGACATAGTCAATAGGATGGTGAAGGCCTGGGATGGAGGACAGGGGCAGGCTAGAAGGATTCAATGGTGGAAAAGGGGGACATATGTTATACTTTCAACAATATTTATTTTAAAAAATAAACATAGGGCTTCTGTGATTTTGTATTTGTTGTTTTCTGTTTCTTGCCTGATTTCTTTGTCCATTTGTTGGCAGCACTTTCATTCTATTGCATTTAAATATCTAATTGAATGAGTACCAATGTTAAGGAGAATAAAGCATACATTTAGCAATATTAATTTTTGGACCATACAATTGAGAGAGAATAACTGCTGTGAGCATAAGAGTGATTATTAGTGATAAGAAATAGCTCAAGGTATGCCAGTATTTTTCAGATGTTTGGTGATCTTAAGACTGAGTAGGAATGCTTTTGGATAATATTCAATTAGGAAGTGTTTTTCAAACATACAATTTTCTTTGTGAACTCATACTGAGGCTGTTGTCTACCTTTAGCATCTCCCTAAAAATGACAACCAGGTGAATTTAGTCTCTTGGAGTAATGGATAAAATCTGTGTGTGGCTCAGAGAAGGAAACTGACCCAGGAAGTACTTTTCCTGGACATGCCCATGACTCTATCTTTGGGACTGTAGAGGACCTGTAATACTATCTCCTCTTTATGGGGAAATGGGAAATGAATTCCAACATTCTTACTGTTGAGCCAAAAGCTTTAGAGTGTGACTCCTGCTTTTCCTACTGTGTAAATTACTGTAACCTCAACCTTCAGAATCTGAATTGTTTCTGTAAATTTAGTGTCTACGTTTTGGTATAAATAGAAAAGAATCTTCAAAATAGAGTTGCAGATTTATACTTCTAGAAGTATTTTTCTAGAATGCTATTGAGATACTTATCTTGGATTGACCGACATGATCTACACTGGGAGTTAATAGAAAGGAGCTCTGTCGTAGAAATGATAATACCAACTCTTCTCTATTGGGAAATGCAAGGTGTTGGAGAGATTTTCTTTTCCTGTTCTGTTTCAACTTCTTATCTGGTTCAGTCTCTCCTATGACTAGTGATGCTGATTACAGAATGGCTTATTGGGTTGAATTGTATAGTCTTATTGCAACGGAGACAGAACAATTAACTGGTCCTGTTGGGAATGGAATCAGTGACATTATAGTTATTAGTGGACAGAGTGAACCAATAACAGAGAGTGCCACAGAAATATATGAGTAAATTATACTTTGTTAATGTCTTAGCATGGAAGCAAACCAGATAAAAGGGGGTGGGGGGAGGAGAATTCCAGAAAAAAGGAATTAACTATACTTGTTTTATTTATAGGTAAATATATAAGTAATTTGAAAATGAATTAACTATACTTGTTTTACTTATAGATAAAGATATAATTTGACATTATTTCATCTTCTAAGAAACATTGGGTACTGCATTTGTTTTTGATTCCCAGAGGTACTACTATTTATTTGATGCACAATCTAAGAACTTACCTTTTTTTGGAGGGGGTAATTTTCTTTCAATTATATAAGATTTTTTAAAATTCAAGCTGATAATTTACAAAATATACTTCACTCAAAAACATCATCGAAATAATGGTGGTTATAGCTATTATTAGTTTATGCTTTATTTTACTCCCACTCTTGTAAGCAAAAATCAATCTTTGGTGCTTTCTAAATTCATGGTAGGTGTGTATAGACAGGAAAGACCCCAATCTTCTTGGCTTTTGTTTTTCTGAAGACTGAGAAGAAATATATTTTGAAAGTAGCAAAAGGGGATTCAGGAAGGAAATTGAAGTTGATAAGGTCTTTGAGTAGTGGGGCTTATTAATTGCATTTTTCTTCTCTTGAAGGACAAATGGCCACTGGTTCCAAATACTAGTAAAGATGCTGATCCCTGTGCCCTGATAGTGAAATTATAAAACACCAAGAAGTCATGCAGACTTGGACTTAAGGCATCTAAGCATGTGTATTAATACACAGAACGACTTTCCTAAATGTCCTTCAGGAAAGTTCATACAAATTCACTCTCGAAAACTCATTAGAACCATTTGCCTTAAAAGAAAATAATTCAAAGCCTACTTGTCAAAATTTCTATAATTACCAATTATAACATTTTTAATACTTGGTATCCTATATATTAAAAATTCAGTCTGGGTGAAAGTTGCCCCAATGTTCCTTATTTTCATTTGTTCTAAAATGTAAGATTTTCAGAAAACTAAATTTTTATACAGATTCTGCTCTGTACTCTGAAGAATGCCCAATGAGAGCACTTCCAATTTGTTATAAATAATACTCTGTTCATT
Organism: Antrozous pallidus; assembly: GCA_027563665.1. Classification (NCBI taxonomy): domain Eukaryota; kingdom Metazoa; phylum Chordata; class Mammalia; order Chiroptera; family Vespertilionidae; genus Antrozous; species Antrozous pallidus. Next base: position 116,654,161 of record CM050509.1, read on the forward strand.
TTTTTTGAACAGGCTCTTGAAATTCCAATAACTGAAGCACGTGTTAGTATATATTTAAGACACATGATATATACTAACAAGCTGCTTTTATCAATCTTATATTCCCACTACAGTGCAGAAAATTGTCTTTCTCATTGTACTCTTATCAGCATTAACAATAACATTTTACAAATTATTTGTTAATTTAATACAAGAAAACTGGGAGTTTATTGATATTTAATAGACATATCTTTGATTAATAGTAAGACTGAATAGTTTTCTGATTTATTAGTCATTGCATATTGTTTTAGGTTAGTTTACTGTTTTTAGTCATTTTCAAATTAAGGGATATAGTACGGCTTTCCGTTTTATATAACTATTCATATTTATACACTTTTATAAATCTAGATATTAAAAGTTTGCTATACTTGCTGCAGATGTATCCTTGTTTGATATTTTGTATGATATTTTAACATTATGTTATTTTTCATACTAAAATTAATAATACAGGTTCTGAGTAACCCAGTGTGACTTCAAGGAAGCATAGAAACTTTTCAAATGAAAATTGAGAAGGAAAATTTCAGACAGTGGAAAAGGCAAAAGGACCTGAACCTTTTGGAGGAAATGATAGAGGTAAGTGCTAGTGAAATAAATTGAGCTGAGAAGATGAGTAGGCCAATTTGCCAAATTTTAATTTTCTGTAAGACATTTAACAAAATGTCCAGTTTGTCAAATTGACTAATCTCAAAATGGGTCTTCTTCATTCAAATTTGAAGCGTTTTTTTTTTCCAAATGAGGTATTTTTTAAATATTTCTGAAAATGTTTAATTTATCAGTTTTTTCTCTTTACTGCAGGTTTTAAAGTAGTATTCATGCTGTCAAAAGCTAAGGGTTGGTTAAAGATGGCAGCTGGCAAGACAGAGGTGAGGGAGAGGAAGTGAGTGAGTGAGTGGGGGTATAAAAGGAGAGTGAGTGGATGCCCCCGTTGTGCGTATGAGTGAGTGAGGGAAAGTTGATCCTCACAGGAGCAGCAGGGAGTGGCAGACAGAGTCTCCTTGACAAGGAGAGTCCACCACCACAGGGGACACTCCTCCAGTGGCAGAATCACAGCGCGGAGCCCAGGCCATCTTGTCTAGGAGAAAGTCCCCCCCCCTTTTTTTTTTTGGAGAACTCATTAAAACCAACAACCAGAAGGGCCGTAGAACTGCCCCACGAGTCAGAGACCACTCCAACCAAAGTTCCACTACTCCAGCCACAGATCTGCAGATCCACAGACCCTGGGACTTCCATCTCCAGGGGTCAGCCGCCCAGCAGCAGTGAGTGCAATCTCCCCCTTCCCAGCAGCAGAGCTTCCCGGTACAAGCGAAATCAGCTCAGTGCTCACTGCCCCTGTCTCGCCCTTGGCTTTTGCCTGGTTTTGCATGCCCCTTTGAGATTCGCGCATAGCCATCCCTGTGCACACTACTCAAGATTCCCGCTTATCTGCCCCTCTGTCAGCCAGGGATCCCCACTCTAGAATTGGGAGTACCCAGCCCCACAGACAGCTGGGGCACCCCACCCTATAGGCAGCGCTTGGGAGCCGCGAAGAGCTCCGGAGGATGGAATTCTGCACAGACAAGGGTGCCTGGCCCCAGGGTAAAATTTCTGAACTTCCCCTTTCTGGATAACTATCCACACTTCCTCCCACACCTCAATCACGGTGCCAGGACCACTCAGAGTGCATTAGAACTCTGTGCCATAAATGCACCTCCACAGATGTGAGGTGCCAACAGGTAGGCACCCTGAGCTCATCTACTTACAGGGCTCTAGAGGAAGCCACTGAGAATTCTCCCTGGGTGCAATCTTGAACAAGCCAGGGCTCACGCCCACCCAGCAGTAGAAGCTTTGAATTCTCTCATCTGGAATACTGGCCAACAGGTGCCACAACTAAGCAGCTACACTGCTAGGGCCCTTCAGAGTCCTTCAGTGTGCTGACAAACTTACCTTAGCTGCTCCTGTGAAACGCCACTGGGAGTAAGCACTTATCCACCACAGGTGTAACAGCAAAATCTGGGTCTGCCCACCCCATCACTCTGGGCACCACAGTCACACCATTCCAGAGAACAGTTCCCCTAAGCCCCATCATCCCAGCAGATGTTTTCCTGGTGCCACTGAGAGTCCCTGCGGGGCACACGTGATGTCAATTAAGGGTGCAAGACAGCAAAAATGAGGTCACTCCCCCCCGTGGTGGTGGAACTCTAGACACCGCAGTTGTGCCTCTCAAGCTTGCAGACCCACATCAAGAGAGCCCAAGTAGCTCAAGTAGGGAGCTACACTAGATTTACAAACCCAGGAGAACCAAGAGATTGCACAAGTAGCACTATCCCCAAAAGAACCTGGGTAGCAAAGCAATTGGATCTACAATTAAAACACTACAGGGAAACATGGGAAGACAAAAAAAATAACCCCCAAAGGAAAGAAAAAGGGGAACCACCAGAAAGGAAATTAGATGAGCTTGAGGCAGGCAGCCTGTCAGAGATAGAATTCAGAGTAATGGTTAGAAGGATGTTTAAATGGAGGGATGACAAATATACACAACTCAATGACAAATACACACAACTCAATGAGAAACACAAGGAGCTGAATGAGAATGTCTCCAACATGAAAAGGAAACAAGAGGAGATGAAGAATGACATAGCTGTAATAAAGAACACAATGGAAGGCCTAAACAGTAGACTAGAAGAGGCTGAGGACCGCATCAGTGAATTAGAAGACAAGGTAGGAAAAAGCAAACAAACACAGCAGCAATTAGAAAAAAGCCTTAAAAAAAACAAGAGAAGAGCCTAAGGGAGCTTTGAGAAAACACAAAATAAAATAATATTCGCTTAAATGGGATACCAGAAGGAGTGGGAAAGAAGAATGGAATAGAAAACGCGTTTGAAGAAATAACAACAGAAAACTTCCCTGATATTGGCACGAAAAAACTATGCAAGTCCAAGAAGTACAAAGAGTCCGAAACAAGTTGAACCACAAAAGACTGACACCAAGACACATCATAATTAAATTAGCGAATACCAATGACAAAATGAGAATATTAAAAGCTGTCAGAGAGAGACAGAAAGTTACCTACAAGGGATCCCTTATTAGAATATCAACTGATTTCTCAACAGAAACACACCAGGCGAGAAGGGAATGGAATGAAATATACAAAGTGATGCAAAGCAAGGGAATGAATCCAACAATAGTATACCCAGGAAGGCTATCATTCAAAATTGAAGGTGGAATCAGGAGTTTCACAGACAAAAAAGGACTAAGGGAGTTTATCACTACCAAGCCTGCAATGCAAGAATTGCTAAAGGGACTGCTGTAAAAACAAAAAAGAGAAAGATAAGAAGAAACACAAACACTAAGGGGAAAATATGTCAACAAGCATGTACTTGTTAATAATAACATTAAACATAAATGGATTAAATGCACCAATCAAAAGAAATAGCTGAATGGATAAAAAAAACATGACCCATATATTTGCTGTCTACAAGAGACCCACCTCAGAGCAAAGGATACACACAGACTGAGAGTGAAGGGACGGAAAAATATTTTCGAGGCAAATGAAAATGAGAAAAAAGCTGTGGTTGCAATATATATATATATATATATATATATATATATATATATATATATGACATAATTATAGATAAGGAAGGCCACTATATAATACTAAAGGGAACAATTCAACAAGAAGATGTAACTCTGGTAAACATATATTCACCCAATGCAAGTGCAGCCAAATGCATAAAAAATCTCCTGGAAGATATCAAGGGAGAGATAGACAATAATACAATCATATTAGGGGATTTTAATACACCACCGATGTCACTGGATAAATCTTCTAAACAAAAAATCAGCAAAGAAACATCAATGCTAAATGACACACTAGGTCAGATGGACCTAACTGACAACTTCAGAGCAATTGACCTCAAAGCCACAGAATTTACGTTCTTCTCAAGTGTACATGGGGCATTTTCAAAAATAGAGCACATATTGGGACACAAACAAATTATCCCCAAATTCAAAATGATTTAAATAATATCAAGCAATTTCTCAGACCACAAAGCTATAATACTAGAAATAAACTACTATAAAAACACTCCAAAAACTTCAAACATTTGGCAGCTGAATAGCATGCTACTAAACAATGATCGGGTTATCAATGAGATCAAAGAAGAAATTAAAAACATACTGAAGACCAATGATAATAAAAACACAACATTGCAAATCCTATGGCACACAATGAAAACAGTCCTGAGAGGGAACTTTATAGCTCTACAGGCCTACCTCAAAAAACAAGAAAAAGTGGCAATAAATCATCTAACTCAACAAGTCAAAGAATTAGAAAGAGAGCAACAAGAAAATCCCACAGTGAGCAGAAGGAAGGAAATAATAAAGATCAGAGCAGAAATGAATGACACAGAGACAAAAAAAAAAAAAGATCAACAAAACAAAGAGCTGGTTCTTCGAAAGGATAAAAAAGATTGACGACCCTCTAGCCAGGCTCACCAAGAGGGAAAGAGAAAGGACACAAATAAACAAAATCAGAAATGAAAGAGGTGAAATAACAACTGACCCCGCACAAATACAAAGGATTGTTAAAAAATACTATGAACAACTCTATTCCAACAAACTGGACAACCTGAAGGAAATGGACATATTCCTAGAAAAGTATAACCCTCCAAAACTCAATCAGGAAGAATGTAAACAGCTCAATAGGCCAATAACTATGGAAGAAATTGAAGCAGTCATCAAAAAGCTTCCAGCAAATAAAAGCCCAGGGCCAGATGGCTTCACAGGGGAGTTTTACCAAACATTCAAAGAAGAACTAAAACCTATCCACCTCAGACTATTCCAAAAAATTCAAAAGAAGGAACACTTCCAAGCTCCTTCTATGATGCCAGCATTACCCTAATACCAAAACCAGATAAAGACAAAACAATGAAAGATAATTACAGGCCAATATCCCTCATGAACATAGATACCAAAATCCTTAACAAAATTCTAGCAAATCAAATCCAGCAATACATCAGAAAACTCATATACCATGACCAAGTAGATTTATCCTTAGGATGCAAGGATGGTACAATATTCAGAAATCAATAAATGTGATACATTACATAAACAAATTGAGAGATAAAAACCACAAAGTCATATTAATTGATTCAGAAAAATCATTTGACAAAATCCAACACCCTTTCTTGATAAAAACTCTCAGCAAAGTGGGAATAGAAGGATCTTACCTCAACATAATAAAAGCTATATATAACAAACCTATAGCCAATATCATATTCAATGGACAAAAACTAAAACCATTTCCCCAAAGAACAGGCACAAGACAGGGATGCCCTCTTTCAATACTCCGGTTTCACATAGTGCTGAAAGTACTAGCCATTGCCATCAGACAAGAAAAAATAAATAAAAGGCATCCAAATTGGAAAAGAAGAAATAAAACTGTCCTTATTCATGAATGACACAATAATGTACGTAGAAGACCCCAAAGACTACATCAAAGAATTATTAGACTTAAGAAATAAATTTGGCAATGTAGCAGGATACAAAATTAACGCCAAGAAATCTATGGTATTTTTATTCACCAATAATGAACTTACAGAAAGAGTGATTGAAAAAGCGATCCCCTTTACCATCGCACCAAAAAAAAAATTAAGATACCTAGGAATAAACTTAACTAAGGAGGTAAAAGACCTATATGTAGAAAACTACAAGACACTGAAAAAAGAGATAGAGGAAGACATAAACAGATGGAAGAACATACCATATTCAAGGATTGGTAAAATCAACATCATCAAAATGTCCATACTACCTAAAGGAATCTATAAATTCAATGCACTCCCCGTTAAAATACCTACAGCATATTTTACAGACCTAGAAGAAACACTCCAAAAATTCATCTGGAATAAAAAAAAGACCACGAATATCTGCAGCAATCTTGAAAAAAAAAAGAACAAAGTAGGTGGGATCTCAATACCAGATATCAAAATGTATTACAAAGCTACTGTTCTTAAAACAGCCTGGTACTGGCACAAGAACAGACACATAGATCAATGAAATAGAATGAAGAACCCAGAAGGTGGCCCAAAGCACTATGCCCAATTAATATTCAACAAAGGAGGCATGAACATACAATGGAGTCAAGACAGTCTAGTCTCTTCAACAAATGGTGCTGGGAAAATTAGATAGACGCCTGCAAAAAACTGAATATAGATCACCAACTTACACAATTCACCAAAATAAACTCAAAATGGATAAAGGACTTAAACATAAGGCAGAAAACCATAGAAATACTAGAGGAGTCCATAGGCAGCAAAATCTCAGCATATGTTGAAGGAACTTCTTCACTGATACTGCTCCTAGGGCAAAGGAAACTAAAGAGAAAATAAACAAATGGGACTACATCAAAATAAAAAGCTTTTGCACAGGAAAGGAAACCATTAATAAAACAACAAGAAAACCCATGGCGTGGAAGAATGTATTTGCCAATGACATCAATGATAAGGGTTTAATCTCCAACATTTACAGGGAACTCATACAACTTATGAAAAAGAAGATAAACAACCCAATCAAAAAATGAGCAAGGGATCTAAACAGACCCTTTTCAAAAGAAGGCAGAAGGAAGGCCAAGAGACATATGAAAACCTGCTCAAAGTCACTAATCATCAGAGAGATGCAAATCAAAACAACAATGCATTACCATCTCACACCTGTCAGATTGGCTAACATCAACAAATCAAGGAACAACAAGTGTTGGCGAGGATGTGGAGGAAAAGGAACTCTTTTGCACTGCTGGTGGGAATGCAGACTGGTGCAGCCTCTGTGGAGAACAGTATGGAGCTTCCTTAAAAAACTAAAAATGGAACTCCCATTTGACTCAGTGATCCCACTCCTAAAAATATATCCCAAGAAACTAGAAAGACAAATTAGAAAAAATATATGCACCCTTATGTTCATAGCAGCACAATTTACCATAGCTAAGATTTGGAAACAACCTAAATATGCATCAGTAGATGAGTGGATTAAAAAACCGTGGTACATCTACACAATGGAATACTATGCTGCGGTAAAAAAAGAAGGAGCTCCTACCATTTGCAACAACATGGATGGAACTGGAGAGCATTATGCTAATTGAAATTAGCTAGGCAGAGAAAGAGCACATGATCTCCCTCATTTGTGGAATATAATGAATGGCATAGACAGATGAACAAGAACGGATCCAGAGACTGAGAAATGTCCAGCAGAATGTCAAACCTCAGGGTAAGTAGGGGGTGGCAGGAGTAAGGTAGAAAGTCAATATATTTGACATCTTGAACTAAGGTAAATAATTTGTGTTTTTATGTCCCTGACAAAGTTTATATAAAGTTATAAAAAAATTGGCAGCTAGTTTGAAAGTGAATTGACATGGCCTAGAGCAGAGAATATCTTTACATGATATTACTCTATAATGTCATTATAATTTTTTGATATATGACAACAGCATATTGTACAATTATCCCAAAGAAACTTACAAACTAATTCTCTGAATGTTTAGCAGCAATTTAAAAAAGGAAATGAAAAGAGTTAATTCTTTTCAGAAGGAATTAAGGCACTGGGAAGGCACATGAGAATTCTATATTGGCCCCTCTTGCCCTTTTTGCCAAGAGGGACCCTCTTCCCACAATCCAAGTGCACACAGCTGTTGCCTGAGCTTTCAATTCAAGCTGAGGTTGAAGCCTTTGAGTGACTGGCAAGATGGATCTGTCTCTCACCCAATGGTGTGAGCTGGGCCCTCATTGGAGAAGAAACCTGAGTCCCCTGAGATATGTGATCAGTACCAGGACCCCACCAGCAGGCAAAGAGATTCCCAGGCAGGTGCTGGGCATGGAGGCCATGGGAGCATAGACTACCAAGTAGACAGAACTGAACCTCACATCAACCTGGTTGGTCCCTGAGGATGGTTGGTTAGCCAGAGATGGGTAAGATTCCTCAGGGAAGGAACAACCTAAGGCAGGCATAATTGCAGAGGGGCCAACAGGAGAGAACTTGAAGGTCAAAAGAGGAGGGGCACAGACCCTCACCCTCCCAACCTTGCAGGGGCCTGCACTCTCACCCCTTCTGAAGGACATGTCCTACCCCCATGGCTGCTTCGCTTTCCATACTCAGCTCATATTGGGACCCAGGTTGGAGACAGAGACTTGGCCAGCAGCAGCTGCCATATATCTAAACGTAGTCTAGGACCAGGAATGCTGAGGGCCTACTCAAGAATGCAAATAATCCTTTCCACCAATATTTACAGGATAAACTAAGATTATTGTTTGAGTATTAAACTTGACAGTAAAATAGTAATCAAGTTTTCAGATTAATTTAAATTTGCCAATTGAAATAAGGGAATACCCAAGAAAATTTAAGTGTACTGGACAAAAAGTTGTTCCTAAAACATTAACTAAAATTTCTATTAGTAGTTCATCTCATCGTAAAATTGCCTAACATGCAAAGAACCTAAAGCAGTCATATTTCTGTGCAAAAATTAAAATTTAATGTTATGAAGACTGCAATATAAAATTTCCAAAAGCCTCCATTAATCAAAAAAAGTGGGGGAGGATAGTGGAGTAATATCATGTAAGGAAAATTATTCTGCAAATAAATTACATCTAGAAAATTCTTTCCAGAAAATTAATTTCCATTTGTAATTCTAACAACAAGACACCCATGAAAAGCACACATGGTGTCAAAATAAGCCAAAGGAAAATCATCTGGGCAAAAATAAAAAGAATCCCAGGTCTAACTTACAGAAAATATTCCTTTACTAACTTTTGGTTGAGAAAATGTTTGTGTATTTTCAGAAAACTACTCCAATACCATATGGATTCCTCCAACAGAGAGGAACTGACAGATCTGTTCCAAATACGCAGACAGTCCAGAGACAGAAGACACTGACGACACCTTGACATGCTAGCAGTCAACAGTTGTGCATCGCTGCAGTTCGTCCCGTACCAACTAGAGAGTGTGGGAACTGCATTGCCACCATTTGTCCACCATCCAGGTATTATTTCTGACATGTACACATAAGGAACTATTTGACACTGTTGGACATTGAAACTGAGACTCAAACATTTGTTTTTTGTTCTAATATGTTTATCTCTAGTATGCAGATGCAAGATTTTTTAAATAAAAGAAATGGGGTGAAAGAATGGATACAGAGGCAAACAAGCGTTGAACAGACTGTGAGACTAGAGTAGGAAGGCAGGGAAGAATGGGGAGTGGGGGCTGTAAGAGATCACCAAAGGATGCGTGCATGCATATAAGCATAACTAATGGATACAAGACACGAGGAGGGGGAGGAGGGGGCAGGTGAGGGAATGTGCTGGGGGGTAGGGGAGGCCGGGGGGAGATCAATGGGGGGAAAAAAGGAAACATATGTACTACTATTTGTAATATTTTAAACAATAAAAATATATATATAATAAAAAATAAAAATATCACTGTAAAAAAAGCTAAGGGTCATAGTTATTTTAGTGCATTTATAAATATGGTTAATAGTCAGAAAAATATGTTTCACAGTAAATATAAAGTCAGAATTTCATCTGAAAACTTTTCAGTTTGCACTACTTTCTTATATTTTTTTTCAGGGAATAGGGATGCTATACATCATCTGCCCAATGTTCCAATATCATGGATCTTTGGCTGAAAATCTTGATTTGATCTTTGGGAAAGAAAAAAGTGACACTTGTAGTACAGCCTGGGCAAGAGGCATCAAATTTCAATGCTTTTATGTCATGTGGTATTTTGACCTTGGCAGGATGCAGCAGGTTATATTGCAATAGGTTTTTAACTGGGTCAGGTAGGCTAGGTCTCAGTAAGCATAAAAAATGGGGGACTCTGGCTGCCCTTATGCTGACCCACACTGGTTTAACTTTTGACCAAGCAGGGTCTGCTGACACAAGGATTAAATGATCAAAAGAGAAAGACAGTTTGTCCTAGTTAAGGCCTATGTCAAAACAAACTGAGCTTTCCAAGTGTTTGAGCTTTCTAAGGATTTGTGCATTGGGTAAGAGAGAAAAAAAAGGGTCTCTTTTTTTTGCTGTTTTCTCAGGCAAATATACATGTTGCATTTTTTTAAAAAAATTGAGATATAATTGACATATAACCTTATGTAAATTTGAGAAGTGCAACAAGTTAATTAGATACACCCATATATTGCAATATAATTACTACCAGAGTTTCAGCTAACATCTCCATCATATCACATTATTAGCTCTTATTTTTTGCGTGTAAAAGCATTTAAGATCAAGTCTCTTAGTAATTTCAAATATATAATACAATATTGTTAACTACAATTACAATGATATGCATTAAATCTAGAACTAGTTTTAGGGCTCAGAAGGAAAAACAAATAGTCTAATCTTTTGAACCTAAGTGACTATTCTATATGCTTAAGTCTAAGACCTCACCAAGTCATCTCAGCTCAGACCTGGATTTGCTAATGAGATACATTTGGGCCAAGGCTTTAGTACTCATAGACCCAGATTATGTTTTCACTTAGAAAAGGACAGTAAATTTTGTTAATGAACATTGTTTTGTTAAAGTAAAGAAATACAGGAATGAAAATGAAATACCAAAACTTCAGAAGACAAAAACACATATTCCTAGAATACTCTGCCTTAGAGCATCAAATTCATTGAAGTAGTCAAGGGAGCTCAAGAGTAGTCTGACATCTATACTTCTGACTTAGTATCTATACAGGAGTGGTAGGAAAATGAGGACTAAAGAGTGATTACGCTGACAGAGAGATTTATTTTAAGAACTGAGACTCTGGTAAGGCAGGTAAAAAAGATGAAAGAAAATGTTTTTGTCTTTAATTGCCCTTTTGGGGGAAGTCCTGGCTGTGGGCCTTAATAAAAAATAGAAGGCATTGAATACACATTTTGCTAAATACCAAATGAGCAAATATTTAAAAGAAATATTTTGCCAGTGGCATAAAATGAACCTCTGAGATACAAGAATAAATCTGAAAGGTTGTTTTAAATAAGCCAGCCAAATACTATATGATCTTTCTTATATGTGGAATCTACTAAACTGATGAACAAAATGGAAACAGAGACATGGATACATGGAACAGAGTGATAGCTGTCAGAGGGTAGGGTGGTTGGGGGCTGGGATGAAAGAAAGTGAAGGGATTAGCCAAAGAGCATATATATATATATATATATATATATATATATATATATATATATATATCCCATAGACACAGATAACAGTGCGTTGTTGGCCAGACATTTAGCACTTCAGCTTTCCAAATTCTGAAACCAAAAAACAATGTTTAGCCAACTCCTATGTGCGGTCTATGTTAACCCAACTGGGAGAGATTACCTTAAAACTGCAGATACATTGTGCAGAGTACAGCAATTATGGAATGACCACTGAAAGATTGCATTCTTGTATAACATGCAGTTTTTCTCAATATAATGTTTATAAATTCCCTCTGCCCTTTCCAATATTCCACTGACCATGCAACTATCTGTCCTCCAATTAATGGACACATGGATATTTTAGCTATTTTTCTTTTACTTTTGCTAGAAATGCTGCTTTGAACATCCTTGTTCATATCTCTTTGTAAACAAGTGTGTCTCTGGCTATGTACCTAGGAGTGTAATTTTTAGTTTGTAAGATTTATGTTTCTTCCATTTGTTAGATAATATAAAATTGTCTAAAATGACAGTAAAATTTTCCTGTGTATAGAAGAAACTAGTAAGAATATCCAATACTTATTTCCCAGTCTGACTTTCAGCTCAATGGCTGAGTTCTGACCAATAGATTGTAGGCAGAGGTGATATGCAATCTTGAAAGAAAATTGTACCATTCTAATTCTCATTCTTCTCTTCTGGCAAGAATTAAGAAAATGGCTGGCAGTCAAGAATCTTAGATCATGAGGGAATAATGATGTCCTGAGGATGATGGGAACAAACAAACAAACAAAAAAGGAGCCTGGGTCTCAGATGTTAGTAGAACTCCTTATTAGTTATAAACTTCTAATGTTAATGTGACAGAGAAAATAGCCACTATTTAAGTTAACTCACTGATAATCTAGGTTTTGTACCACCCTCAGTAGATCCTAATGACAACTAACATGCATTCTCAACAGCAGCTTATATGCATTCCCACTAGCCTTTATTTTTATCTAATCATGCATTTACCATATTTTCTCATTTTTTTAAAGATTTGATGAGTCTAAAATGGTCCTAATTTGTGGTTTTATTTTTTTAATTTTATTTACAATATAACTTATATTTAATAGTACTACATATGTTTTCCTCCCCCCAATATCATTCCCCCAGCCTCCCTTACCCCCCGGCACATGTCCCCACCTGCCCCCCTCCCCGCCCCAGTGTCTTTCATTCATTCGTTATGCTCATATGTATGCATACAAGTCCTTCGGTTGATCTCCCCCAGCATCTGCCTCCCCTCCACTCCAGCCTTCCCTCTGTAGCTTGACAGCCTGTTCAAGGCCACCCTGCCTCTATATCAATCACTTCCCCCTGTTTCTTTTCTTCAAAAATATCTTGCCTCTGCATACTGAAAACAAACGTATAAGAGCAAAAAAAAGTTTGAGTGTCAGTTTCAATGTCCAACTATTCTGAGTCCCAGTTTCAGTGTCAAATAATTCTTTATGTGTACGTGTCAGCAATGGTATATAGATGGTGGACACATCGTGGCAATGCAAGATCCATCCTCTCTGGTTTGGTCCTGGGCTGCCTGCAGCCATGCACAGCTGCCGACTGCTAGCATGGCAAGGTGTCGTCAGTGTCCCCCATCTCTGGACCATCCTCGTGGCTGGAACAGATCCATCAGTTCCTCACAGTCGCAGGAACCCACATGGTCTTGGAGTTGTTCTCTGAAAACACACAAACACATTCTCAACCAAAAGTTAACAAAGGGATCCTCTCTGCAAGATAGACTTGGGATTCTTTTTATTTTTGCGTAAATGATTTTCATTTGGCTTATTTTGACACCATGTGTGTGTTTTCATGGGTGTCCTCCAGTTGGTTTTACGAATAGAATTTACTGCAGTAAGAATTTTCTAGATATATTTTACTTACTCAATATTTTTTTCCTTACATGATATTACTCCACTGCCCACTCCCCTTTTTTGGATTAATGGGGGCTTTTGGAAATTTTATATTGCAGTCTTGTAATTTAAAATTTTAATTTTTGCACACAAATATGACTGCTTTAGGTTCTTTGGATGTTAGGCAATTTTACAGTGAGATGAACTACTAATAGATTTTTTAGTTAATGTTTTAGGAAAAGCTTTTTGCCCAGTACACTAAAATTTTCTTGAGTATTCACTTATTTCACTTGACCAATTTAAATTAATCTGAAAACTTGATTACTATTTTACTGTCAATTTTAATACTCAAGCAGAAAATAATTAGTAAATACTAGTGGAAAGGAATATTTGCAATTTTGAGTAGGTCATGAGCATTCCTGGCAATAGACTGAATTTAGATATAGAGCAGCTATTGCTGGCCGAGTCTCTGTCTGCCACCTGGGTCCCCATATGAGTTGTGCGTGGGAGGTGAAGCAGCCGTGGGGGTAGGAGACCTCCCTCAGGAGGGGTGAGAGTTCAAGCCCCTGCAAGGTTTGTGGATGAGGGTCTGGGCCCCACCTCTGTTGATCTTTTAGTTCTCTCCTGTTGGTCCCTCTGTGACTGTGCCTGTCTTAGGTTGTTCCTTCCCTGAGGAATCTTACCAGTCTCTGGCTAACCAGCCATCCTCTGGGGCCAAACAGGGTGATGTGAGGTTCAGTTCTGTCTCCTTTGTAGTCTATGCCCCCGTGGCCTCCACGTCCAGTACCTGCCTTGGGGTCCCCTTGCCTGCTGGCGGGGTCCCGGTACTGATCACGTATCTCGGTGACCCAGGTTTCTTCTCCAAAGAGGGCCCAGCTCACGCCGTTGGTAGAGAGAAAGATCCCTGGTGCCAGCTGCCCAGAGGCTTCAGCCACAGCTTGAACTGAAAGTTCACGCATCAGCTGTGTGTATTTGGATAATAAGAAGAGGGTCCCTCTTGGCAAAATGGCCAGAGAAGCCAATATAGAATGCTCAGATGCCTTCCCAGTGCCTTAATCCCTTCTGAAAGGGATTAATTCCTTTCCTATCCTTTTTTTAAGTTGCTGCCCAACATTCAAAGAATTAGTTTTTAAGTTTATTTGGGATAATTGTACAATATGCTGTTGTCAAATATCAAATATTATAATGACATTGTAGAATAATATCATGTAAGGGTATTGTGGTGTCATGGGAGGTTAAGTAGGGCCTAGCCTAAGGACTGGTGTCCATAAGAGAGGAGATGCTCTAGGCCATGTTAATTCAATCTCAAACAGCTGCCAATTTTTTAAATAACTTTATATAAACGTTGTCAGGGATGTAAAAACACAAATCACTTACCTTAGTTCAAGCATTCAAATATATTGACTTTCCCCCTTACTCCCACCACCTGCAAGTTACCTTGAGGTTTGACATTTTGATGGACTTTTCTCAGTCTCTGGATCCATTGTTGTTCATCAGTCTATGCCATTCATTATATTCCTCAAATGTGTGAGATCATGTGATATTTGTTTTTCTCTGCCTGGCTAATTTCACTTAGCATAATGCTCTGTAATTCCGTCCATGTTGTTACAAATGGTAGGAGCTCTTTCTTTTTTACCGCAGCGTAGTATTCCATTGTGTAGATGTACCACAGTTTTTTAATCCACTCATCAGCTGATGGGCACTTAGGCTGTTTCCAAATCTTAGCTATGATAAATTGTGCTGCTATGAACATAAGGGTACATATATCCTTTCTAATTCGCCTTTCTAGTTTCTTGGGGTATATTCCTAGAAATGGAATCACTGGGTCGAATGGGAGCTCCATTTTTAGTTTTGTGAGGAAACTCCATACTGTTCTCCACAGTGGCTGCACTAGTCTACAATCCCACCAACAGTGCAGGAGAGTTCCTTTTTCTCCGCATCCTCGCCAGCACTTGCCATTTGTTGATTTGTTTATGTAAGCCATTCTGACAGGTGTGAGATGGTACCGCATAGTCGTTTTGATTTGCATATCTCGGATAATTAGTGACTTTGAGGAAGTTTTCAGATGTCTCTGGGCCTTCCTTTTGTCTTCTTTAGAAAAGGTTCTATTTAGGTCTGTTGCCCATTTTTTTATTGGATCATTTGTCTTCCTTTTATTGAGTTGTGTGAGTTGCCTGTAGATGCTTGAGATTAAACCTTTATCACTGATAACATTTGCAAATATGTTCTCCCATATAGTGGGTTTTCTTATTGTTTTGTTGATGGTTATTTTAGCTGTGCAAAAGCTTTTTATGTTGATGTAGTCCCATTTGTTTATTCTGTCTTTAGCTTCCATTGCCCTAGGAGCAGTATCATCGAAGAAGTTCTTTGGCATATGTCTGAGATTTTATTTCCTGTAGATTCCTCTAATGTTTTTATGGTTTCCCATCTTACGTTTAAGTCCTGTATCCATTTTGAGTTTATTTTTGTGTATGGTGTAAGTTGGTGCTCTAGTTTCATTTTTTTGCATGTATCTGTCCAATTTTCCCAACACCATTTAACGAAGAGACTATCTTGACCCCATTTTATGTTCATACCTCCTTTGTCAAATATTAATTGAGCATAGCGGTTTTGGTTGATATCTGGATTCTCTATTCTATTCCATTGATCTATATGTCTCTTCTTGTGCCAGTACCAGGCTGTTTTGAGAACAGTAGCTTTGTAATACAGCTTGAAATCTGGTATTGAAATCCCCCTGACTTTGTGCTTCTTTCTCAGGATTGCTGTGGATATCCGAGGCCTTTTTTTATTCCAGATGAATTTTTGGAGAGTTCTTTCTAGGTCTGTGAAGTATTCCATTGGTATTTTAATGGTGAGTGCATTAAATTTATAGATTGCTTTGGGTAGTATGGACATTTTAATTATGTTGATTCTCCCAATCCGTGAACATGGTATGTTCTCCCACCTGTATACATCTTCCTCTATCTCTTTTTTTAGTGTCCTGTAGTTTTCCACAAATAGGTCTTTTACATCCTTAGTTAAGTTTATTCCTAGGTATCTTAATTTTTTTGGTGTGATGGTAAATGGGATTGCTTTTTTAGACTCTCTGTAAGTTCACTATTGGTGTATAGGAATGCCATAGATTTCTTGGCATTGATTTTGTAGCCTGTTACATTTCTGAACTCATTTATTAAGTCTATTAGCTTTTTATGGAGTCTTTCGGGTTTTTTATGTACAATATCATGTCATCTGCAAATAAGGATAGATTTACTTCTTCTTTTCCAACTTGGATGCCTTTTATTTCTTCTCATTGTCTAATTGCAATGGCTAATACTTCCAGTACTATGTTGAACAGGAGTGGTGAAAGTGGGCACCCCTGTCTTGTTCCTGTTCTTAGGGGAAATGGTTGTAGTTTTTGCCCATTGAGTATGATGTTTGCTGTGGGTTTCTCATATATGGCTTTTATTATGTGGAGGTATGATACTTCTATTCCTACCTTGTTGAGAGTTTTTATCAAGAAAGGGTGTTGGATTTTGTCAAATACTTTTTCTGCATCAATTGATATGATTATGTGATTATTATCTCTCAATTTGTTTATGTGATGTATCATATTTATTGATTTGCGGATATTGTTCCATCCTTGCATTCCTGGGATAAATCCTACTTGGTCATGGTGTATGACCTTTCTGATGTACTGCTGGATCCGATTTGCTAGAATTTTATTGAGGATTTTGGCATCTATATTCATGAGGGATATTGGCCTGTAATTTCTCTTTCATTGTGTCATCTTTATCTGCTTTAGGTATTAGGGTGATGCTAGTTCCATAGAAGGAGTTTGGAAGTGTTCCATCCTCTTGAATTTTCTGGAATAGTCTGAGGAGTATAGGTTTTAGTTCTTCCTTGAATGTTTGGTAAAACTCCCCTGTGAAGCCTTCTGGCCCTGGGCTTTTGTTTGCTGGAAGCTTTATGATGACTGCTTCAATTTCTTCCACAGCTATTGGTCTATAGAGTTGTTTAGATTCTTCCTGATTGAGTTTTGGGAGGTTATATTTTTCTAGAAATATATCCATTTACTCCAGGTTGTCCAGTTTGTTGTAGTAGAGTTGTTCATAGCATTTTTTAACAATCCTTTGTATTTCGATGCGGTCTGTTGTTATTTCACCTCTTTCATTTCTGATTTTATTTATTAGGGTCCTCTCTCTTTGCTTCTTGGTGAGTCTGGCTAGAGGTTCATCAATCTTGTTTAATCTTTCAAAGAACCAGCTGTTGGTTTTGTTGATCTTCTATATTGTTTCTTTGACCTCTATGTCATTTATTTCTGCTCTGATCTTTACTATTTCCTTCCTTCTGCTTAAACTTGGCTTTTCTTGTTGCTTACTTTCTGACTCTTTGAGTTGTTGGGTTAGATAATTTATTACTGCTGTTTCTAGTTTTTTGCAGTAGGATTGTAGAGCTATAAACTTCCCTCTCAGAACTGCTTTCACTGTGTCCCATAGATTTTGGATTGTTGTGCTGTCGTTGTCATTTGTTTCCATGATGTTTTCTATCTCTTCCTTGATCTCTATAGTAACCCAGTCATAGTTTAATAGCATGCTGTTTAGTCTCCATGTGTTTGATTTCTTTGGATTGTTTCTATTGTAGTTGATTTCTGGCTTTATGCCAATGTGATCTGAGAATATGCTTGATATGATTTCTATCTTCTTGAATTTGGAGAGACTTTGCCTATGACCCAACACATGGTCTATCTTTGAGAATGACCCATGGGAACTTGAAAATAATATATATTCTGTGGCTTTGGGGTGAAATGATCTGAAGATGTCAATTAATTCCTTCTGGTCTAGTGATTCATTGAGGATTGATGTTTCTTTACCGATTTTTTGTTTAGAGGATTTGTCCAATGGTGATAATGGGATATTTAAGTCTCCTACTATGATTGTATTGCTGTCTATCTTTCCCTTGATATCCTCTAGGAGTTTTAGTATGTATTTGGGTGTTCCTATATTGGGTGAATATATGTTTACCAGAGTTATTTCTTCTTGTTGGATTGCTCCTTTTAGTATTATGTAGTGGCCTTCTTTATCTCTTGTTACATCCTTCACTTTGAGATCTAATTTGTCAGATATAAGTATTGCTACCCCAGCTTTTTTTCTATTTCCATTCGCCTGAAGAACCTTTTCCATCCTTTCACCCTCAGTCTGTGTGCATCTTCTTTTTGGAGGTGGGTTTCTTGTAGAAAGCAGATATATGGGTCGTGTTTTATTATCCAGTCTATTACCTTATGTCTTTTGATTAGAGCATTTAAACCATTTACATTTAAAGTAATTATTGACAGATAGTTATTTGTAGCCATTTTTGTTCTTTGCCCTTATGTTCTTTCATGGCTTCCTATTGCTTTTCACAGCAGACCCTTTAGCATTTCTTGCATTGCTAGTTTGGTGGTAATGTATTCCCTTAGACCTTTTTTGTCTGTGAAGCTCCTGATTTGACCTTCAATTTTGATTGATAGCCTTGCTGGGTACAGTATTCTAGGATTCAGACCCTTTCTTTGCATAACTTTGTACATTTCATTCCGATCCCTTCTGGCCTGATAAGTTTCTGTTGAGAAATCACTTGCTAATCTGATGGGGGTTCCTTTGTAGGTGACTTTCTGTCTGTATCTGGCATCTTTTAGGATTCTCACTTTGTTGTTGATGTTTGCCAATTTAATTATAACATGCCTTGGTGTAGGTCTTTTGGGGTTTAATTTTCTTGGAACTCTGTGAGCTTCTTGGATTTGTGTGGGTTTTTTCTTTCCATATCAGGGAAGTTTTCTGTCATTATTTCTTCCAACAGGTTTTCTATTCCTTGCTCAGTTTCCTGAACCTCTGGAAGCCCTATTATGTGGATGTTGTTTTGTTTTATGTTGTCCCAAAGTTCCCTTAGGCTCTCCTCCTGCTATTTAATTTTTTTTCTAGAAGGTGCTCTACTTGGTTGTTTTTTTCTACCTTGTCTTCCAGCTCACTGATGCGGTCCTCTGCTTCATCTAGTCTACTCCTGATACTTTCTATGGAGTTCTTTACCTCAGCAATGTCACTTTTCATTTCTTCTTGGGTCTTCTTCATGTCTTCATAATTCTTCTTCATTTGTTCATAATTCTTCTTCATTTGTTCATAGTTCTTCTTCATTTCTTCCTGGCTCTTCTTCATTTCCTCTTGATTCCTCTTCAATTCCTCATGGTTCTTACTCGTATTGGCTTCTATTTTCTTCATCCACCCTATGACCATTTCTCTGAACTCTCTCTCTGACAGGTTGCTTGCTTCCATTTCGGTTACCTCTTTTTCTGGTGAGGCTTGTTTTTCTTTCATTGGTGGGCTATTTCTTTGTCTCCCCATGGTCTTTCTTCTCTGTGTGTCTTGTTGTGTAATTCTCACTCTCCTGTGTTGATTTAAAGGCTGAGACTACAACACAACCAGGTGCAGCACACCAGGCACTGAAGAGGAATGTATTCACAGTATTGGTAACTCCAAATTAAAAGTGATTGCCAGAGGAAGGTAAATTAGGTGATAGGTGGGGTAAAAGAGAGTAAGAGAAAACACACTCACACACACAAAAGAAAGAAAGAAAGAAAGAAAGAAAGAAAGAAAGAAAGAAAGAAAGAAAGAAAGAAAGAAAGAAAGAATAAAAAAGGGAATGCCAAAATAAAATTGGGAAATGGGGAAGGACTAAAAAGAAAGGAAAAGGGAGTAAACTATAAATATGAGTTGGAAACTCCCAGAGGACCGCCACTAATCCCAGCAAAAGCCAGCAACGAGTACCTGGAGACTGATACAAACTACATACAACAACTAATATCAAGGGAGGTTAGGGAACACAGAAGCTTAAATCTATCAAATAACAATGTAAACATCACCAAAACACAAAACAATGCCAACACCCGCCCCACAAAACAAATTAAAAGAAAAGAATAACCAAACCAATCTCACAAATATACATAAAATATAAACAACATCAAAAGGACCGAGAGAAAAACATTTTAGGATGGTGTAGTCGGAGAAGCATTAGATGTGTATGGTCTTGGAGCAGGTGGTTGGAGCTTGGATATAAAAGTGGGGTGAAATTTTAACAGGGGCTAAAAAGAGAGAATAAGGAAAATCTAAACCAGAAAAAGTGTAAGGGGAATAAGACACTAACTAAGGAAAGGTTAGCAAGAGAGTGCTGGCATACAGGGGAAGTTGAAGTAGATTAAAGAGATACTAAAGGGTAGATGAAAAAAGGCTATATAACACTAATCTCTGAGTAGAATAAAGATGGAATAAAATGGTACTTAAAAAATTTAAATAGTAGTAGAAATAAAATTGATTCCTTAATTTGTGTTACACAAGAGACAATTTGTGATTCAGCCCCTAGGTGGCAGTGTTTCTGAATTGACCTCCGGGTCTATTGGTCCTCTCTAGCCTGATCTAAAATCCCGCTATGTCTATGGTATTTACTACTGATTTGTGGAAATAGGCTACCCCAGAGCTGCCTCTCTAATTGTGAGGACCTGTTCTGATCCCCAGCGTCAGAAAAACAGCTCACCCCTGTGGTCTCCCAGGTTATCCCCCACCAGGGGATCCCCCGTTCCTCGTTCAGTGCTGAGAAATTCGGATTTAGAGAGGACAAACGCAGGCGCACGAACTCACGTCCTGCTCGTATGTTCGCGGGAAACCCTTTCTCCCCTTGGGTTTTGCAGCCCACTCCCTCCCAAAACTGCCAGGCTGGCCTTCTCCTTCAGGTCCAAATGGGTTGCCCTCTATGTGTCTCCCTCCCACCCCGTCACCAGCTCCGAGGACCCTCTTCCACGTTTGCAGGCTCCAACAGCCACAGACTTTTCCTCTTTTTTTCCCCCAGGCGAGAAACTCCGTGTTACCAGTTCACTTAACCCCGGAGAAACCTGACCTTTCCGTGGCGGAGCACAAGTTTCCTCGGAGTCCGCTTCTTCACCAACTAGGAACCAATGTTGGGGGGAGGGGGGGAGGGGGGTCTCAGATGCCCAGTGGGTACCGCAACTGTAAAATCTTCAGGCTCTTCCCCTTTAAGATGGCGCAGCTGCCTCTGAGCCAGGCTCCGAGAGAGAACCCTAATTTGTGGTTTTAATTTCATTATTACTACTGAAATGAAGCATTTCTTCATACATCATATAGTTTTCATCTATAAAATAACTGTTTTTGATATATGACTATTTTTTCTAATGAATAGTTTCTGTGTTTTAGTCTTAGATTTTAAAAATATATAGTCTATATAGACATTAATGTCTATTGGTTACATACTTTACAACTATACAACTTAGTTTGTGAATTATATTTTCATTTCTTAATGATGAACAGAACTTCTTAAGGTGATATAGTTGTATTACTAATTTCTCCATTATTATTTATATTTTTATGTCTTAATATGCCATGCTGACCTAAATAACATTTTCAAATTTATCTTTAAATATTTTAAATTTTGTTTTTTCCATGTCAGTCTTTAGTACACATGACATTGACTTTTTAAGTATATAGTATGAGATAGTGATTACATTTATTTTTATCTCATATGAAATATCTCAACACCATTTCTTGAATAGTTATTTTGTTTCCATGGATACAGAACAATTTCTGTCAAAAATCAACTTACCATACAGGTTCTTTATATATATATATATATATATATATATATATATATATATATATATATATTTGCATGCAAAACATTTGATATTTTTAAATTACACAGTTCAATTAAGTTTGACAATATATACACTCATTTAAAACACCATCCTTGGCCAATGTTGATATACAGTATGTATACATACACGTATATGTATACATACTGTATATCAACATTGTTTTGTTACCCTGCTGTTGAGTCAATTCCAACCCAACTCCCGGTGACCCTATAAATGAGTGATAACCACAATGTCATGTCCTCAACAGCCCTTCTCAACTCCTGTACAATCATGACTACAGCTTGTTGTATGGAGTGAATTCATCTCATATTTGGACTTTCTTTTTTCCTGCTGTCTTCTATTTTTCTCAGCATTATTGTCTTATCTAAAGAATCTGCCTAATCATGATGTACTCTAAGTAGGACAGCTTCAATTTTGTCATTTCTCATCCAGCAATGTTACAGGTTTAATTTACTCTAGGATTCAGTTACTAGTCTTTCTGCTGGTCCAAGGTATTCATAGTGCTTTCCTCCAACACAGTATTTCAAATGAATCATTTTTTTTTCTATCAACCTTCTGTACTGTCCAACTTTAACACCTGCACATAGTAGGTATGAATACAAGGGTGTAGATTATGTTAGCCTTTATTTCCAATGATATTTATTTGCTCTTAATGACTTTTCCTAATTCTTCCATTGTCATTCCAAGTCTCAGTTTTGATTTGTTGGCCAACATTATATAATTTCTTATACCAATCCTATCTAATAAACAAGTAATATGCAAATTGACCATACCTCCAATACATCCAAGCCATGCCCACTAGCCAATAAGAGGAAATAAATCCCAACCAAGATGGCTGCAGCCACTGAGAGCAGGAGGGAGGCTTGGGTTTCCCCAGGAATGGAGGAAGCCAAGATTTTCACCTGTCCTTGCCAGCCTAGGTCTCCACTCAATACTAAAAAGTTTCAATTATAGAAGATACATTTATCCCAACAGAAATGGAGGCATCCACGGAGCCAGAGACAGCAGAGGTTAGGGTTGCCTGGGTGATGGAGGAAGCCAAGCTTCTGCATCCCTAGAGCCTAGGCCTCCACTCTAGACTACAAAGTTTCAATTATAGAATTTAAATAAACCCAAACAGAAATGGCTGTTGCCATGGAGAGAGCACAAGGCTTGGTTCTGCTCCAGGCTACAAAGTTTCAATTATAGAACATAAATTAATACCAGATATTTGGGCCATTGCTTGGGTTGCTGGGAGGTGTGGCCTACCTGCAAGCCACCACAGGCCCCTCATCCAGGCCCCTACACGCTCCCAAGGGAACCCCACCCTCATCTGGGATACCCTTCAGGGCAAACCAGCTGGCACCCACCCATGTACCAGGCCTCTACCCTATCTAATAAAAGAGTTATGTGCAGATTGACTGTCATTCCAACAAACAAGATGGCTGCTCCCATGTGGTCAAAGATCCTGTCCCCATGTGGACACAGGATGGCCATAACAAGATGGCCAGCAGGGGACGGCCATTGGGAGGTTTCAGGCTTGCAAGGGAGGGCAATTGGGGGTGATCAAGCCTACAGTGGAGGACAGTTAATGGTGACCAGGCCAGCAGAGGAGGGAAGTTTGGGCCAAACAGGCTGGGAGGGGAGCAGTTAGATATCAATTAGGCTGTAGAGTAGTGGTTAAGGCCATGATGGCAAACTTATAACATGTGTGTCAGCATTGACATGAATAGCCATTTTCCATGACACACGGCCACATGAGGTCACATACAGAGAAATATTGGGCCACATGCTGAGAAGGACGTTTCATCCTCGGCTACTGCATTTCGCCATGCAGTAGCCGAGGATGAAACATTTGCTATAGTGTAGTGTAGACACTCTGTGCCAGAGGTCTGTAGGCCAAAACAACAGAACTCTGGCACAGAGCATCTACTTCCAGTTAGGCCACTAGGGGATCTTTGACCTCACTTCTGGCTGGCAAAGCAGGTAGCAGCAAAATGCTGTGGGGGACACATCTCTGGGGGCCCTGTGATTGCCATTACCAGCAATCACATAACCACAGCAACCATCATCCAATCTACTGTTCTGGCATGTTGTGGAATTCTAATTGACCATCATTAGTGAGATAAGTGAGGGGGAGCCAGGGAGAGGAGAGGGCCTGTGCTATGGGTGCCTTTTCCCAACATTAGAAATAGTGGCAGCCATCTTAATTTATATAAGAAATGCCATTTTGCACCATAGTGCAGACTCCATTTCACCACTATTACTGTTGTGCATCTTATTAACCCCTATTTCTGCTTATTAACCCTGCCCTTTCCTAAAAGACAGTTACATGTCCCATCTTTTGGTCAGTTAGGCTAGTTAACCCTTAATTGCTAAAAAGTCTAATAGGCTATCCATAATTCTATCTTCTGTCACTGTCCCCTTATGGAGAACCCAAAAAAATAAAAAAAACAAGGTTAAGTAAAGGAAGTGGTAGTAGCAATAGCCACCCTTGCAAGAGACATGGACTGAGATGTATAGCATCATAGAAAAAAAAAAGGGCAGGTCATTTTGCATTCTATGTACTGAAATGGTAGTAAGCAGAACATGGAATATAAATAGATAGTTTGAAACTAATCATTCCCAGCTGTAGAAAAAAAAGTGAGGATGAAAGGAAGGAATACATTTCCAGGCAGCTATACCTTTATAATAGCCAATCTAATTCCATCCTTAAATTTATAAAAGGCTCTACAAATTTAACACCTGCAAGTTTGAGCATCGCTCACTCCGTAGCTCAGCATGGAAAAGCACTCAGTGAGGGCGAATTTATTAAAGAAACTCTCCTAAGATGGGCACCAGTTCTATTGCACGATATGCATAATAAAGATGCAATTATTAACAGAATATCTGAGTTACCACTCAGTAGAAATATCATAAAAGACTGAATAATGAGATTGAACACAAACATACAACATCAATTACAGAGAGACATAAGGAATTGTAAATATTTTTCTATCTCTCTTGATGAAACTACTGATGTCATATCACATGCTTATTTGGTCATTATTGGTCGATATTTTGATGGTCTCACAATGAGAGAAGAGTTGATAAAGTTAGTATCATTGCCAACAAGTACGTCAGGAAGCGAAATATGTAAGGTTGTTATACAAACATTCCATGACTTAAGCATTGATAACTCTAAAGTTGTGTCAGTGACTACAGATAAGGCACCAAATATGGTGGGGAAAAAAGTCAGATTTGTCAAATTGTTTACAGAAGCTATTGGACATCTGATTGTACCTTTTCACTCTATTATCCATCAGGAGGTTTTATGTGCCAAAGCAAGATTCACTGACTTAAACGACTTAATGTCAGTTGTTACAAAAACAGCTGCTCACCCCCTTCACAAGCAAGAATTTTTTGCACTTTTATTGGAGGTTGATTACACCTACTTTGGACTGCTGATGTACAATAATGTAAGATGGCTGATACAAGAAAAAGTTCTTGAGCAATTTGTGGAGTGCTTTGAAGAAATTAAGGTATTTCTTGAGGATAAGGATCTGGGAAACTTTTCTCAGCTCAGTGATGATAAGTGGGTCAACACCCTGATATTTTTTACTTATATCTCTGTTCATATTAATGAACTGAATTTAAAGTTACAAGGTTTTGGCAAAAGTATTGACATTATGTTTGGATACATAAAAGTTTTTGAAAATAAACTTAAAATTTTGAAGTGAGATGTAGAAACTAAAATTATAAGTATATTCCTGGAGTAACAAAGTATTTTGACAAAGCCAGTGCAGCTCTACAAAATGAAATGGAACCCTTGCATATAAAGTATCAGCATGTTTTATATTTGTTACTTGACCAGTTCAGTGATAGATTTAATCAATTTAGAACCTTTGAACATATCATAAAATTAATTCAGTATCTTGATGTAATAGTCTACAGTAGTTTGGAATTAAATGGTTTCCAATGGATGCAAATTGATGATTTGGAGATGCAACTTGCAGAATTTCAAGACAGCATCTGGGCTCAGGTGTTTGTAGACTTGAAGTCAAAGCTTGAGATAAGTGCCGCTTGGAGAATCAAGAGGACTGCTACCAGGAGCAGGAAATTTGGAGTGCCTGGAACCAATTACCAGACACTTTCAGCACCCTGAAAAATATAGCAATGGTTTTACTCACAATTTTTCCTTCTATGTACTTTTGTGAAATGTTATTTTCAGTGTTAAATAATATCAAAACCAACAAAAGAAACAGATTGACAGACGAAGTTAGTAGCGCTTGCTTGTGCTTGAAGTATACAAAATACCAATCTTCAATTGAAGGTTTAGCCAATGAAATTCAGCAACAAAAAGTCACTAATAGGAAGGTTAGTTAAAGAATTCCCCCCCCCCTCACTTATCTTAGTTCACATCACCCCACATGAGTTAAATAATATCAAGACCAATAAAAGAAACCAACTGACAGATGAACAAAGAAATCACTAATCAGGTAAGTTAAATAATTAGTTTTTGTTTATTAAATACAGTTATCCTATCTAATAAAAGAGTAATATGCAAATTGACCATACTTCCTATCAAGCCATGCCCACAGCCACGCCCACCAGCAAATCAGGAGCAAATTATGCAAATAAACCCCAACCAAGATGGCTGCCAACACTGAGAGTAGGAGGGAGGCTTGGGTTTCCCTGACAATGGAGAAAACCAAGCTTTCCATCTGTCATTGCCAGCCTAGGCCTCCACCTAATGCTACAAAGTTTCAGGTATAAAAGATAAATAATCCGAACAGAAATAGCGGCAGCCACAGAGCTGGAAAGGGCAGAAGCTAGGGTTGCTGGGGCGATGGAGGAAGCCAAACTTCTGCAGCCTTAGCTTAGGCCTCCACTCTAGGCTACAAAGTTTCAAACTGAAATCTCTGTCACCACAGAGTGAGTACAAGGCTTGGCTCTGCTCTAGGCTACAAAGTTTCAATTGTAGAGCACAAATTAATCCCAGATCCCAGGGCTTCTGCTTGGGTCCATTGGGGAATGGCCGGCCTGCAAACCACCATAGGCCCCTGGCCCAGTGCACCACACACCCCAAGGGAACCCCCACCCTGATCCAGGATACTCTTCAAGGCAAAACAGCTGCTCCCCACCCATGCACCAGGCCTCTATCCTATCTAATAAAAGAGTAATATGCAGATTGACCATCACTCCAATACAAAAGAGGGCTGACCCCATGTGGTCAAAGATCCTGCCCCCATGTGGACACAAGGTGGCAACCACAAGATGGTTAGCAGGGGAAGGCTGTTGGGAGGTTTCAGGCCTGCAAAGGAGGGCAGTTGTGGGCCATCAGTTCAGCCAGGGAGGGCAGTTGGGAAGGACCAGGACTGCAAAGGAGGGCAGTTGGGGGTGATCAAGCTTGCAGGGGAGAGCAGTTATGGGTGACCAGGCCAGCAGAGAAGGGAAGTTGAGGGCAAACAGGCTGGCAGGGGAGCAGTTATACATCAATTAGGCTGGCAGGGAAGTGGTTAGGGGTGATCATGCTCGCAGGCAGAAGCAGTTAGGGGAAATCAGGGAGGCAGGCAGGTGAGCAGTTTGGAGCCAGCAGTCCTGGATTGTGAGAAGGATGTCCGACTGCCCATTTGGGCCTGTTCCTACTGGGATCGGGCCTAAATGGGCAGTCGAACATCCCTCAAGGGCTCCCAGATTGGAGAGGGTGCAGGCTGGGCTGAAGGACACCCCCCTTCCCATGCAAGAATTTTGTGCACCGGGCCTCTAGTATATTATAAATATACATTTTTGTTATTTAAACTATAAATATCACAAAATTATGTGGGTTTTTTTAAGTGACACACCACTATAGTTATGCTTGGTTTTTTCATGAATTTTGACACACTAAGCTCAAAAGGTTGCCCATCACTGGTTTAGGGGGGTGATTAGGCTGGTAGGCAGAATCAGTTAGGGGCAATCAGGGAGGCAGGCAGGTGAGCAGTTTGGAGCCAGCAGTCCTGGATTGTAAGAAGGATGCCCAACTTCCCATTTAGGC
The DNA here is from genome assembly GCA_027563665.1 of Antrozous pallidus. Taxonomy (NCBI): domain Eukaryota; kingdom Metazoa; phylum Chordata; class Mammalia; order Chiroptera; family Vespertilionidae; genus Antrozous; species Antrozous pallidus. The sequence goes on from CM050509.1 coordinate 116,681,890, forward strand.
CTGATCCATTCTATCGGGATCAGGCCTAACGGGCAGTAGGACATACCTGGATGGGTCCCATATTGGAGAGGGTGCAGGCTAGACTGAGGGACACTCCCTATCCCCCATGTCCAAATTTCCTGCACTGGATCTCTAGTGTTACATAATTTTAATTAATAAAGGTTTAGAGCAAGTTTTTATTTAATATAGGATAAGTCTCCCAATTCTTTATAAACATTTCCCCCTCTAATCTAATCATATTTCCAGGAATCTAAGATTACATGTTCACAAATATAAAATAATGTACAAAAATATGTGATTTTTTTTAAAGATTACCCAATTTACCTCCATATTACTTATTCCCTTTTCAACTTTCACCAACAATGTGTGAGAGAGACTGCTGATCCACTGGTTTGCCTTTCCTTTGAAAATACTGAAAGTTTCTTAGTCACAGAATAAAACAAAACAAAATAAGAATTTCAAAAAGCCTTTGAGAGCATAATAACTTGGTTCTTAGAGAACCAAGAGAAATAAAAACATATATTAATAAGAATACATGTGACAGGATATTCCTAACAGTTTTAATCCTTTTAGCAGAACTTGGGAAAAATTCAAATGTTTATCAGTATTTCACTATACTTATTTAATGTACTGCTATAAGATAGAAAAGGATTAGAATGTCCAATGTTTACAACAATATAGAAGCAGCTGAAAATGCAATGTAGATAAAAAATCATGTATAAAAGATTACATACTATATGCTGCCTTTCACATGAATTTTTACAACATGAAAAAAATAATTGACGATAACAAATAATAACAGGGTTTGCCTCTGACTAGATTTGGAGATTTATTAGGATGGTGAATGAGGGAAATTTCTGAATGATAGAAATGTTCACTGACTTAATTGGGATGGTGGGTCTTTGTTTCTCAACTCTTGTATTATATTTAAAACAGAAAAAGGCAACACAACATATGGGGAAAGCACCATAAGATCCTTTGTGTTGTGAGAATTGTGCTTATCTCAGCAACCTGAAAGGGTCAGAAACCCCTGCAGACCAGGGTGAACTGCTTCCCTACCTCAGGCCCCTACCAGCCAGGACTTCATGGAGTTTTCTAGTAGAGCCATCTTCTGAAATTAGAGCCCCATGGTTGCATGGTGGTTAAATGGGAGTACTGCAGTAGAATCAGGCCTTTGAAACTAGAGGGTCTATGGGGCCTGAAGATTGGAGATGCACCTTCTGCTTTTAAAAAATTCCCAAATGGCAGCTGATGTTCATAAGTGGGGGAACCTGACTTAAAGGTATGAGTCCCCAGGAGAAGTGCAAAGGACTAGTCTTGTAATAGGCAGGGCTGAGGGAAGAAGCTGGCTGGTCATATAGCCCCAACTCTATGGAGTCTGGCCCTGAACTGTCAGGTAACACTATACAGAGGGTAGGCAGGAGCCAAAGGTTTTGGCCAAGGCACCATGAGTCTTCTCCCCCTGAACTGGCACACTGGGGTAAGCAAGGAATGAGCTGGTAACTCTAACTCAAGGAGCTGACGTGGAAATTGGCTGCTAAAATATTCACTGCTAGTATTAGTGGAGAGAAATGGTGCACCTGTGTGTAAGGGAAATGAATGCAACACGATTATAGTAATCAGTCACTAGCAAATGTTTTAGTTCATTATTGATAATTATATATAACAGGATATTGTAAAAATTAAGTTATAAAATGTTTATTAAAATTTTTATTACATATGGTTATATTGGCTGGGCCACAAAAATATTTGTTGTAGGTTGCATGTGACACCTGGATCACGAGTTTAACATGCTTAGTATACAGGATGATATTCCAGCCAATTGAGCCACACTGTTCAGTGCCAGGGCATGGTGTTTTAAATGAGTGTATATATTGTCAAACTTCATTGAACTGTGTAATTTTAAAATATCAAATGTTTTTCATGCAGATTATACCACAAATTTAAAAATTATTATAATTTAAAATTATTTATTTGTAGTAGGATAGAGTATGCATTGAAAATATTTTGGGGCAAAATTATGAATTTGGCTTGTGGTAAGAATTGATTCTCCACAGATCTTTCTCACTTATGTATGTCTTATGACAGAGATATTAATGTTCTTTGGTTCAGACTATCTTTTCAATATGATTTCTAATAAATTCCCCTTTGACCTTATTTAGCCCAACTAAGTTTTTGATTAAACCGGGCTATGACTTTAAAGTGAAATATGCTTATGAGGAGGGAAAAATTGTCACTTTGGTAATATTTGTTTAAATAAATCTAAGTGCTTAATAAGAATATCAGTTTAGTTTACAGTTGTTTATATGCTACTTTTGGAGGAAAAAGTGATGGAGTGTAGTTGTCTGATTCAAGGTTTGGAATGCAAGAAATGAAAGAAAGATGTATTTGTTAATTCACGATACTTTCAATAATTACAAAAATATAATAATTACAAAATCCTTTTGGTCAAATACTTGACATAGAATATTACAGTGAAAAGCATTTTTTTTTATTCTAGGCCAGCGGTCGGCAAACTGTGGCTCATGAGCCACATGCAGTTCTTTGGTCCCTTGAGTGTGGGTCTTCCACAAACTACCACAGCCTGGGAGAGTCTATTTTGAAGAATGGCATTAGAAGAAGTTTAACTTTAAAAAGTTTGGCTCTCAAAAGAAATTTCAATCGTTGTACTGTTGATATTTGGCTGTTGAATAATGAGTTCACTTACCACTATCCATGAATCTCTTTGTCTTCAGCAGATTCTCTTTCAAAGTAAAAATTGCATTGCTAAACAATTATATTCCATGCTCAGTATCTCCCCTAACTTCAATTTTGTTCATAGGCAGATATAAATTAATAAAAATTTTGTCTCTGAGAGTTTCTACCAAATCCACAGATGCTTCTTTACACAACTTAGTGTCTTCATAGTTGGTGAAGATAGGGCACAAAATAATGGTTGCCAAAGCCCTGTTATATTCTGTTCTCCAATAAATATATAATGATAAATCAATGGAAAGGAAGAGCAGATATGAAATGGATTAATTATATTGGGAAAATATTCTATGAATTCAAGCTTCAAGGACCTTCACTTGCACAAGTTTCTTCCAAAGTTCTACTTGGCTATGATAAATTTAGATCACGTTACTTAAAAGAGCCTTCACCCCAAATTATATAAGCTTTATGTTCCCCCAAATCTAGAAATTTGAAAGTGATAGGGGTATTTCTAGTTCAAATATAAGAACAACACTCAGGCAATTAAAGATAGTGGTAAGGAGGATAATACATAAAAGTATAGGATCGTTAAGGGACAAAATGGCAGAGGTGATTTTTTTTTTTAATGGAAAGTTTGGGAACAATTTAATTTGGGTTGAGAAGAAGAATTTGAGAAAAAACACAATGAACATGGGATTATGGACTAAAGAAATACTAGTATTTGTTTCTTGTTTTAAGTGGGCGCATTCGTCAGCAATAAAATCTCCACTCACTCACCCGGACAATTTGCCTCAAATATATTTACATTTTCATTTGTTATAGATAATATTGTATAAAATTTAATTGGGAGTTGTTTACCTTTATATAAGTCTTAGAAAGGTACACAGAAGCTAAAACTCAGTTGTACATTAAGTACATATCATAGATAAATAACAAAGTAGAAGAGGCCAAGTAGTAATAGAAAAAATAGCTTTCATCAGAGAGATCCAGAGCCTTCAGACCTTCCTCAATCTATGAACAAAGTGTTGATTCATCTCAGTTCTTAAATGCAGTTTGTTTCCCTAATGCATGCACTCAAAGACATTCTTTCCTTTTTAAAATTTTTATTGAAATTGAAATAACTGAAAATAAAAAACAATAAAAACTTCTTATTTTCCTAAACATTGTCTTGTATTATAATGTTTTATCTCTAGACTAGTAGTCCATCACGTGATACCGTGTGCAGTAGTCTGCCCACCACTTTGCAGGGAGAAGGCAGGAACTGCAGCACGCCGCCAGGAGCCTCACTGCTTCCAAGGGAGCCATGCATCTTCTGTGGGAGGCAGAAGGGAGCCGGTGGTGACCATGGAAGCAGCGAGGGAGCCACAACCCTTCTGCAGGAGCTGGGAGGGACCTGTGTCAATTCTGCGGGAGGAAGGAGGGAGCTTTGTTGCTTCCACAGGAGACAGGCCCACCATATCCGCTCCGGGCCTGTGCTCAGCCATGGAGGCTGCTTGCCGTCGCCCCCCCCCCCCCCGCACCCTCATCCCTGTTCATGTCTGTTCCGGCTCCAAGGGGCCAGCCTGAGCAATGGTGCGGTGGCTCAGCAGCCACCCTGTCTCGGTCTCCGTCTCTGCTCTGGGCCTCATCTGTGCATGAAACCTCCTCCTGTCCAGTCATGATCCATTACAGCATCCCAGCCTAATTTGTATATTTTCTTTATATATATACTAGAGGCCCAGTGCACAAAATTCGTGTAAGGGGGGGTGGGGGACGTCCCTCAGCCCAGCCTGCACCCTCTCTAATCTGAGACTCCTCGAGGGATGTCTGGTAGGATCAGGCCTAACAGGCAGTTGGACATCCTTCTCATAATCCAGGACTGGTGGCTCCAAACTGCTCGCCTGCCTGCCTCCCTGACTGCCCCTACCCACTTCTGCCTGAGAGCCGGATCACCCCCTAACCACTACCCTGCCAGCCTAATTGATGTCTAACTGCTCCCCTGCCAGCCTGTTTGCCCCCAAATTCCCTCCTCTGCCAGTCTGGTCACCCCTAACTGCCCTCCCCGGCAGGCTTGATTGCCCACAACTGCCCTCCCTTGCAGACCTGGAACCTCCCAATGGCCGTCCCCTGTTGGCCATGTTGTTGTGGCTATCTTGTGTCCACATGGGAGCAGGATCTTTGACCACATTGGAGCAGCCCTCTTGTGTATTGGAGTGATGGTAAATCTGTGTATTACTCTTTTATTAGATAGGATAGAGGCCTGGTACAGGGGTGGCAGCCAGCTGGTTTGCCCTGAAGGGTATCCAAGATCAGGGTGGGGGGTCCTTTGAGGCATGAGACGGCCTGGGCAAGGGGCTTATGGTTGTTTGCAGACCAGTCACGCCCCCCAAGAACCCAAGCAGAGTCCCTAGAATCTGGGATTAATTTATGTTCTACAATTGAAACTTTGTAGTCTGGAGCAGAGAAAAGCCTTCTGCTGGCTCTATGGATGACAGCCATTTCTGTTTGGGTTTATTTAAATTCTATAACTGAAACTTTGCAGCCGAGAGTGAAGGCCTAGGCTCTAGGGATGCAGAAGCTTGGCTTCCTTCGTTGCCCAGGCAACCCTAGCCTCTGCTCTCTCCAGCTCCATGGCTGCCACCATTTCTGTTGGGATATATCTTCTATAATTGAAACTTTGTAGCTGTCACATTGAGTGGAGGCCTGGACCAGCAAGGGCAGGTGGAAAGCTTGGCTTCCTCCATTGATGGGAAAACTCAAGCCTCCCTCCTGCTCTCAGTGGTTGCAGCCATCTTGGTTGGGATTTATTTGCTCCTGATTGGCTGGTGGGGGTGGCTTGTGGGTGTATTGGAGGTATGGTCATTTTGCATATTACTCCTTTATTAGATAGAACTAAGGCCTGGTACATGAAATTTGTACATGGGAGGGAAGGGTTGTCCCACAGCCCAGGCCTACACCCTCTCCAATCTTGCACATCCCTCTCACAATCCATGATTGCTTCCTCCCAACCACTCACCTGCCTGTCTGCCACTAAACACTTCTGCCTGCCAGCCTGATCAATGCCTAACAGCTCCCCTGCTGGCCCAGTTGCCCTTAACTACCCACCCCTGATGAGCTGGTAGCCCCTAACTGCCCACCCTTGCAGGCCTGTCCCCTTCCCCAAACTGGCCTCCCCTGCAGGCCTGGTGCCCCCAACCGCCCTCTCCTGCAGTCCTGGTCATCCCTACCTACCCTCGCCTGATGGCCTGGTTACCCCTAACTGCCCTCCCCTGCAGGCCTGATCCCCCAATGGCTCTCCCCTGTAGACCTGGGTACCCCCCAACTGTCCTCCACTATAGGACTGGTTGCCCCTAACTTCCTTCCTCTACAGCTTGGTTGCCCCCAACTTCCCTCCCCTGCAGGCCTGGTCTTACCCAACTGTCCTCCTCTGCAGGCCTGGGTCCCCACCAACTGCCCTCCCTGTTGGCATGATCAAACTTAACTACCCTCCCCTCCAGGCCTTGTCATGCCCAACTGTCTTCCCCTGCAGGCCTGGTCACCCCTAACTGCCCTCCCCTGCTGGCCATCTTCTGGCAGCCATCTAGTGTCCACATTGGCACAACCATCTTTGACCACATGGGGGTGGCCATCTTGTATCTTGGAGTGATGTTTAGTTTGCATATTACTCTTTTATCAGATAGAATACACTGAGTGGCCAGATTATGATCTCTGAATGCATAATAATCAGTATAGACTGACCACAGAGTTGGGATTTTAAAATAAGGTTTTTCCATGTATAAGAACTGCATTTGAAAGCAGCAGAGGACTTACTAGCCAGAGGCTGGAAGTCACTATCTCTAGGACCCTTGACATATCAAGATTTGTAAGCTTTCCTTTATTACATAAGTACATGGAGTTGCCAGATTGTTATGTGTTCAGAGATCATAATAATCTGGCCATTCAATATATGTATTAGAGGTCCGATGCATGAATATGAATTCATGCACGTGGGTATGGGGGTGTCCTTCCGTCCAGCCTGCACCCTCTCCAATCTGGGACCCCTCGAGGGATGTCTGACTGCTGTTTAGGTCCAATCCCTAAATGGGCAGTCAGACATTCCTCTCACAATCCAGTACTGCTGCCTCCCAACTTCTCACCTGCCTGCCTGCCTTATTGCCCCTAACTGTTTCTTCCTGCTAGTCTGATCACCCCTAATCCCTCCCCTGTCAGCCTGATCAATGCCTAACTGCTCCCCTGCCATACCAATTGCCCCTAACTTCCCTCCCCTGCTGGCCTGACTACCCCTAACTATCCTACCCTTCAGGTCTGATCTCCCCCAACTGTCCTCCCTTGCTGGCCTGGTCACCCCTAACTGCCTCCCCTTACCAGCCTGGTCAACCCTAACTGTCCTCCCCTGCAGGCCTGTTCCCCCCCAAACTGTCCTCCCCTTCAGGCCTGGTCCTCCCCAAGTGTCCTCTCCTACATGCCTGGTTACCCCCCTAACTGGCCTCCACTGTGGGCCTTGTCACCCCCAACTGCCCTCCCCTGTAGGCTTTGTCACCCCTAACTGCCCTCCACTGCTGGCCTGCCCCCCAAAAACTACCCTCCCCTTCAGGTCTGGTCCTCTCCAACTGTCCTCTACTACATGCCTGGGTCACCCCATAACTGGCCTCCACTGTGGGCCTGATCACCTCCAACTGCCCTCCCCTGCAGTCCTGGTCCCATGAAACTGCCCACCCCTGCAGACCTGGTCACCCCCAACTCCTCTCTCCTTCAGGCCATCTTATGGTGGCCATCTTGTGTCCACCTGGGGGTGGCCATCTTTGACCACATGGGGGCAGCCATCTGGTGTGTTGGAGTGATGGTCAATTTGCATATTACCTCTTTATTATATAGGATAAATTACTTTTCTATGATCTTTGCTTATTCCATGCACATTTTATCTCTGCTATTGCTGTCTTTTTCTTAATTATGCCAACTTCCAAAAGAAAAGTCACAAGTAGAAATGTATCCAATTGTGATTAACAAATGTAACCCAATTATAAAGGTTTTTCGTAGCAAAACAATGAGTTATTCCATTTTTCTCAACTGAAATTTGCATAGAACCCAAAACTCTTGAGTACTGAAGTAAACGGTCATATTTCAAAACAAAAAAAAGAGGAAGATTGGATTGCAGAAAGGTCAATAAACTAGGGACTGATTTCACAGGAGAAGAAGAGTCACAAAGTACCTTTATCTCTTAAGGAGATACAAAGCATTTGAAAGGGAAGGGATAATTTATTACCACATTAAAAAGAAAAATAATTTCACTCATAAGACCACAGAAAATGATTTGAACAAATAAGAATTTTTTTCTCAATAATTCTAAATAATCCTATGGAATAATTCATTAAAACTTTTTGTTATTTTCATGGTGTGACTTGGCAGCTGCCATGTTTGCCTCATGGCTTGTAGCTCCTGTGCGGGCTGCCATCTTGAAACAGAGTATGTCTTTATGCTTTATTTCTGTTTTTTGTTTGTTTCTTTGTTTAATTTGTTTACTTAGCTAGTGAAATTCCTGTCTGTATGTCTGTGAGGAAATTTTGGCTAACTTTTAGGAAGTTTAATTTGCTCTTCCCTGATTTATGATTTTGCTGTGCTAGATTAAAATTTTAAGATTATAAAATTAATTTAAAAGTATTAAATTTGCAAAGATTGCAATCCCGGGGAGTTTAAAACAAAGGCCAGTGAGTTCCAAGACTGCTTGTGGTTAACAAACCATTATCTTACCCACCTGAGAAAAAGAAGGAGGGAAAAAAAAGTCAGAGGTTTCCAAAGTGACAGAATAGGAGGCGGTACTTGGGTGCTTGAGGAACCTGGCAGGGAGGAGAAATTTGCAAAACCCTTCCCAGCATCACATCCATTAAGCATCCATTTGTTATCATTGGTATTAACCAAGATGGGGCTGGCACTGGACAGGAATGGGATGAGGACGAAAGCAGGTGGCCAACGCCTGCTGTGACATCACAAACCCATGCAGGCCAGCTAAGGTGGAACTAAGGTTGACAATGGGCCCATGCAGCAAGAGATTGGGCAGTACTTGAATGAGGATGGACCGCATGCAAGGGTGGTCCTGAAAGCATGGGACTCCCAGCCAGATTAGCATGTCCTTTCTTTGAACAGAAAGGGCAATCATAATTAACAGCATAATTCAAATCCCTGTTGCAAAATTAGTCAAGAAAATGCTTTAGGTAATAATTGGCTTTAAAGATCTCAAAGTTGTTAAGATATAAAGCTTTTCAGGAAAAATCTAAGAGAACAAGGACAGACAGGAATAAGACCCTGGTCCTGTCTTCCTCTCCTTATGAGTCCCAGGGATGATCTGAGGGAACAGCCAATATGGTGATTTACAATCTCAGCGTCCCCCTCAGGCTCCAACCAGCCCTTTGGCCATCACGTCACCAGATACCAGCTTCTCTATACTGAGAAAGAAGTAAAAAAAAAAAGTAAAAAACTCTGCTGGAAGACCTATGTGGCTCAGATGACTAGCTAGACTAAAAGAATGGGGAGTAATTTGAAAGTTGGCTATGGCTATCTGGGAAAGCTAGCACCTGGCTGGCTCTGGTTTGCTTCCAGCATATGTAAAATTTCCAAACCCAGGAGCTCCATTGGAACCTTAAGAACAAGGCCCATAGGGGATACATGATTGATCTCTCAAGGAACTAATAATTAAAGGCATTAGGGGAGCAGTTCTCCAGTCTCAAAACCTAAATAAAACCTCCAATATTCAGCAGAGCAAAGAAGAAAAGCCTTCCGAATTTTACCAAGACTAAAAGATCAAATGAGATAGTTCTCTGGGCCAGACCCTGAGAACCTGTTGGGCCAAGAAATATTAAAAATTACATTTTGTCATCAAAAGTTGGCCTGACATCTCAAGAAAACTACAAAGGTAGATAACTGGAAGAATAAAAATACAGAAAAGTTGTTAAAAGAGGCTCAGAATGTCTATGTACATAAAAATAAGAAAGGCAAAAAACATAAAGCTAACATAATGTTTTAATTTGCCTGCTCTTGGTTTTTATCACATAAGGTCTCTTGTACTTTGTTGAAGGTATATTTTCTTGAAAGCAAAAGTGCATTTAAGTGTTCATAAATGTTAATCTAAGAAATGTTGACTGTTTGCTTTTTAGTAATCATTAAAAAATTAAGGTTTCTAAGAATGCCAATACATTAAAAAACAAAAAGGTCTGTACACGTTGCTGATGGTATGACAGAAAGAAAGAATATTAGAGTATAAATACTAAATGGAATGATTAAGATATGGTTATCCATTTTAAAGGAAAAAGAAGGTGGTTTCTTAAGGTGTTTATTTCTGGAAATTGTAAAAATGTTTATGAAAGTTGTAAAAATGTCTGTGAAGTTTATAAGAGAAATGTTAAAAGGAAATTAATTAAATGATACAGGCCAGTAAGAAAGGACAAGCAGAACAGGGAAACTGAGATATTTAAACAGCAGTTTGCAACCATCTAGAAAACTCTGTCTTCTCTAAACCAAGGACACTTAAAAATCAATGATTTATATTTTGCCTCCCTAAACAGAGGGTAAATAGCTTATGCCAGTTCTCAGGAAGACTGATAAGAGAAATCCAATTAGTGTCATTTGCTGTCCACAGCCAAGGATAAATAAATTTAGAAAATAAGCCTTAATTTTGTCAGTTCTTTTCCAGTAAAATAATTATGTTATATTAATCAGGTATTTAATAAAAGATCATCTTTTAATCATAGGAACTGAAGTTTGCTGGCCTATGTTCCTGTTTAATACACTTTAATATATAAACTTTTGGTAAAATCAAGTTTGACAACCTTCTTAGGTTTTGAATTTTAAGAAAAGTTTTTTTGTTTGTTTGTTTGCTTACCTAGCATTGGCTGTAGGTGATTCCAATAGGCCCTGGAATGCCTCAAGATCTTCCTACAATGGAAACCAGGAACCAATTTCTTAAGAAATGTGTACTGGATATCTCTTCTACTTTAATCGCTCTCAGGTTAGTAGGCCTCCTGATCCAAGGCCCCTTGAGTTTCCAGTTTATCACCATTGACCTGAAGACTCCATTTGTTCTAATCAAGATTTGGAAGGAAAGCAAGTTGGAACCCTCCTGGGTAGGACCTTTCCTGTACTGCTTACCACAGACACTGCTGTTCAGACTGCAAAGTGAGGTAGGACCCATCACACATGGGATAAGGGTGGACACACCTCAACTTGGACAGCCCTACCAAGATGTGTCCCCTTGAAATTGACGCTAAAATCTGTGAGCCATCTTAATAACCATAATGTACTGGGCTATAATTGCTTAAGGACTCTGGCAAATTGCAGGGGCTTACAATGTGCACTGGAGAAATGTGTACAATTTGGATCATGCTTACCCAAGTTAAGTTATTGGTTACAGGTAACTTGAATTACTTGGATATTTCAGCCTTTAGGACAAAAGACTGGCTAGGAGTAGATTTAGGAGTAGATATCACAAGACAAGATCCCCTAGGCCACTGCCACCACCATACAAATAAAAGTAAGATATAAGGGAATGAAAGGCTGGGTGGAATGGATTAAATATTCTGTACACATCCTGAATAAAATTGATGGTTACACTTGTGTGGCAGGAAGGCTGGAGGCCCAAGTGGTCCCATTCCCATTCGGATAGACCTCAGACAGTAAAAGGATGGAATGTGTGCTTGCCTTGTACCAGGAGGAAACCGCCTAGGGAAACGCTTCCTGTAAGACTCTTGCCCTGTTGTTCCCATTCAACAGAGGTAAAGATCTAGGACCCCACTCTCTCTAAAAAAATGATCCAGCCCTTCCTCCAACATAAACTATATCTCCTGCATCTCAAGGGTGGAGGAAGGCAGTTCTCAGAGTTTATCCAGATGTATAAATGGCCAAGTATCCTCAGAAGCCCATTGTGCTGCACTGTTGGTACCCCGTGCTGACATCTGGTGGTGTCATGGAGGACCCTGAATTATGGCCTTGCCAAGCAAATGGAGTGGACCTTGCACTCTGATACAATTGGCTATCTCTTTCATGTTGGCATATTGTAAACCTTTTTCAATGGACAGACAGTCTAGGAAGAGGAAAGAGAGTCCAGGGGCTCCTTTGATCTCCATATACAAAGATCCCATTGGAGTTCCAGCAGTAATGCCAAGGAGTTTAAGGCTAGAAATCAGATTGCTGCAGGCTTTGAGTCTGTCCTGTGTTGGTGGCCCACTGTGAACAAGAATGTGGTGGATTAATTATATTTTCTAGAACCAGGAAAGGCTTGTTAACTATGCCCAACACACAGTTAAAGGGACAGCAAACAGCTAGATGCCAGCAGCAGGATGACCTGAGAGAGTATGCTGGCCTTGGATACAATTCTGACAGAAAAAGGAGGAAGATGTGTAATGTTGGGGCCATTGCTGCACATTCATCCCTGACAACACAGCAGACGAACCATCACTGAGCCTAAGGCATCAGCAGCTTTAGTGACGAGTGAGCTGAAGCCTGGGATCGAGGGTCCTTTCTATGATGCATTAGACCAGTGATCGGCAAACTCATTAGTCAACAGAGCCAAATATCAACAGTAAGATTGAAATTTCTTTTGAGAGCCAAATATTTTAAACTTAAACTTCTTCTAACACCACTTCTTCAAAATAGACTCGGCCAGGCCATGGTATTTTGTGGAAGAGCCACACTCAAGGGGCCAAAGAGCTGCATGTGGCTCACAAGCCGCAGTTTGCCGACCATGGCATTAGAGCAATGGTGTCCACTTCACCCCTTTGATTAGGAGCTACAGTGGTGGGATGTCACATAATCCCATGTTTTAACCAAGGGTTAATTGAAACTGCAATTGACCAAATAGCAAATTAGTCTTCTCCTAGACACTGCAGAGCAGGAAAGTCAAAGGATGTCAACTGAGTTTGAAGAAAAGAGTTTAAATAAAGAAAAGGGGGAAACTGTGAGAATAACAAGTCATTTTTCTATCGAAGAACAGTTTAGACAGCTGCTATTTTGTACTATGTGACTTGGCAGCCGCCATGTTGGCTACATGACTTACAAATCCCCTGAAGGCCGCCATCTTGAAACAGCAAAGGCCAACCTGTCCCTTTGAATTAGCCAATCACGAAAGATTGTGACTGAGCTCCCGTCAAGAGCAAATGACAGGTCATGTGCTTCTGGGATTATAAACCCCGGCAGACTGCCTGCTCGCTGTGTGCTTGCTTCCAGACCATGCGTGCACACCCTTCTATATAAAAGTAAAGATATTTGCCTTACTGCCTGGATCCCAAGTATGTTTTGTGTTCTACCAGGACCCTTGACTTCAGGGACTACCTTATTTCTAACAATGGTAACATAATCAGGGTTCTCTTATGTATTTTAGGCTTTCTACATAATATCTGTGGTGGTTTCTTCTATATGTATGAGCTTGTGTGGGTGGAGGATGTGTGTATGGAACAAAATAACTGAAATGTATAGAGTAGACAAAGTTTTTTTTTCAGATTTGTTGACAAATAATTGACATACAATATATAAGTTTAAGGTCTATTCATGTTTATTTAAAACACATATGTTGCAAAAAGCTACTGTCTTAACATCAGCTAAAATCTCAATCATATCACATAATTACCATTTATTTCCGTGATATATACAACACAATATTGTGAACTATAATCACCATGCTGTTCATTAGCTCCCAGAACTTAGTTGCTTTATAACTGGGAGGTGGTACACTTTGACCAACATCTCTCCATTTCCCTGCTTCCAAACCCATTGTAACTATAATTCTATTCTATGAGTTCAGCTTTTTAGATTCCACATTAAGTGGTAGCATACAGTATTTGTGTTTCTCTGACTTATTTCAATTTGCATAATGTATTCGAGGTCCACCAATGTTGCTGCAAATGGCAAGATTTTTTCTTCCTGTTGGGTGAGTAATATTCCATTGTGTATATATGACACATTTTTACCCATTCATCCATTGGCAGACACTTAGGTTGTTTCCATATTGTTGTATCATAAGGAGTGAGATACAAGACACCATAATGAGCCAATTAATTAGGAGTCATTTATTGCATGTGGCCCAGATGAAGGTGTTTCTTCCAAATCTCTGAGTGAAGTCACACAGGAAGTTTTTCATATTTATATCTTTTGAGCTTCTTCGTCTGCAGATTTTACAAAGGGCTCTGTGTGAGTTATTGTTACAGACAGTTGTAACATTGAAAACATAATGAGTTAGTACTTAGCATAAGAATATGGTAATTATTATTAGTATTAGTCTTTTTTAGTCTATTACATTGGATGGCTTGCTTACAAGGTCAGACAGTTAAGTTTATCTTTTTCTATTATTCAAACTAAAAATAAAGTCAAAGAATAAGAGACTGTCTTAAAGTGAGAGTTTACAATGACAGAGTTTACATGACAAGGAACTATATAACAATAGCAGAGAATTTCAAATAGCAGTTTTTATACAAAATGGAGGTTACTATGCTTCAATATCTTGACTATTAAAAATAATGCTGCCCTGAATATGGGAGTGTAGATAGCTTTTTATGCTAGTGATTTTGTTTCCCTTGGATATATCCCTGGAAGTGGAATTGCTGGATCATATAGTAGTTCTATTGTTAATGTTTTGTGGAACCTCCATATTGTTTTCTACAGGGCTTATACCAATTTATATTCCCATAAACATTGTGTAAGGATTTGCATTTCTCAATATCCTCATCAACACTTGATATCTCTCTTTTTGGTGATAGCAATTTTAACAGGTTTGAGATTATCTCAGTGTGGTTTTTGATAATATTCCTAATGATTTGTGATGGAGAACTTGTTTTAATGTACCTGTTTGTCACTTGTATGTCTTCTTCAGAAAAAAAGTCTATTCAGAAATAAAGAAAGCTATTTAAAATAGCATAAAATATTTAGGATAGTTTTAACCAAAGTGGTGAGAGATCTGTATACTGAAAACTATAAAGACATTGATGAAAGGAGTCAAAGAAAACACAAATAAGTTGAGAGATATCCCATGTTCATGGATCAAAAAAATTAACATTGTTAAAATGTCTATACTACCCAAAGCTATCTACAGATTCAATGCAATTCCTAAACAAATTCCAATGACATTTTTCACAGAAATAGAAAAATATTATCCTAAAATTTGTATGGAGCCCCAACATTTGTATAGCCAAAGCAATCCTGGGAAATAAGAACAAAGCTAGAGGTATCATACTTCCTGATTTCAAAGTTTACAGCAAAGTTATAACAAACCAGACAATATGGTACTGACTGTTGGTTTAAGTCCAAATCTGAGTTCAAAATCCCAAGAATCAGGAGCAATAATGTCCAAGGGCAGGAGAAGATGGATGTCTCAGCTGAAGCAGAGAGCAAATTCATTCTAGCTCCAGCTTTTTGTTCTATTCAGGACCTCAGTGGATTGGATGGTGCCCAAGCACATTGGGAAGGGCCATTTGGTAAATTCACCAATTCTAATTGTAATCTCTTCCAGAAATATTCTTACAGACATACCCAAAGAAAATGTTTTACCAGCTATCCAGGCATCCCTGAGCCAGTCAAGTCAACATAAAATTAACCATCACACCACATACTTCATTTTTCATCAATGTCAGAGGTATTTCAAACACTACCATTTTCTAAACTTTATTATTTTGCTCCCAACAAGTCCTTACTGATCTTTGCAACCCAAATTTAAAAGGTAGAAACCAGAAACAAAAGTAATCTTCTATTGAAGGAAACCAAGGTTTGCCACCTCCAAATTTTTCTTTGGGATATTGATTATTTTAGGCTGGTCAATTTTAAGAAACAGCAGAAGTGGGAGAAGTTCTGAAAACCAAGTACAAGTAATATTTACATTTGTAAGGGAAATCTTCATTTGTCAGAGTGTCTCCCTCATGTTAGCAGGAAGAGGAGGATAACTCCAAATCTCTAGTAGCTGTTATCAATGAAGAAGGCAAGAGCTTACCTCTGTTTTACAACCTTGCCCTTGATTATTATGCTTTTCCTGTTAATCTTCTGCAACTGGCTATCCCCAGCCAATATCTTCTTTTGTCTTTAGCAGAACGTGTTATTTAAAGTGATGGCTTCAGTCATTTTGACCTGTTACCCAGTTTTTCTGGGTCTCTCCCATGTATATAGGATGCCATGGGGAATAAAAAATAATTTACCTTCCACTATTCTAAATTATTCTGGTTGGTCTTGTGGATGAAAAAGTGGCCACATATTGAACCTGAGAAGTTCAGGAGAGGCCTACATGGTTGGAATTACAAACTCAGAGACCAGAAGTGATCATACAGGGTGGTCTAAATATAAAATTCCTAAGTAAAAGCAGGTAATGTTGGTTAGTCACGTCTTAGGCCTATAGCTTCCATGACAAAGAGCACTCTTTACCTTTGAAACTGTCTATTGTGTTTGGCAGGGGGTGCCGCCTCAGGTGCCCTGGCCTGGCACCGGGTAGGGGTCACATCCTCAGGTCCCCTGGCCTGGCACTGGGTAGGGAGTGCATCTTGAGGCCCCCGTCAAGCCCCACTTGGTGGGGAATGCAGCCTAAGGCTTCTGGCATACCCTCAGCTCTAAAATAACATACCTCTGAAATTAGATAATTTCTTTTCTATACCCGCTGAAAGGCACAATCGCAGGCACCAGAGCACTAGACACATCAATAGGTTGTTTCCCATATACTATCCATATGTCTTTTCAAGGTACACACAGGTTGGGGGGACTTGACTCTGAGTCCCATGGTGCACCCCAGTCTCTGACAGGAGGAAGATTTTCATATACATTTTGCTAATTTTCTTTCATCTCTGACATTTCTATTATAGAGAAAGGGCAAATAGCAATATTAAAATATTTCCTCTAATTACCATTTAATGTGCACAAATTTTGAGTACCAGGCCACTAGTTAATAATAATAGTAAAGTAGGTATGTTGCCCCTGCCATGCTCTTACAAAACCTTTGGATAGTGCTTACATTTAGCACATTTTATTTGAATTCTTTATTGATATATGTATCTCCTCTTAACTTAAACATTGTAAGTTTCTTCATAAGAGGAACACTGTGTACTGTCTTTAACTAAGAAATTTCATAGAATGTGGAAATCCCCAATAAATGTTTGCTTAATTAATAAACGAACAGACATTTTCCAATATTTTACTATCATTTTTCCTAGTATTTTAATTTTTGTTTGTTTTTTTCCCTCCAAGAAATAGCCATTACATTGATAGTGGCACAGTAGGATAAGTTAGTTATAGTTTTTATCACATATAACTTCAAAATGGTAAAGCATTGAAAGCCTTCAAAAAAGCAGTAATTTGAAAATTTACCTTATTTCATATAGATATCTCATAGACAATATGCTGGGTCTAAGTGATACTTTCTTAAGTTTCCTTTATTTCATTTGTAAGTTTCATTTGATCAGAGATCCTTCAATGAGACTAATGATCCCTGGATCCTCATGTTTGAGAGAGTATTACTGGATAGGATAAAAGTAGTTAGGGTACTGTATATATAGCACCACTAAATGTTTTATTGCTTTGCTCAGTACATCATCTTGTCCTAATAAATATCCACTTATTTTACTCTCACCTCTTTTAGAAACTGCTATTTTTTAAAATATTAATATGCCCAACCCAATATCCGCATGCATTGTCAGGGTTTTCGGGCATGGAACTTATAATTCACATGACAATCGTCTATTGTTATGTGCCAATTTTTCTGCCCTTCACAAATTTAAACCCATTTCATTAAATAGTAAGCTGCATTGTTCTTTTTTTCTTCTTTCTATAATCTACACTGACCATCTGGTGTTAAATGAAATAAATGATATAATGTCCCTAAAATGACCTCAGCTAATGATTAAACTCATTTGAATGACAACAGAGCATACTGAAATTGTTTGTTGATGTTGTTGTTGTTTTGTTGATTTTATTTATAATGGAAGAAAAGCAATAATATCCACACTGAATTTACAATTATCTACATTTAGTTCTCTGTAGTAGAGATAATTTTTATCATTATCATCAGTCATTAGTTTTTCTTTAACACAAGAAGAAAAGGTTGACTTTTCCTTAAAAGTGAAACAAAACATTATGTATAATTGTTTGTGTATACATCACACACATATTTCAGCACAAAAGCGGTAGACACTATTAGCTATATGAAGTTTGGAGATGACTGGCCCACTGTGTAGCAAACTAATTAGTTTATTGAGAATTAATTAGTGCCTCCCAAGCTCGGAGGTAAGAAGGAGAATAAATATGAGATTATGTCTTGCCATTCCAATGTAGTTTGGGCGAAATATTGCTACAATGTTCCTGGATAAGGATAAAAGTGGTAAAGAAAAACAGCAATAATCTAGAATGATATGCATTTTTGCCTTGGTGGTATGTTGCATTCATTCATTTCAGTCCAATGACTATGATTTTTATGCTTGCTCACCACTCCTCTCCCTGATGAAGACCAGTTTTCTGGTATTGATAACTACATAGTATCTCTAACTAACAGTCTTTAGGCATGTCTCCTTGGCATAGGTGGCAAGAAACACCAGGGAGACTGATGAGGATGGGGTAAAAGTACTATAGACAGGGAGTTTGACACAAAATATTAATGCTTGATAGATTTTTTTTGACATAAGAAATGTCCAGACTCCCAAATGGTGGCAGAGTAAGTGGAAGCTACACTAACACTGTCCCAGGACCGAACTGTAAATGCAAGAAAAATAGAGAAAACCACCCTGAAAAATAAACTGAAGACTAGTTGAAGAGAAGTCTGATAACCAAGGATGGAAAGTAGAGACCACATAGAGAATGGTAGGAAATGCAGGGTCACAAAAGGGCTGGGCAGGCTCCCACAGAAAGCAGCTGAAGTTCTGGAGGAATAGCTAGGCTGTTCAGGGTACCCACTGAAAACTCTGGGGTCAAAACCCCAAGCTGGGTTCCCTAGCCCAGGACACCAGAACTGAGAGATGTGCCCACATACCATGTGGCTGTGAAAAGCAGCAAGGTTTCTGTCTGTCAGCAAGAGACAGCTGGAAAAGCAGGTACCCTTTTAAAGGGCCAAGGCACAAAATTTTATCTGTATCACTCACTTTGGGCTCTGGCACAAGGAGAGCAAAGTGGACTGAAGCTATGTAAGGAGATGTGAGGGTTGGGGGCTCTGGGTTTGAACCTCAGAGGGCAGCCATCTTGTTTTCTTGGCTGAATAATTCCCAGTGGAGAACATCTTTAGCCAGTGGACCTTTGGTCCAGGTGGTTTTTGCCTGGGGGGAAGGCAGTTGGCTCAACCAGTTGACAGACCTCTTGCCCCAGTTTGTGGTCCATACCCTGAGGCTAATAAAGACTGAGTGTCTATTGGACTACAGATGGTGGTGGATCTCTGGAGGCTTTGAGACTTTGTTTCATCTTCTTCTGGACCTGGGGCTAGGAAAAGCAGAACCTGCTGCACATCTTGGTCTTTGTCAAAGATACCAAGCTTCATCAGAGGGAGCCATAAATTGTGGATTGCTGATAGCTACAAACATCTTCTCAGATAACAATAGAATGAACTTGGAAATCAACCATAGCAAAAACACTCAAAAATATTCAAACAGGTGGAGGTTAAATAGGGGGAGGGGTCGGTGGGAGGGAAGAGATAAACTAAAGAACTTGTATGCATAACCAATGTACAAAGACAATAATGTGTTGAAAGCCTGGGGTGAGGGGCGTGGGCTAGAAGAAGTCAATGGTGGAAAAAAAGGGGACATATGTAATACATTTGACAATAAAGATTTGTAAAAAAAAATGAGAAATGTCCAAACCTATAGACAATTTTTATTTGAGCTGAAATAACATCACATGCAGGTTAGCAAAATATCAAATGCTCCCAAGAATGAAGTTTTTTGCAGTTTCTTTTATACATTTGGGATGAAAGAGAGAACATAGGGAGACTATATAAAGATATAAGAAAGCAAGATGCAAATTGGATTCCAGGATAGTTAATCCTATCTAATAAAAGAATAATATGCAAATTGAGCATACCTCTGCTACACTACCAGCCAATCAGGAGTGGGGGACATGGCCAGCAGGCATGGCTGGAAAACAGGGGGCGTGGCTAGCAGACAGGGGCATGGCCACAGTGCCACATAAGCAAGCACCATGCTATAAGCTCTGCCCACATGGTACTTAAGGGCCAGCGAGATCCCTCCCTCCTTGCAGTTACTGTTGACTGAGTTGTGACCTTTCATGGTGACCTTGGGATGGTTAGGGGAATTTGATGCCATGAGATCCCCTCACGAGGCTTGCATGTAGGTTGCTCTGATAGTTAGGCTGTGACTGAAGTGTGGAGTTTACCTGTTGTGTGGGACATGCAAATGAGCCCCAGGGACACCTTGTGTAATGAGCATTAGGCACAAGGTGGGGTTGTGAGTCATCAGGGTCCCGTGCTCTGGCCCCAAGTGGCAAAGCACCAGGAATGCTGGGAAATGTATTTCTGGTGGCAGACACACTACCGGATCTCAAAGTGAGTGTGGAAGAAGTTACTGTTGCTGGTGGGGGATGGAGAGAAAGCAAAGGTTGGGGTCTCAGACAATTTGCTTATGTGATTGCAAAGACAGACAGAAACTCTCAGATTGGAGGGGGTCCCCTGTGGATTCCCAGATTAGAGAGGGTGCAGGTCAGGCTGAGGAACCCATGGTGGCTGCTGCTGTGTGTGGCGAAGTTGCTAAAACCATTAAAAAAGCCCACCTTCTTATTATTAATGAAGGCACCATGGCATCCAGTCATGCTATAAATGCCATAGACAGATTATTAAGAGAAATTATGAATTTGAATATTACATTTGGTGGAAAAGTTCTCCTTCTCAGAAGGGATTTTCGACAATGTGTCAATATCATGCCACATGCTATGTAATCGACTATAGTACAAACAATTTTAAAGTACTGTGATGTTTGGAGATATTTCAAAAAGTTGTCTCTTAAAACAAATATGAGATCAGAGGATTGTGTTTATAGAGAACAGTTGATAAAACTTGGAGATGGCAAACTTGACTAGCGGTTTTCATTTAGAAATGGATATTATTGAAATTCTCCATGAAATTATTTGTAATGGATCTATTATTGAAGCCACCATTGGAAATAGTATATCCTCTATAGATAATATTAAAATATATCTAAACGTGCAATTCTTTGTCCAAAAAATGAGCACGTTCAAAAATTAAATGAAGAAATTTTGGATATACTCGATGGAGATTTTAACACCAATTTGAGTGATGATTCCATTGACTCAACAGATGATGCTGAAAAGGAAAATTTTCCCATTGAATTTCTTAATAGTATTACTTCTTCAGGAATGCCATGTCATAAATTAAAATTGAAAGTGGGTGCAATCATCATGCTATTGAAAAATCTTAATAGTAAATGGGGTCTTTGTAATGGTACCAGATTTATTTTCAAAAGATTACTACCTAACGTTATCGAAGCTGAAGTATTAAGAGGATCTGCAGAGGGAGAGGTTGTTCTAATTCCAAGAATTTGTTGGTCCCATCTGACACTGGCCTCCCATTTAAATTAATTCGATGACAGTTTCCCATGATGCCAGCATTTGCAATGACTATTAATAAATCACAAGGACAAACTCTAGACAGAGCAGGAATATTCTTATCTGAACCCGTTTTCACACATGGTCAGATATGTTACTTTCTTTGGAGTTTGAAGAGCATGTGATGTTAAATTTAAAGTTGTAAATACTTTATCCCAAGGGAAATTAGTCAAGCACTCTGAAAGTGTTTTCACTGTTGATGTGGTATACAGGGAGATATTAGAATAAGTTTAATCACTTTATCAGTCATTATTTGCATCATTGTTGTTTTTATATCATGAGTTTGTTGTTGTTCTATCATTTTGTTCTTATTTATTTGTTAATTAAATTATTTATTATTTGCACATATATTGTACTCATTACCTTTTATCTATCACACTTTATTATCAATGATGTACTGACTAATTCTGTTCTGTAAAGATATATATAATTATTCAAAGTTCTAAGACCATGTAGTCACTATATATCTTTATTAGAACAAAAGTGGTCAGATTATTATGATCTCTGAATGCATAATAATCTGGCCACTCAGTGTATATCATTTATAATAAAAGGCTAATATGCAAATTGTCCCCTCGACCAGGAGAGTTCGACCAGCAGGTAGGCCAGCCAACCACCTATGTCCCCTCCCCCTGGCCAGGCTGGCTGGACCCCACCCATGCACAAATTCATACACCAGGCCATATATAGCTTTACTTAAAAAAATATATATATATTATTGATTTTTTATAGAGAAAGTCAGAAACATCAATGAGAGAGAAACATCTATCACAACTGCATCCTGCACACTCCCTACTGGAGATGTGCCCGCAGCCAAGGTACATACCTTTGACCAGAATCAAACCTGGCACCCTTCAGTCCACAGGCTGACGCTCTATCCACTGAGCGAAACCGGTTTTGGCATACTTTTTATGGTACACTATAGTTGAGTGTCTCAATTTATTCTCCTTTATAAGTTCTGCATCAATAAATTGATTTTGATTAATCCTTGTCATGTTCATCAGATTTGTGTACCACTTTACATGGTTCTACTATCTCTATGAATGAGGTACTCATCATTTGCTTATAATTGAACTTTCAACACAGAAGATTTTAAGGTAATCTTGCTCTCTTTCATATCATTTATCCAAACAGGTAATTCTATGCTTAGTTTTGTTTGTATAGTACAAATTACCCATGATCCATATTTGTCAATGACTTCTTCAAACTTTATGCCATGTGATGTAATTAAATAATATTGTTATTGTTATCAGTGGGGTGCTCTCTGTGTCCCCACCTGTTGTGAATGGAAGTGGGGTTCTTGGGGTGCTGTAGGTACAAGAATTTCCTAAAGTTCATAAGGGAGGATCAGACATTGTGGAAAGCTTTACCACTGAGATAACATGAAGAAAGTTCCTTTTCAAGGTCCCATATCCTTCCATCCCACCATAGAAAAAGTCCCATTTTGTCTTTAACAGGCCACTAATCAGAGTTTCTGCTCCATAGCAAAGTACAATCCAATCCAGTATAAGGCTAGGATAGTTTATGTTCCCAGCTGCAGTCCATTGTGTTTAGGATTCACATGACCATGGACCGTGTGGCTTCTAGGGCCACATAGAAACTAACATAGATCACAGAAAAAGGGAATGAAAGAAAGCAGGAAAGAAGCAAAATAGAGAGAATTCCTTTGTCTCTGCAGATTTTAACTAAGAGCATAACCAATTAAGTCTTTGGGATTTGGGGAGTTTGCAGTGGCTCAACTAGGAGAATAACTAATTAAGCCTTTGGGATTTGGGGAGTTTGCAGTGGCTCTAGCCAATTGACTTTCTTTCTTTTTTTAAATATATTTTTAATTGATTTTTTACAGAGCGGAAGGGAGAGGGATAGAAAGTCAGAAACATCTATGAGAGAGAGACATCGATCAGCTGCCTCTTGCATGCCCCCTACTGGGGATGTGCCCACAGCCGAGGTACATGCCCGTGCCGGAATTGAACCCGGGACCCATCAGTCCACAGTCCAATGTTCTATCCACTGAGCCAAACTGGTCTCGGCAGACTTTCTTTCTGTTTTTTTAAAAAAATAACATTTTTTATTGTTTAAAATATTACAAATAGTAGTACGTATGTTTCCTCTTTTTTTTTCATCCATTAACCACCGCCTGGCCTCCCCTACTCCCCGGTATATGCCGTCACTGGACCCCCATCCAGTGTCTTGTATCCATTGGTTATGCTTATATGCATGTGTACAAGTCCTTCAGTTGATCTCTTTCAGCCCCTCTCCCCTCAACCTCCTCTGCTTCCCGCTGTAGTTAGACAGTCTGGTCAATGCTTCTTTGCCTCTGTATCTATTTTCTGTATTTATTTTCTTTAAAAAGATCTTGCCTCTTCAGATTAGAAATAAACATATAATAATAATAACAACAACAAAATGTTTGAGTCCCAATTTCAATGTCCAACTATTCTGAGTCCGAGTTTCAATGTCAAACAGTTCCTACATGTCAGCAACGATATCTGGATGGTGGACACATGGTGGGAATGCAGGTCTGAGCCCCTCTGGTTTGGTCCTAGGCAACCTACAGCAACACACAGCTGCTGACTGCTAGCAGTGCCTTTCATCTCTGGACTGTTTCTCCTCTTGTCTTCCTGGTTGGAGCAGACCTGTCAATTCCTCTCTGTTGCAGGAATCCACATGGTCTTGGAGTTGTTTTCTGAAAATATACAAACATATTCTCAACTTAAAGTTAATAAAGAAATCTTTTCTATAAAATTGACTTGGGATCCTTTTCATTTTTGCCTGAACAATTTTCCTTTGGTTTATGTTGACACTATGTGTGTTTTTCATGGGTATCTTGCTGTTAGCATTACAAACGAAAATTAATTTTTGCAAAGTAGAAATTTTTTTCTAGATGTAATTTACTTACAAAATATTTTTCCTTACATGATATTACCCTACTATTCCCCCTTTGTTTTGATTAACAGAGGCTTTTGTAAAATTTATAATGAATCTTTGATAACTTTAAATTTTAATTTTTTGCACAAAAATATGACTGCTTTAGGTTCATTGCATGTTAAGCAATTTTACCATGAGATGAACTACCAATAGAAATTTTAGTTAATACTTTAAGGACAACTTTTTGTCCAGTACAATTAAATTTTCTTAAATATTCACTTATTTTAATTAGCCAATTTAAATTAACCTAAAAACTTGATTACTATTTTACTGTCAAATTTAATACTCTACCAACAATCTTAGTTTACCTTGTAAATATTAGTGGAAATGATATTTGCATTCTTGAGTAGGCTCTGAGCATTCTTGGTGCTAGGCTGCATTTAGATATAGAGCAGCTGCTGTAAGCCAAGTCTTTCTTTGTTACCTGGGTCCTGATCTGAGCTGGGTGTGGGAAATGAAGCAGTCATGGGAGTAGGAGACTTCTCTCAAAAGGGATGAGGATTAAGGCCCCTGCAAAGTTGGGGGGATGAGGGTCTGTGCCCCACTTCTGTTGACGCCCAAGTTCTCTACTAATTGCCCCTCTATGACTGTGCCTATCTTAGGTTGTTCCTTCCTTGAGGAATCTTACCCATTTCTAGCTAATTAGTCATCCTCCAGGGCCAAGCAGGGTGATGTGAGGTTCAGTTCTATCTCCTTGGTAACCTATGCCCACATGGGCTCCATGCCCAGCATCTGCAATGGGCTCCCCATGCCTGCTGGTGGGGCCTCGGCACTGGCCACAAATCTTGGGGTATTCAGGTTTCTTCTCCAGGGAGGGCCCAGATCACACCTTTGGGCCAGGGACAGATCCATGATACAAGCCACCATGAGGCTTCAACCTCAGCATGAACAGAAAGCTCAGGCAACAGCTGAGGGCAATTGGATTTTGAAAAAAGGGCCCCTCTTGGCAAAAACTGCAAGAGGGGCCAATATAGAATGCTCCAGTGCCTTTCCAGTGCCTTAATTCCTTCTGAAAGGGATTAAATCCTTGCATGTCCTTTTTTAAATTGCTGCCAAATAATCAAAGAATTAGTTTGTAAGTTTTTTTGGGATAGTTGTACAATATGCTGTTGTAAAATATCAAAAATTATAATAATATTGTAGAATAATATCATGTAAGGATATTCTTGGCTCTAGGACATTGCAGTTCAATTTCAAAGTGCATGTCAATTTCTTTTTATAATTTTATATAAACTTTATCAGGGAGGCAAAACAAAAATTACTTACTTTAGTTCAAGACGTCAAATATATTGACTTTCAATTACAATTCTTATGACTTTTGAAGGAAACTTCTCTTTGTTTCCTTCCAAAATAATTTTCAGGCTACAGAGAGTTTCATTTAAAAAGCTTTGTCACATGAAACAATTTCTCTTAAGGTTATGGTGACCACTAGTATAATTATATTTACTGTTTTATTTTTTACCTCACAATATTTTTTAATTTTATTTTTACATATGTGTCCTTATTCCCCCACCAGCCCCACCCTCCAATTATACCCCACCCCCCTGTATTCTGTGTCTATTGATTAGGCTCATATACATGCACACAAGTTCCTTGGTTGATCTCTCCACTTTAACCCCACCCTCACCTACCTTCGCTGAGGTATGACATTCTGATTGACGTTTCTCAGTCTCTGGATCTGTTCTTGTTCATCAATCTATTCCATTCATTATATTTCAGAAATGAGTGAGCTCATATGATATTTATCTTTCTCTGTCTGGCTTATTTCACTTAGCATAATGCTCTCCACCTACATTCATGGTGTTGCAAATGGTAGGAACTCCTTCTTTTTTACTCCAGCATAATATTACATTGTGTAGATGTACCACAGTTTTTTAATCCACTCATCTGCTGATGGGCACTTAGATTATTTCCAAATCTTAGCTATGGTGAATTGTGCTGCTATGAACATAAGGGTGCATATATCCTTTCTGATTCGTGTTTCTAGATTCTTGGTATATATTCCTAGAAGTGGGATCACTGAGTCAAATGGGAGTTCCATTTTTAGTTTTATGAGGAAACTCCATACTATTCTCCATAGTGGCTGCACCAGTTTTCATTCCTGCCAGCAGTGCAAAAAAGTTCCTTTTCTTCTGCATCCTCACCAACACTTGTCATTTGTTGATTTGTTGATGATAGCCATTCTGACAGGTGTGAGATGGTACCACATTGTTGTTTTGATTTGCATGTTTCTGATGATTAGTAACTTTGAGCAGGTTTTCATATGACTCCTCTTAGCCTGCTTTCTGTCTTCTTTCAAAAAGTGTCTATTTAGATGAGTTGCCCATTTTTGGATTGGGTTATTTATCTTCTTTTTGTTAATTTGTATGAGTTCTCTGTATATGTTGGAGATTAAACCCTTATCATTGCAATCATTAGCAAATATGTTCTCCCATGCAGTGGGCTTTCTTATTGTTCGATTGATGGTTTCCTTTGCTGTGCAAAAGCTTTTTTATTTTGATATAGTCCCATTTGTTTATTTTTTCTTTAGTTTCCGTTGCCCTAGGAGCAGTATCAGTGAAGAAGTTCTTTCGACATATGTCTGAGATCTTGCTGCCTGTGGTTTCCTCTAGAATCATGGTTTCCTGTATTATGTTTAAGTCCTTTATTCATTTTGAGTTTATTTTTTATGAATTGTGTAAGTTGGTGATTTAGTTTAATTTTTTTGCATGTATTTGTACAATTTTCTCAACACCATTTGTAGAAGAGACTGTCTTGACTCCATTGTATGTTCCTGCCTCCTTTGTTGTATATTAATTGAGTATAGTGATTTGAGTCAATTTCTGGGTTTTCTATTCTATTCCATTGATCTATATGTCCGTTCTTCTGCCAGTACCAGGCTGTTTTAAGAACAGTGGCTTTGTAATACAGTTTGATATCTGGTATTGAGATCCCACCTACTTTGTTCTTCTTTTTCGGGATTACTGCAGCTATTCAGGGTCTTTTTTATTCCAGATGAATTTTTGGAGAGTTTGTTGTAGGTCTGTGAAATATGTCATTGGTATTTTAATGGGAAGTGCATTGAATTTATAGATTGCTTTAGGTAGTATGGAGATTTTAATGATGTTGATTCTCCCAATCCATGAACATGGTATGTTCTTCCATCTGTTTATGTTTTCCTCTATCTCTTTTTTCAGTGTCCTAGTAATTTTCCACATATAGATCTTTTACCTTTTTAGTTAAGTTTATTCCTAGGTATCTTAATTTTTTTGGTGAGGTGGTAAACGGGATTGATATTTTAGTTTCTCTTTCTTTAAGTTCATTATTGGTGTATAGAAATGCCGTGCATTTTTTGGTATTAATTTTGTATCCTGCTACATTGCTGAAAAAGATTCCCGTAGACCCTTTTTTCACAGAGAGATGCTTTGCCTGTTCTCAGGGACATGGCTTGGCGCCCTTTAGTTTCTACCTGACCTTCTGAGTACAGAGGTCTGGCAGATTCTGCTGCCTAGATTTTTTTAATTTTACCTTTTTCAGGAGATCTCTGCCCTCCCCAGCTGCAAACTGTCTCACCATCTGTGTCTCCTTTGCCATTTCAGGCTGTATTCCAATCATTTCAGCTGCTCCCTCTATTTGCTCTGGGACAAGACTCAGGACACATCTGTCTATTCTGCCGCCATTTTCTTTTCCTAGCCAATTCTCTTTCCTTTCAGGTTAGAATGACAAATACCTTCCCTACATCACCAAGACATCACTGCACATGTGCCTCTCTTCCCCCCCCCCCTTTCCCTCTCTTCTCCCAGTAATCTTCAGGGAATGGACCAGTGGTTCCTTGTGGAGAATGTGAAACTGCAGCTTCCTAGTACCTAGATTACCATGCTTAAAATGTATGGCCTCCCCTTTGCTCCTTTTCTATTATTAATATTAGCTAGCTAGTTACAATGGTAACAATATTAGTAATATAGATAGATATGTCTTATGGAGAATATTTAGTAATATAACTTTTTAAAATATTTTACTTGGTATTATCACTTAATTTAACTAAGATCTTATACTCATATATTGATGAAACTATGGATTTGTAACTGAATTCTATTAAATATAAACTATTATGTATAATTATCATTTCATATTTTAAGCATGGATTCTAGATACACATTCCCAAGCTAAGTAATTTGAAAAAGACACTAAGGTTCCCATTGCCTCAGATAGCTAATTTAAATTATTGAATTTTATCTATCTTATAGAATCGTGGTACGAATTCACATAGCTAATATATTTAAGACACAACACTTAGAATAGTTCCTGGTAATAATAAAAATGTTTAGTGTTTGCTGTTACTATTATTGATCTCAATTTAAAAATTCATTTTGCTCTCAAATATCTCTGAAATGTTACTATGAGCTGCTGTCAGTACAGCTGCAATTCTTCTCCAGTCAAGCTACTTATCTTTTTTTATTATATTGGAGGTAATTTGAGTAGGGATTCTTAATAGTTTACTTTTCTCTCAGCACCCAATAGTGATATGGATGCTTGGCCATTAGTAAGAAGATATAAGGCCTCACCTTAACAATGGTTCTCAACTTGAGAGCAATAAGCCATACTGACCAAACTGAATAAAATCAGCAGATTCAGCCCTGGCAGGTTTGGCTCAGTGGCTAGAACGTCAGCCTGCAGACTGAAGGGTCCCAGGTTCGATTCTGTCTTGTAGGGTCTTGTAGGGGGTGTTCAGGAGGCAACCAATCAATGGTTATCTCTCATCATTGATGTTATTCTCTCTCCCTTCTTCTCTGAAATAAATAAAAATAAAAAATAACAACCAACAAAACAAAAACCACAACCACTGGGTTGTATTTATATATTTTTAAAAATCAATAGCTTCAGTTCACATTTCTAGAACCCCAGCCTAGGTAGGTTTTTCTATGATATCTTACTTTTTTATACCTTAAGAATTCTAGTTTCTTTCCCCTATTACATAAAAAATGAAGAAAGTGAATCTATTAAAAAGACTGTCCCCAAGAGTAAATAAAATTCATTAGAGCTAGGCTCTATCCTGTCAGAAGTAATCATTTTCATCATTCTTAGAGTATAATGCCTTTTCCCAATTATCCTCATCTTTCTAAGACAGATCTTTTTTTTCTCTTTTAACATTAAGAAATCTGAAGCTACATGTATTTCAGAACCATTTTCATCTTAGAAGCACTTAGAGAAATCTTAGCTTGAACTTGCCCTTTCCTTTAGGTGTCAGGCTTCTGTCCTGCCACTTTGCCCCTACTGCTCCCATAAAAGCCAACTCAGCCCAGCTCACTTTTTTCCACAAGCCACTGCATTATTCTTTTCATACCTCATCCTGGTGGAAAAAATAGTTTGCTTTCCATAAACAATGAAGTAGTTAGAGAATGGTATAAACAGGCGATAATATTTCCTTGGGAAGTTTACCTTGGCTGCTCAAAGAAATCCAAATATTTTCTATTAAAGAGATGAAAACCATGAATGTAATCATTGAATCAGACTCAACAAAGTTGTCAAGGTTAGAAAGTATGGGCATTTTCAGGTCTTTCCTGGGCATGTGCACAGCCTTGCACATGCATGTGTTTCTCTAGATCTCTATGATTATGTCAGCTTTGCAAAGCTAACTATGGCTATTTTATTCCCTGGATTTTCCTTTTAAAGATTTGGTCAGTTTCTTGTTTTCCCTAAGAAGTATTTCCCTCTTGGGTAGCAGCAGTGTTAAGCAGTTGCTGATTATTCTTTTGTGTGTGTGTGTGTGTGTGTGTGTGTGTGTGTGTGTGTGTGTGTGTGTGACATATGCCCTTAGATAAGGCCTTTTCCACTGAATTAAGTTCTGAGATGAGTCAAATTGCAAAAAGCCTTGTATATAAATGGGTCTTTCTCAGGAATCTCCTAAAGAGATAAAATAGTGGCAATTTTCTGGGGAAGGGGTTTTCTGAGAAGCTGTCAACCTTTTCTATTTCAAGTGCCTGCTCAGCTTCTGGTTTTCACTGCTATTAATAGGTTGTTGAAGCTGCTGGTTGTCACTTTGAGGTGTGGAGAGGGGGATGGGCATAGGGAAAGTTTTATCACCACCAAACTCACCGTTCTTTCGTAGATTCAACAGCTTGTCTTGACCAGATGCTCGTCTCATTATTTAGCTTAATTTTCAAGGTTCAGAACAAGTTGATTTTGACTATTTTGACTGAAAGATGGAACAGAAGGAGCAGAGAGAGAGAGAGCAGGGTACCAGGACACAGACTTTATTGAGGAGACCCTTCCCAAGGGAGAAAGAGCTCACATGTGGAGTGAAGGCAGAGAAACCAGGGGAAGGGAAGAAGGGACCCAGCTGGACCGCCTCCCGGACTGTGGACTGCCTGGGGGAACAGTCTGGGAGAAAAGGTGCCACGTGGCACACTGAGACACCCTTTAAGGGTCAGAACAGGTAGGGGTTGGTCCCAGGGCGGAATGGGAAGGGGTGGGACACAGGGCACTCTGGTATGCGCTTGATTGGTGGCTCAATGTCTCTGTGGCAGATATCAATTACATCATAACTCCACCCACCAGTTGAGGGGATACCTATCATTGACCAGTATTCTTTTGGTTTTAGTGACTTTTTACTCACCCTTGCTCCATTATTACAGAACCCCGACCCCTCCTCTTGCCTTTTCATCTCCTGCTGGTATAACAAGTTGGTCAAATATGGGAGCAAAAGACAAATAGCAAGGATTCCAAGTAATGGAGTCCACAAAAATCAGTCTTTTGGGACAAGGAGAAATGAATGGTGTGTGTGTGGAAAAACAGTTAGAGGAAACCTAGTATACCTTTGTTATGGAAACTGATATGTAAACCAGATGCCAATTTCTGACTTCAAAGTCAGAAATAATTTTCACAAGCACTAGAGCACTTGCAATTAAAATGACTAGGGTATCCAATCTCTGTACACGGTAAGCAAAATTATAATAAGCAGGCTGGCTGCTTGCTTGGTGTGAAATCAGAAAATACAAGTAAATATTAGTGTCAGGTTTAGTTTACTAACAACTTTCTTGCTTGAAGTAATAATATGCTGGGCATAGAGCCATCTTCTCCATGCTGAATACTTGCATGGGCACTACCAATGGTTTTGAATTTTTGATGGTTAAAAAAAATTGGCTTTTTATTGTTTTTTGCTAAACAATACAAAAAAATCATTTTGAAGGCAGGGCTTGAATTATTTAATTTTGATCCATTTATTTAATTAAAAAAGGAAGTGAAAAAAGATCATGGCCAAAAAAGTAGTAGTTAACCCCCATCTCACCCCCAAAGCTCTAGCCAGTCACATGAGCATCACCCACATCCCACTCAGTGCCCAATACTCAGATGGTGGCACACTCTGCCCCACTGGACGGCCCTAAAGGCATGGGACAACAGGTGCCAGTTTTGGCTCTCAGCAGGTTATCAAGACAGACAAACTGGTGGGCTAAAGTCCAGAATTCTTTTCAGGTTTTTTGTTCAGTGGATGAGCACATACAAACTGTCATAAGCTTGTAAAATTTAAAGGTAGTGGGCATGGGCATAAGAGTAGAAGGTTGTCACAAAAGAAACTATAGGCAACCCAAGCTTTCTCATGGGGTGTTGACTGTGGATACACACTTAGATGGAGATCGGTGGACTCTAGGTTTCTGATAAAAGAATATCACCCCTCAAGGAGGAGCCAAATGTGCCATGCAAAACAGTTCTGCAGAGGACACTGGAGAAGAGGGCAGCTGATGCTCTCATGTAGGAGATAGGAGAGTAGTGAGGAGGTTCTTCTAGTACCGTGAAGTAAGACAAAAGGCAGAAGGAGAATCTTGAGGTTTCAGCCAAATGTGAGACTGACACACACACAAAGACTAAAAGCCATCAGGAACCCTCAAAGCCAGCTCTCACCTGCACACACTGGCTCTACAAAGTGCTGCCGGAGATTCTTGCTGTGAACTAAGCCAAGTTAGTTGCCTGCCTATGGGTGGTGGAGAGGGCAATACATTTTTATTTTCAGAGGGATGAGGTGGGAAGAGTGGCCATGATTTAGTGAAAAGAGACCTGCAAAAAGCATAAAATATTTAGAGAACATTTTAATATATTTTTTCATATATATTTTTAAAATTAAGAAAAATAAAAATAATTCAACCATGCCCTGTGCAAAAAAAGAAAAAGAAAAAAGGGGGGGCGGAATTTAAAGTGAGACCTCTGTCTGCTGTTCTCAACTTAAGTGTCACAGTCAGCTTGTTACTTTTATTTTGGAAGATGTAAAAAGTTTCTTTCAATCATTCACAAGGGAAGTGTAGCCACTTGTAACAACAGAATGACAGGGACAGACTAGGAAATGAAAAGTCAGAGGCTAAAGGGTAGAGCCAGAAAGAAATTTTCAAAAATAAAATTAACAAGGTGACTGTTCCAGAAGGGAGCTGTGAAAAGGACAGGGTGGACCAAAGACTGTTAGTCAAGTAACGATTCAACTTTTAAATTATTCTCTTGTTCTTTTTGTTGGGTGTTGTTCAAGTCTAAGATTTAGAAACGCTGACCCTTTGTTAACAAGAGCCAACCGGAAACAAAGGATCCCTTCCCTTCCCTGGCCTGCCTCCGCTGAAACCATCACCTCTTTGGCTGGATGCTGGAAGAGTTCTCCACGTGTGCGGACTCAAGATGACAGGGCAGCCTCCTTCTGTGGTTGTTGGGTTTGTGAACACTGCAGTATTTTTTGGCTTTCCACGTCTCTAAAATGTTTTTCAGCTATTTTGCATACATGGCTCAGTGCACTGCCCTCTTTGCCTTTACAGTTTTCCACTTGATATGGGGGTGTAAAAACAACTTCTTCTATGACTATTATTTTTTTTCTTGCCATTTACAATCTTTAATGGTCTTGTGAATGGTCTGGAAGAGCTGCTGGCCCTCTAGGGAGACACCAATGCTGATTGCATAGGCCTGGCTCATCTTCTCCTCCTTCTCTGTCCAGGCTTTGCTGGCAAGTTTACTGACATTGAGTGAAGCTAGGGGAGGTGGAGTTTCTCTTAGGTCATTCATTATTTCCACTTCTGAAACATACTGTAAGTTTATGAGCAAGATGTCTGCATGGTTGGGCTTTCCACTGGAAGAGGGACATTTTAAAGCCAGCATTTTGGATTGGTAGTCGAAAGCTACCACCTTGCCCGGCAGCCGCTACTCCTGGCACGTCCAGCAGGACACCTGGCTCCTCACACTGAAGTACTCAGCCTGGAGGAGCCGCCATCTTGGGAAAGCAGCCACTGCCTGGTGGCAGCGGCAGCAGAGGCGAAAGCCTGGTTTTCATTTTTATAGAACAACATCCTCCTTTTCCTGTACATTCTCAGCTGAGTAAACTCCAAACTCACCACTTTTCAGATGCGCATCTTCTCAGCTAAAGTCTAACCCAAAGGGAGATATTCTTCTCTTCTTAAATTTGTTTTCTATCACTTCAAATAATTTTTCATTCACTGGTTTCATGCTTAAGTTATCTGAAAATTATTTTAGAGTTACAGGGTAATGCGATTTCATATTTACTTTGGAAACTGTCTATATTGCACTGGTTATGTGAGACCTTGTGCACTCAAGAAGATCCAGAAATTTATGATGAAGAAGATGGGTATCATAAATGTGTCAATTAAACCAAGCTGAAGAAATATTTCTGGACCAAATGAATCTTTATTAGGTTGTCTAAAAATTTAACACAAAAATGTAACAAAAGACTTTTAAAATCTGTATTGTATGTGTTTTTTTGGGGGGGTGGGGATGAGGGGAAAGGGACATCTGTAATACTTTCAATAATAAAAATAAATTTAAAAAACCTATAGGCTATTAAAATATGAAAACTAAAAAAAACAACAACAAAGTTATAAAATAGTTTTTATAAGTAAGCTTAGCTTAAACTTTTGTATAAGAACTTTCAACTGAAAAATCTCAGTGGCTTACTACAATAAAGATGTACTTTTCATTCAGTTTACATATCTATTATTGTTCCAGGACGCCTGCCTAAGATATTTCTGGTATCCTGGCAGATATAAATTATATGAATAGTAAGGCATATTCTGGCCATGAATGCTTCTCCTCAGAAGTGACCCAGCTAATTCTACTTACAAATCATATGACCAAAAGAAATAATATGCCAGGCTTAAACCCATGGTACAGAGAAATGTATTTTTCTATTGAGAGAGGGAGAAAAAGTACAGAGAAACATGGTAAATACGTTTGACAATAAAGCAATGTATCATATTCTCCTATTCATGTACCTTGAAAACCAAAGTTATGTGTCTTTCCATCTATGATACTTACTATATTCATTTTATCAAGACATAATAATTGATTATCAATATTATGTATTAAATGAATGTCCTATAACAGTTTTGAGACAATTAAGATCTGGGTGCACTAACTTAGTGAATAAAAGTTGACTTTGATCTGAAGTGAATTGATATAGTACTGCTAATCTATGTCCTCTCCCTTTTATAAAAGAGAACAAAATTGTTGCTAGATTAAGAGTTGCACACCAAACCTGCATTGATTTGCTCAAGCAAAGAAAGCATGCTTATAGCAGTAATTAGATTTACCATAATCCACTATTATTCTTCACAAAATGTTTATCTTATACTTAGTCAAAACAAGGTATGATCACGAGGATGGAACAGAAAGAACCACCTCTTCATAATAAATGCACTGTGGCTAACTTAAGTGAAACTGGTTATTAAAGAATATTCAGTAGCTCACAGAGTCTTGTGAGGCTTATAGAAAGTCTAGAGGCTAGCACTCTAAACTGAAATATACAATTGTCTTTAATTGGAAAGTGCTGTTGTAGGTTTGAGAGCAATGGCCACCAGCAGTTAAGACAGAAAACTTAACTTTATGAACACTACTGCATTTTCTAGCAGCAATGCCATTTCTGTGACAGCAAATTATCCTTTCTTCTGAAAGCTAGATGCCTCTTCTGCCAACAAAGACAAATAGAATAATAGAAAATGGTCCCATTTTCTCATACTTCTCAGTTTTGAAACAAATTCATTCATCGTGTTTCTGAACCATAGAGTCAAGTTCATATGCCCATTCTTATTTGAAAGGGAAATTTGGAATATCACAATCTGGTTTTTATGTCTGTGAACTACATAAGCTTTGCAATGCAAAAATTTCCCTCAATAAAGTAAAACTATTATTACTTAAAATAATGAGCAATCATAAATATGACATATGCTTCATGCATGGAAGTAACTTACTGAATATACAAGAGAAAACTGAAAACTAAAACTGTAAAAAGGAAGAGAATACAAAATGACATTTTTGGAATAAAACTCTGGAAAGCTTCTAAAGAAGTAGACAAAGCCACACCTGAAAGCTTTGTTCATGGGGTGAATTAAAAATAAGAGAATTGGTTGCATGTGTGTACAATTTGAGCTTAAATTTGTCCAATAGAAAACAAATGTAGACTCAGTAAGAAAATGTTTTAATCAAAAGGATTATAGCAAAGTGGTTATTACAATAAGGAAAATGTTCAGAACATAAAAACTACAAGAACCTCAATAATTAGAAAAAGGAAATTTTCTTTTATAGAGAGGAATGAACAAATTGGGTATGGGCAAGAGATACAAAAAATGGAATCAGACAGTAGTTCAGGGAAGGTTTCATTCTGGGTCCATCCTATTCTCAAGAAAGGCTGTTAAGGAGGGGCTGCATTCTCCCTCAGGCTGAGGGGTGGGTCAAAGTTCAGAGACCCAGGGAAAGGAGAAAATCTTAACCAACTTATATATATTTGCTTTAAAGTATTACAAATAGTAGTACATATGTGTGCCTTTTTCCCCATTAATCTCCCCCCGGCCTCCCCTACCCGCCAGCACATGCCCTCACCTGCCCCCCCCCCAAGTGTATTGTATTCATTGATTATGCTTATATGCCTGCATACAAGTCCTTCAGTTGATCTCCCACAACACCCGTCCCCCAACCTCCCCTGCCTTCCCACTGTAGTTTGACAGATTCTTCAATGCTTCTTTGACTCTGTATCTATACCCCCCCCCGTTTCTTTTCTTTAAAAAAAATCTTGCATCTGCATACTAGATATAAACATATAAGAACAAAAAATGTTTGAGTCTCAGTTTCAGTGTCCAACAGTTTCTGAGTCCCAGTTTAAATGTCAAATAGTTCCCTATGTGTACATGTCAGCAATGGTATCTGGATGGTGGACAAATGGTGGCAATGCAGGTTCCACCATCTCTGGTTTGGTCCTAGGCCACCTGCAGCGATGCACAGCTGCTGACTGTTAGCATGGCAAGGTGTCGTCAGCGTCTTCTATCTCTGGCCTGTCTTTGTGGTTGGAACAGAACTGTCAGTTCCTTTTTGTTGCAGGAATCCATATGGTCTTGGAGTTGTTTTCTGAAAATATACAAATACATTCTCGACCAAAAGTTAATAAAGGAATCTTTTCTGTAAATTAGACTTTGGATTCTTTTTATTTTTGCCCAAATGATTTCCCTTTGGCTTATTTTGAAACTATGTGTGTTTTTCATGGGTGTCCTGCTGTTAGCATTACAAATGGAAATTAATTTTCTGAAGTAAGAATTTTCTAGATATAATTTACTTACAGGATATTTTTCCTTACATGATATTACCTCATTACCCCCCCCCTTTTTTGATTAATGGGGGCTCTTGGAAATTTTATATTGCAGTCTTTGTAACTTTAAATTTTAATTTTTGCACAAAAATATGAGTGCTTTAGGTTCTTTGCATGTTAGGCAATTTTACGAAGAGATGAACTACTAATAGAAATTTTAGTTAATATTTTAGGAACAGCTTTTTGTCCAGTATACTCAATTTTTCTTGAGTATTCACTTATTTCAATTAGCCAATTTAAATTAATCTGAAAACTTGATTACTATTTTGCTATCAAATTTGAAAATCAAACAATAATCTTAGTTTACCTTGTAAATATTAGTAGAAAGGATTATTTGCATTCTTGACTAGGCCCTGAGCATTACTGCTGCTAGACTGCATTTAGATATAGGGCTGCTGTTCCTGGCCCAGTCTTTGTCTGTGACCTGGGTCCCAAACTGAGCTGTGCATGGAAGGGGAAACAGCCATGGGGGCAAGAGATCTCCCTCAGAAGGGGTGAGAGTTCAGGCCCCTTCAAAGTTAGGGGAGTGAGGATCTGTGCCCCACCTCTGTTGATCTTTAAGTTCTCTCCAGATGGCCCCTTTGCAACTTTGCCTGTCTTAGGTTGTTCCTTCCCTGAGTAATCTTACCCATCTCTGGCTAACCAACCATCCTCCGGGACCAAACAGGATGATGTGAGGTTAAGTTCTGTCTCCTTGGTAATGTATGACCCTGTGGCCTCCTTGCCCAGCCTCTGCCTTGGGATTCCCTCACCTGCTGGTGGGGTCCCATTACTGATCACATATCTCAGAGGACTCAGGTTTTTTTTCCCAGCTTTAACTGAAAGCTCAGGCAACAGCTGTGTGCACTTGGATTGTGAGAAGAAGGTCCCTCTTGGCAAAAACTGCAATAGGGGCCAATATAGAATGCTCAAGTGCCTTCCCAGTTCCTTAATTCCTTCTGAAAGGGATTAATTCCGTTCCTGTCCTTTTTTTTAAATTGATGCCAAGCATTCAAAGAATTAGTTTGTAAGTTTTTTGGGGATAATTGTACAATATGCTATTGTCAAATATCAAAAATTATAATGACATTGTGGAATAATATCATATAAGGATATTATGGTGTCACAGGAGGTTAAGGGGGGTCTACCCTAAGGACTGGTGTCCAGAGGAGATGACATGCTCTAGGCCATATCATTTCAATTTCAAACTAGCTTCCAATTTTTTAATAACTTTATATAATCTTTGTCAGGGAGGTAAAAACACAAATTACTTACCTTAGTTCAAGAGGTCAAATATATTGACTTTCCCCATTTCTCCTGCCACCCACCACTTACCCTGAGGTTTGACATTCTGATGGACATTTCTCAGTCTCTGGCTCTGTTCTTGTTCATCAGTCCATGCCGTTCATTATATTCTACAAATGAGTGAGATCATGTGATACTTATCTTTCTGGCTAATTTCATGTAGCATAATACTTTCCAGCTCCATTCATGTTGTTGCAAATGGTAGGAGCTCCTTCTTTTTTACTGCAGCATAGTTGATTAATATCCATTTTGTTTTGGTTAATGGGGGAGGGCAAGTAGTTTTACTAATAATTTATAAGACATAGAATGGGAATATGGAGATCTGGGTTTGGTCTTAAGAGGTAAACAAGGGGAGGATTTGTGAGTTTTGCCTTATTCATATTGTGAGAATAAACAAATCATCTTTTCTGTCAAAGAATAGTTTAAACAGCCACCATTTTGGATTTTAAGAATTGGCAGCCACATAGCTTGCAGCTCCCCTGAGAGCCGCCATCTTGAAAAAGCAAAGGCCAACCCGTCCCTTTGAATTAGTCATTTGTGAAAGACTGTGTTCCTGAGCTCCAATCAAAGAGCAAGGAACAGGTCATGCACATCAGGGATTATAAATCCGGAGCAGACTGCCTGCTTGGTATGCGAGTGCTTCCAGACCATGTGTGTGCACCGTTACACATAGAAGTAAAGATATTTGCCTTGCCTCCTGGCTGCCAAGTATGTTTTGTGTTGTACCAGGACCCCTGAATTTGGGGGCTCACCTTATTTCTAACAATATGGAGAAGAGTGGTTCTTTGCAGTAAGCCCTTGTCCAGAACACAAAATGGTGGGGAAGAGTCCTTTAACTTTCTTTGTTATCCAGGAGCACAGATTCAAAATTGTCAAATCCCTTGCCCTAGCCAAAAGAGCATAAAAACTATTCTACCCCTGCCCTCCAGGGCTAAAGATTTACAGTCTAGATAAGTTAAGCCAGATAGGATATGCACAGGTACATCTGAGGATAGGGGTGAGATGTCATAGTAAAAATAAGGGAATTAAATAGGACCCAAGAAAGCCTAGTTAGTCCTTAACTGATTGCATGCCAGTCTTTTCATCATCCCAGCTGAGTGATAAGCATCAACTGCAGACATTTATTTGATTGTTCCTTTGAAACAGGTTTTGGATAGTCCTTAGACCCTTGAATTAGCTTGAATAATTTTGGTTGAATAATAATTTTGACTTGATCATTGTTTTGTATAAAGATTTTCCTAGTGGACTTTGTAGTCAGTAGATACGATTTTAAAATTCTCACTATGCTGTTTATTCTCTCAGTGATTTTAGACAAGGGTTGTGGACTGGATTTCCCAAGTTATGGAATATGAAATGGATTTTGGGAGGCAGGATGTTTACTAAGAGTGCCCTGAGGAACAATACCCAGAGGAAGAAGGTTTGGGTAGAAAGAAAAATTCAGCTTTAGTACAGGCCCATTGGAAACCCTCACCATTCCCATGGGGAGCATGACACTGGAAAAACCCTTCAGAAATTTCCCAAATTGGGCCAAGATAGGTATTTTTGTACTCAATTTTATTTTTTTAAAGGAGTTTTAGGAAGTACAGGAACTCCATTTGATTGTTTAATAGAACAAGGATTATGTTAGCATAATTTATTGAGATGGATAGAATTATTCTGAGGTATTCTGTAACACAAAGGTAGCAAAAATAAGGAAATAACCTTTCAGAGAAAGGGATATTTTGCACCTGGGAATTTTATACCAGGATGAGAAACTTAACCACTACTATCATTTAAAGGCTATCCTGAGTACATTGAGGTATTTGAAAATATTTTTAGGCCTCATTGTCTCCTTGACAATGCTTTTATATTTTGAGGTCACAGGAAAAGTGGAAACCATCCTGTATAGCACTTGCAATTTAACTTACAATTTATAAATGGCCATTTCTAGATGAAAACAAGGCTTTGTAATCAACAGTCAGTTTTAGAATGTGGCATTATTTTTAGAGGATGACATACCGTAACTACCATTAATCATTTAGTCCATAATATTATAAAAATAAAATAATGATTTTTGGTTTTTATTCCATGACCCTTAAGATCAAATAAGACCAATGTTTAGAAGAAATGAAATGTAATTTGCAATCATTGCTCTTGCAGGGACAGAAATGAAAAGTCCTCGCTGTAAATATCAATTATTTCCAAAATTAATAAATCTATATACTGATAAATATTACTTGATAAACTCCTATATAATGCTGTTTTGAGCATTATGATGATTTTCACCTCAATTATAAGTTATAGTCTCTGTCCTTATATTATTGACTGTTAGTTCAAAAGTATAGTTTAAAACCAATATGTATCTGTCAGGATTTTGTGTTGCAAACTGAAACTGACGTTGGCTTGCTTAAGCAGAAAATGAATGTATGGCAAGAATATCTGCCAGCTCACAGAACTGACAAGATGTCTGTAGAACCAAGCTTAGCAAATGAAAACATAGGGATGCTTGCATAAGAATAAAATGGAAAAAAAAAACAGGGGTGCTTGTATAAGAACAAGCTTTTTACACTGCTGCTAAACACAGCCCCCTTTTTTTGCAGATGTTTTCATAGCTATACATCTAATTGTTTCTTTCCTTCACCTTTGTGAAACTTTCAGAATTCAAATTCCCAAACCACAGAGTTAAGTTGTGTTGGGTTAGTTGCCAAGTGAAAAGAGAGATTCTCCTACTTGGCATTCTCTTTCACAAAGTTTCCCATTAGGGAGAATTCCTCCAAATTAAAAAAGAGAATTGGATGCTGGGAAATCGAAAAATGGCAAATTTTCACTACATATTGGGCATCATGAAGTTTGTTGGAGTCTGGTGGACAAGATTAATAAAGATGGAGTAGCCAGGAAAGGGCTTTGTGGATGAGGTACGAACTAAGATGCACTGGCACAATGTTAAGCCCTGAGGTCAATAGAGAGGGGCAAGGCTGAGGAGAGGCAGCCCTTGGCAGTCCTGAATGCATCAGAAGCCCTGGTGGCTTCAATTCAAAGACAAGTGATACTCTAAAAATTCATGACATGCTTTAACCCCCTAACTTCCTCTGATCTGAGTACATACCCCCAAATAATGATGGGACATTTTTCTGCAACCTGCTCACAGAAACCCTGGTGTTTGTGATCTTTATAAGATCAAGGAGATCACCTGGGCTGAAAGAGCTTCCTTATTTTACAGAAGACAAATCTGATGCTCAGAGAAGGGGAACTATTTGAAACTGGTAAGTCAGCAACAGAGTCAGATTCAGAACCTTTCAGCATGGCTTCAAAGCTAATTCTCAGTCTACTAATTTTGTTAGGTCTGTCATATGCTAGCTGCACCAAAGAACCTCGCTTAGACTGTTGTTCAGGTCCTCGCTTAGACTTTTGCCTTGGCCTTCTAAACTGTCTGCTCCCCTTGAGTCACTCCAGCTCTCAACTGAGGTCAGATTTATCTTACAAAGTAGAAAAAGTGACCAGGTGTTAACCTGCTGTGATTTCCCAAATGAATGAAGTTTTGACTTCTGAGCATAATTGTAATTTCAAATCTTGGCTGCATCTTGGGCCTTGTCACCTGCAAGTTCCAAACTTTTATGCAGGTATTCAAGTATTATCAAGTTCCTTCCATTGTTTTTAGTTGCATATGCTTTACCCTTTTCCTATAATTCCTTCATCCATTTATTTCCTATAAACTCCTTTGCATTTCAAAAATCAATTCAACTATAAATTTTCCAAAGAAGATGTTGAGTATCTCAGATAAGTAGCATGGCCTTTTGTGTGGTTTCAAAAATCAATTCAACTATAAATTTTCCAAAGAAGATGTTGAGTATCTCAGATAAGTAGCATGGCCTTTTGTGTGGCCCCATAGCATCCTCATACACGCAGCCATTGCAGTCCCAATTGAGTATATTTGTTTAAATGTGTCTCTTCCTCTCTATATTGGAAATATCTATGACATATATTAGGCATTCAATTAATAATTCTGAATATATAATTGAAGCAATCCACGTGTATAGTTTCCAAGAACTTCTTCTATGGGCTCAGGAATATGTATTTGGGAAATACATCATGTGTTTTAATCTAAAATTCTTTTTCATCAATTATAGATTATTTTCACTTTTGAATTCTAACCCAAATGCAAAGTTTAGCTTTTTACAAATCAAAGAGTAAATGTTTCGTTTAGCATAATGCTCTCCAAGTCCACCCATGCTATTGCAAATGGTAAGAATTCTTTCTTTTTTACAGTCAGAGAAAGATGAATATTACATGATCAAACTTATTTGTGAAATATAATGAACAGCATAAACTGATTAACTAAAATAGATCCAGAGACATAGAAGCATAGAACAGACCATCAAGCCTTGAAGGCAGGGAGGCAGGGAAGGGTAGGGGGGAGTAAGAGATCAACCAAAGGACTTGTATGCATACATATAAGCACAACCAAAGGAAACAAACAGAAAGGGAGCAGGGACATGTGCTGGGGGGCAAGGGAGGGGCCAGGGAGAGGTCAATGTGGGGGAAAAGAGACATATGTAATGCTTTAAACAATAAAGAATTTAAATTAAAAATGAGTAAATGCTTCCACAAATGTAATTTTGTCATCATTTTTATCTTGATAATAGATTCAGTTCTATACATTTTTATGAAAAGATGGTTCCCCAAACTGAATTGATACACTAATCTATTAAGATTCTGAGTCATATCATGAGAAATAAAGCTTAAAACAAAAC
This sequence comes from Antrozous pallidus, assembly GCA_027563665.1. Lineage (NCBI taxonomy): Eukaryota > Metazoa > Chordata > Mammalia > Chiroptera > Vespertilionidae > Antrozous > Antrozous pallidus. The sequence goes on from CM050509.1 coordinate 116,724,664, forward strand.
ATGTACTACTGGACGGTGACTGGCAAGAAGGTAGGGAGGGAGAGTGTATGAGAGAGTGAGCGAGCAATAGAGAAATGTGTGGACATGTGGTGTGTGTGTGTGTGTGTGTGTGTGTGTGTGTGTGTGTGTGTGAGCTAGGGACAGTTAAATCCTGCAGGCCTTCCAAGGGGCTGCCAAAATGGAGAATCTTATACTGTAGAACCTGCTGCCATTGTGGACATTCTGGGGGCAGCCAGCACAGGAACAGAGACCATGCCATCTTGAAAACCAGAACTGCTTGAGACTAGAATCCTAGCCTCACCACCACCTAATATAGTTTCAGATGCAAACTGAGACCCTATAGCCACTGGGGACAAAGACCTGTGACCACAGCTGCAGACCCACAGACAACAAGAATCCAGACATCCCAGCTACAGATTTCTGTGAGTCACAAAGCCCATCCCCTTCCCCACAGACTCTCTGCAGTGCCTTAGGAACTGCTAGTCCCTCCCACTGCAAGCAGGCCTCCTGCCCACACAGAGCAGCTCAGGCTCCACTGCCCAAATTTGAGCATGGGCGCATGGACACTGGGAATCTGCTTCCATCAGAGCACACTCTTGCAACCAGACGCCATGCCCACCCAGGGCAGTAGTGCCACCTGATTTTGATTTTGGCAAGCATACATGAAATTCTGTTAATTGTAGCACAGGAGTAGACCTCCTGCTGACACAGGGCAGTTATGCAACCCAGCCCCCCAAGAAGACCAGGGACCCTGATTCTCTGTGTGAGAGGCAGCACTGAGCACCAGTGACTTAAGTTTGTTTCTCATCACGTGCACATTAAGAACCAGTGACTCCTACTCTCGATACACGTGCACACAGGGACCCTGATTCTCAGTGTGAGGCTGCATCAAGCAACAGAGACTCTGATACTCGAATTTTGACACAGGCATAGGGGGGCTCTGACATGCGGCATGCACTAGGGGACTCTGATTTTTGGCACATGCCAGTGAGGTCTCTTTATCAGTATGGGGCAGGAGGGGTTGCTGAATCTCGGTGCATGCACAAGGCTGCACTGAGAGCTGGTGACTCTGATCTTGGGCAAGTGTGGCTCCCACCAACCCACAGCAACCACATGTCAGAGCTCTTCAGTGACACCCAGGTGGTGCAAAGTTCCCACTGTACATGGCCCCAGCCCCCACAACTCGGTGTTTGAAACTTCTGGTGATTGTTAGAATGGGGAGACAACAGAAGAATCCCCAGAGGAAAGGAAAAAATCACCAAGAAAGGAAATAAGTGAAACAGAGGCATGCAACATGAAAGAAAAAATTCAGAGTAATGATCATACAGTTCATAAACCGGATGGACAAGAAAATCAACAACCTATGGAAAAATCAGGAAGAAACCAAGTGATATAGCTACAATAAAAAATGTCATGGAAGGTTTCATCAGTAGACTAGAAGAAGTAGAGGATCGAATTAGTGAGTTAGAATATTAGGTAGAGAAACAAGCCCAATCTGAATAGTTACTGGAGGAAAAAAAATTAAAAAGCTGGAGGAGAGTCTAAAGGAGCTTTGGGACATGAAATGAAGTAACATATGTATACTAAGGGTGCCATAAGGACTAGAAGAGCAGCAAGGATTAGAACATCTATTTGAAGAAACAGATGACAGAAAATTTCCCAAACATGGGGGAAAAATTTCACAAGTACAGAAAGTCCCAAGCAAGATGAATCCCAAAAGACCCAAACCAAGACACATCATAATTACAATGGCATATGTTAATGACAAAGAAGGAATCTTAAAGGCTGCAAGAGAGAGACAGGAGTTACCTACAAAGGATCCCTTCAGATAATCAAATGGTTTTTCGACAGAAACACATCAAGCTAGAAGGGAACAAAATGGAGTATACAAAGTGATGCCAGCAAAGAACTGAATCCAAGAATACTCTATCAATCAAAAAAGAAATATAAAGGGAGAAAGGGACACAGGCATAAAGTACAGAAATGGCTAGAAACAAGTTTCTGTCAATAATAACATTAAATGTAGATGGATTAAATGCTCCAATTAAAAGACATCAAGTGACTGAATGGATAAGAAAATATGACCCATATAGATGCTGTCTACAGGAGACCCACCACAGAACAAGGGACTAACACAGAATGAAAGTGAAGGAATGGTCAGTCTAGTACCAGGAATGGTCAGGGCCTACTCAAGAATGCAAATAATCCTTTCCACAAATATTTACAATGTAAACTAAGATTTTTGCTTAAGTATTAAAATTGACAGTAAAATAGTAATCAAGTTTTCAGTTTAATTTAAATTGGCCAAGTGAAATAAGTGAATACTCAGGAAAAATTAAGTGTACTGGACAAAAAGCTGTTCTTAAAACATTAACTAAAATATCTATTAGTAGTTCATCTCACTGTAAAATGGCCTAACATCCAAAGAACCTAAAATAGTCATATTTGTGGGCAAAAATTAAAATTTAAAATTACCAAGACTGCAATCTAAAATTTTCAAAAGCCCTCATTAATCAAGAAAGGAGGGTGATAGTGGGGTCATATCATGTAAGGACAAATATCCTGTAAGTAGAAAACATCTAGAAAAATCTTATTCCAGAAAAGTAACTTCCATTTGTAATACTAACAACAGGACACCCATGAAAAACACACATGGTGTCAAAATAATCCAAAGGAAAATCATTTGGGCAAAAATAAAAAGAATCCCAAGTCTAATTTGCAGAGAGGATTCCTTTTTTAACTTTCGGTTGAGAATGTGTTTGTGTGTTTTCAGAGAACAACTCCACGACCATGTGGGTTCCTGCGACAGTGAGGCTCTGACAGGTCTGTTCCAGCCACAAGGACAGTCCAGAGATGGGGGACACTGACGACACCTTGCCATGCTAGCAGTCAGCAGTTGTGCATTGCTGCAGGCAGCCCAGGACCAAACCAGAGAGGATGGATCTTGCATTGCCACGATGTGTCCACCATCTGGATATCATTGCTGACATGTACACATAAAGAACTATTTGACATTGAAACTGGGACTCAGAAAAGTTCGACATTGAAACTGAGACTCAAACATTTTTTGTTCTTATACATTTATTTCTAGTATGCAGATGCAAGATATTTTTGAAGAAAAGAAACATGGGAGAGTGATTGATATAAAGGCAGGGTGGCCTTGAACAGGCTGTCAGGCTACAGGGGGAGGGTGCTGGGGAGATCAACCGAAGGACTTGTATGCGTGCATATGAGCATAACTAATGAATGAAAGACACTGGGGTGGAGGGAGGGGCAGGTGGGTACATGTGCTGGGGGGTAGAGGAGGCTGTGGGGGAAGATAATGGGGGTAAAATAGGAAAACATATGTACTACTATTAAATCTAAGTTATATTGCAAAAAATAAAAAATAAAAAAAGAAAGTGAAGGAATGGAAAAATATCTAACAGGTAAATGGGAATTAAAAAAAAAAAAGCTGGGGTAGCAATACTTATATCTGACAAAATAGACGTCAAATTGAAGACCATAACAAGGGACAAGAAAGGCCACTTCATAATTCTAAAAGGATTGATACAACAAGAGAATACAACTTTGTTAAACATTTCTGCACCCAATGCAGGAGCAACCAAATACATTAAAAAAAAACCTTCTGGAAGATATCAGGGAAGAGATTGACAACAACACAATCAGATTAGGGGATTTTAATACCCCATTAACATCACTGGATAAATCCTCTGGACAAAAAATTAGCAAAGAAATATCAATCTTAAATGACTCACTAGAACAGATGGACTTAATCAGCATCTTTAGAACATTCCATCCCAAAAGTACTGAATATACATTCTTCTCAAGGGCACATGGGACATTTTCAAAGATAGAACCTATTAGGACACAGGCAAACTCTCTCCAAATTTAAAAGGATTGAAATCATATCAAGCATCTTCTCAGATCACAATGGCATGAAATTTGAAATCACAAAACAATCACAAAAATGTAAACACGTAGAGGCTGAATAACATGCTATTTTTAAACAATGAGTGGGTTACCAAAGAGACAAAAGAAGAAACAAAAACACCCTGGAAACAAACAACAATGAAAACACAACAATCTAAAATCTTGGGACACAGTGAAAGCAGGCCTGAGAGAGAAGTTCATAGCATTACAGACCTATCTCAAAAAACAGCAAACAAACAAACAAAAAAACAAGAAAAACTATTAATAAACCATTTAACTCTGCAACTTGAAGAATTAGCAAGAGAGCAGCAAGAAAAGCACAGTGTGAGCAGAAGAAAGGAAATGATATTGATCACAGTGGAAATAAATGAGATAAATACAAAAAATACAAAATATCAATGAAACCAAGAGCTGGTTCTTTGAAATAATAAACAAGATTGATGAACCACTAACCAGGCTCACCAAGCAGCAAAGAGAGAAGACCCAAATAAACAAAATCAGAAATGAAATAAGTGCAATAACAACAAACCCCACAGAAATATGAAATATCATTAAAAATTCTATGAGCAATTCTACTCCAACAAACTGGTCAACCTAGAAGAAATGTACATATTCCTAGAAAAATACAACCTTCCAAAACTCAACCAGGAGGAATAAAAAAAAATCTGAATAGGCCAATAGCTATGGAGGAAATTGAAGCAGTAATAAAAAATAAAATAAAATAAAACTTTCAACAAACAAAAGCCCTGGACCAAATGGCTTTACAGGGGAATTTTATCAAACATTCAAAGAAGAAATAAAACCTATCCTCTTCAGACTATTGCAAAAAATTCGAGAGGAAGGAACAATTTCTTTCTCCAAAGCCAGCATTATCCTAATCCCAAAACCAGATAAAGACAACACAATGAAAGAGAAGCATAGGTCAATATCCCTCATGACCATAGATGCCAATAGCCTCAACAAAATTCTAGCAAATTGAATTCAGAATTACATTAGAAAGATCATACACCATGACCAAGCTGGATTTATTTCAGGGAAGCAAGGATGGTACAACATCTGCAAATCAGTAAATGCGATACACCATATAAACTAATTGAGAGATAAAAAAGATATAATCACATCCATTGATATAGAAAAAAAGAAACATTTGACAAAACCCAACACCCTTTTTTGATAAAAACTCTCAAGAAGGTGGGAATAGAAGTATCATACCTTAACATAATAAAAGCCATGTATAACAAACCCACAGCCAACATCATACTCAATGGGCAAAAACTAAAACCATTTCCCTTAAGAACAGGAACAAGACAGGGATGCCCACTCTCACCATTCCAGTTCAACATAGTATTGGAAGTATTGGCCATTGCGGTCAGACAAGAAGAAGAAAAAAAGGCATCCAAATTGGAAAAGAAGAAGTAAAACTATTCTTATTTGTAGATGACATTATATTGTACATAGAAAACCCAAAAGACTCCATTAAAAAACTATTAGACTTAATATATGAATTTGGCAATGTAGCAGCATACAAAATTAGCACCCAGAAATTTATGGCTTTTTTGTACACCAATAATGAACTCACAGGAAGATAAATTTGAAAAGCAATCCCATTTACCATTGTACTAAAAAATTAAAATACCTAGGAATAAACTTAACCAAAGAGACAAAGGAGCTGAACTCAGAAAGTTTCAGGATAATGAAAATAAAGAGATAAAGGAAGACATGAACAAATGGAAGAATATAACATTTTCATGGATTGATAGAATCAGCATCATTAAAATGTCTATACTATCTAAAGCAATCTATAAATTCAATGCAAGCCCCATTGAAATACCAATGGCATACTTTTTAGACCTAGAGCAAATTCTCCAAAAATTGATCTGGAATAAAAAATGACCTCGAATAGCTGCAGCAATCTTGAGAAAGAAGAACAATGTTGGAGAATCACAATACCAGATATCAAGCTATACTACAAAGCCGCTGTTCTCAAAATTGCCTGGTACTGGCACAAGAACAGACATATCGACCAGTGGAACAAATCAGATAACCCATAAATCGACACAAGCCAATATGCCCAATTAATATTTGACAAAGGAGGCAAAATAATGCAATGGAAACAAAACTGTCTCTTCAATAAATGGTGTTGGGAAAACTGGAAAAATACTTGCAAAAAAATGAAACTAGGCCACCAACTTACACCATACACAAAAATAAACTGAAAATGGATAAAGGACTTAAGTGTTAGATGGGAAACCATAAAAATCTTAGAAAAAGCCATAGGCATCAAAATAACAGACATTCGTTGTAGCAATATCTTTACAGATTCAGCTCCTAGGGCAATGGAAACTAAAGATAAATTAAACAAATGGGACTACATCAAAATAAAAAGCTTCTGCACAGCAAAAGAATCCATCATAAAAACAAAAAGAGAGCTCACTGCATGGGAGAGCATATTTGCCAATGTTATCTCTAATAAGGGTTTAATCTCCAACATTTGCAGGGAACTCATACAACTTAACAAAAGGAAGATAAACAATCCAATCAAAAATCGGGCAAATGACCTAAACAAACACTTTTCAAAAGAGGACATTAAGAAAGCCAAGAGACATATGAATACATGTTCAAAGTCACTAATCTGAGAGGTGCAAATCAAAACAACATCTCTCAGCTGTCAGAATGGCTATCATCAACAAATCAACAAACCACAAGTGCTGGCAAGGATGTGGAGAAACTGCTGGTGGGAATGCAGACTGGTGCAGCCACTGTGGAAAACAGTATGGAATTTCCTCAAAAAAACTAAAAATGGAACTGCCTTTTGATCCAGTGATCCCACTTTTAGGACTATAACCTAAGAAAAAAGAAACACCAATAAGAAAGGATATATGCACCCCTATGTTCATAGCAGCACAATTTATAGTAGCATTTAGGAAACAGCCTAAATGCCCATCAGCAGATGAATGGATTAGAAAACTGTGGTACATCTATACTACATGCTGTAAAAAATAAGGAATTCTTACCATTTGCAACAGCATGGATAGAACTAGAGATCATTATGCTAACTGAAATAAGCCAGTATGTAAAAGAAAAATACCTCATGATCTCACTCATTTATAGGACAATAAAGGACATTATAAACTGATGAACAAAATTAGATACAGAGGCAGAGAAGCATCAAACTACAGCAGGGATGCTGGGAGAGTTGGCGGCGGGGGTGGGGGAGATAAGAGATCAATGGAAGGACTTTTAGGCATGCATAAAAGCATAACCAGTGACACAAGACACTGTGGGTGGTTAGGGCATGTGCCAAGGGGCAGAGGAGAGTGGGGGAAAGTGAATGGGGGGAAAAGGAGACATATGTACTACTATTTGTAATACTTTAAACAATAAAATAAAATTTTAAAAATGTACTATTTAAAACAAACTAATGCAAGACTTTAAAAAAATCAAATTTTAGAGATTTGGGGCACAATTTAAATTGTAACCTATCAGTGTTCTTTCTGCTAAACTAGTTTAGTATGATAATTATTCAAGAGAGCTGTCAATAAAAACTAAACTATTTTCTTTTCCTTTTTTTTTCTTTCCTTCCTGATACTAACTTAAAGAAATAAGTAAGGAGTAAAGAAAAATATAAGAAGAGGAAGAGCACAGATCATTGGGAAATTGTTCTGGCAACATGAATACCTGTGACAATTTATTATCTCAGTGACATTTCATAAGTATGTGTATTTGGGAAATAAAGATTTTACAGAATAAATACTCAAATTCTTGAAAAGTATGACTAAATTTTTAACATTTCAATAATAAGTGGCATATGTAACCCCATCAGAATTTGGGAATATAAGACTAAGGCTAGTTACAATGCTAAAATAGCACACGATCTGAAAACACCATTGATGGGTTTGTGAGAGCTCTTAAAGGACAGCTGTGCCTTTTTACTGCTTTTCCATGGAATACAAATCAATTGAAAATGCCATTTGAGCATTGCACTCCAGTGAATATTAAATATCAAATGCTTCCCACTGCTGGCAGTAAGTAAACCACATTGATTCCCCCACCCCCCCGACTCTACTGGCATCCTGCTAATGAAGCCTGTCTCTGTGGACTTTTACTATGTGTGTTAATATGCACCATGGGAAGAATGCATCATATCAGAGCCCCAACCCTGTGAGAGCAGTGTGTGGATAAAGAACATTTGCTCTTAGAACCAACGCCAAGACTAAAACATCTGGCTTAGGAAAGTATGATTCCTGCCACAAATTTATGTCTTATCAAAGCAAGTTTGCATCTTTGGAGGTCTGCATTATTTCAGATCTATGGTTTTTACAGAAACTCAAACTGTTGTGTTAGAATATTATGAAGGGATAATCCTTGACAGGGTTGTAAAGTCTAGCACAGAGCATTGATTCTCAGACTTGGCAGCACATTGGAGTCACCAGGGGAGTTTATAAAATGATGTCCAACTGAACCCAACCCCAGGGATTATGATTTAATGGTGTGGGCTGTGGCTTTAGCAGCTGGATATTTAACTGCCTTACAAGTGATCCTAGTGGGCAGTCAAGCCTGAATATTACTGATGTGAGAATATGTGCTGTCGTTCAAGTTTAGAGAAGGCATTCTTCCATTGAGATGGTCACTGATTATGATTTTATTTGTTTATGCTCTGGGTTATTCACATTCATATGCTTGATATGCCTGCCTACTTGGCCTCTAGTAGTGATAGTGTGTGTGTGTGTGTGTGTGTGTGTGTGTGTGTGTGTGTGTGTGTGTGATGCACGTTTGGGAAGGAGATAGTCACGTAGAATGTTTTGCTTTGTTTGTAACTTACCTTGCTAATATTTTTCTGGGAACATAAAAATGAGCTTAGAATTTTTAAGAAAACTTTTGGCAACAGATGGACATCTCTTTAGACTACTGGTACAAAACTGGACTTGTCAGGTTGAACAAAAAATAAGATGTTTATTGAAAATAAATGGTTTAGTGTAGCATGAAGGGCTTAGTCTACTTCCTGAAGTTCACAATGTTGGACTCAGCAGATCACAGAGGATGATGCCTAGAAACATGGAGTGATCCTTACACCTCTCTCCAATGCTGTCTGGTCTGCTTCCCCAGAGTAAATATATATGTTGACCCAAATGAGCCTTATAATGGTCACAAATGAAACAGATGATTTTTCTAAAACCACATAGAGTGGGATGGGTGCAGTGGGAGAAGAAATGCAGCAGTCTAGCAACATTCCAAGTACTGTGGAGATGTGACATACTGCCTAAGTCATCAGGCACCATGAGTGAAGGATAGGAATGGAGGAGAGGGTCCTCCAGGAATACACCTCAGGCATCTTCCAGCTTATGTATGCTCCTTCTGTATGCTCCCATTTGCTCACTCCAACTCCTTTCTCTTGTCCTCTCTCATTCACTAATTGGCTTTCTATGCTTTCACTTTCCGGGGTCTTCCAGGATATTACATCTGCCTAAGCAGGCAATTATATGGCCCATTCAAATGTGACACTTTTGGTTTTAATAAAAGTAAATGGCATGTGGCGTGTCCAGTTACTGTTGGTTCTGTCCCAAAGGACAGTGGTGAGGGGATTCCTTTGTTACCAAAAATAAGGTTTGGAACAGTGAAAGGCTTATACACAGGTTCTTTTTCCTTAAAATGTCTGAAATCATTCCTATCTCAACTTGCAGGAGACAGTTTCCTTTCAAATATTCTCAATAAGACCAGAAAAGACACTCCTCTTCTTTATCTACTTTGACTTTGACCTGATTCCTAACTACATAGTATCTTCTTATATTGAGTGTTTCTCTTTTCCCTGGCCTGGTGATGTTATAAGCTATCTTGTATTAACTATTAATGTAGGGCACAATGCCCAGATTGCTTCTCTCTGATCTCTAAATCCAATGTGTCTAAGAGAGGCAGAGGGACCTCGGTTCACCCCACCACACTGCATTCTCCACAGAGCCCACTATTTCTTACCACTGATGTTTACTTAAAGGTGTAGAGTTCAGAAAGAAAGTTAGAGAGGATAATAAAGTACAGCTGCCTACTATTCAAAAGAAATATTATCTACCCAATCTAAGTGCAAAAAAACAAAGCCTCACTTGCAAGTTTAACAGGAATAAACAGTTCCACAACTACTTCTCTACCTATGTTTCTATAGCTAATAATGATGACAAATGCCTCTTGGTATTCTTTTGCATGAAATAAAAAGGCAATAATTAATCTGCCATCATATAGCCAGATACAATAATAGGATTATCATTTAGAATAGGTTGCTGTGTGGAATGGGCATTCAAGAAATACTCACTGAGTATATGAAAATCAGAAAATTTTGCAAAAGTAATTATGAATTTCATTGTATTCACACTCCTAAAAGTACAACATCCAATAAGTGGAGTTGACTACTGAGCATGTTGACAAATTGAAGACATTTGTAATTAAATCACAAAAGAAATAACTTGGAATTTTAAATGTGTATGGCATGTGAAAAGAAGAGAAAATACTGTAAGGATTCAAACTGTTCAAATCAAAGATGTAAATAATCTTTCCACATACAATATACACTGAGTGTCCAGATTATTATGATGTCTGAATGCATAATAATATGGTCACTCAGTGTATTTGTATCTCAAATGGGTACCAAAAGTATTCTAGACTTTTGCTGGAGATCAACCACCTATTTGCTCTGAGCTTTCTATCAGCCAGTACAAAGGGGAAAACTGATAAGGTACACTATTTATAGTATCTTTGATATCAAATAAATTAGGAACTCAAGAGAAATACACTGAGTGGCCAGATTATTATGTGTTCAGAGATCATAATGATCTGGCCACTCAGTGTATACTAAAACCTTTTGTATTGAAAAATAAATGAATATATGACTGACCTTTGGGTAGTAGTAGATTAAAAAAATAACAAAGAGTAAAGCATATACCATGTTATCCATATATATGTGACCAAGGAGCCTAAATTTGCAATTCAATCTTGTTTCTCCCTTTTTATTGAATTTATTGGGGTGACAGTGTTAACAAAATTATACAGGTTTCAGGTACACAACTCCACAATACATAATCAATACACTGTATCGTGCATTCGCCACCCAAGTCAAGTCTTCTTTATTACCATTTATTCCCGCCCCCATACCTTCATCTACTTTCCCCCATTCCCCTCGTCTGGCAATCACCATTAAGTTGTTTGTGTCCATGAGTTCTCTCTCTCTCCTCAAACCCTCCTGAGCCCTAAAAAGAAAATCTTACCCTTTGTGACTACAAGGATGAACCAGGAGAGCATTATGGTATGTTAAATAAGCCAATCACATCATAGAAAGCCAAATGCTATATAATTTCATTCATACATAGAATCTAATGAACAAAGTGAACTAATAAGCAAAATTGAGTTAGACTCATAGATAGAGCACAGACTGACAGCTATCAGGGTTGGGTTTGGTGGGCTGGGTTGGGAATGGTGCAGCTACCTCAGAACAAGGCACTCAAATGGATTGAAAATTAAGAGATGGGAAAATATGTATCAGGAAAATGGAAATGAAAAAAAAAGCTGGGATAGCCATACTTATATGACAAAATAGACCTAAAAGTGAAGGCCATAATAAGAGATAAGGAAGGACACTACATAATACTAATTAGATTGATAAAACAAGAGGATATAATTTTGATAATCATATGTGCACCCAATTCAGGAGCACCCAAATACATAGAAAGAAAAAAAAAACTTCTGGAAGATACCAAGGGAGAGTTTGAGAGCAATACAATTATAGTAAGGAATCTTAGTAACCCATTGACATTATTGGATAAATCACCTAGACAAAAATCAGCAAAGAAAGAGCAATCCTAAATGACTGACTAGGTCACATAGACTTAATTGACATCTTCAGAACATTTCACCCCAAAGCTATAGAATAACCATTCTTCTCAAGTGAACGTGGGACATTTTCAAAGATAGAACACATATTGGAACATAGTCTCTTCAAATTCAAGATTTAAACCATACCAAGCATCTCCTCAGATCACAATGTATTATCCTATATAATAAAAGAGAAACATGCAAATTTGACTGTACCTTTGCTATGCTACCAGCCAATCAGGAGTAAAGGTGGGGGGTGGAGCCAAGGCATGCACGAGGCAAGGGGCGGGGCCAGGGGCAGGGCTGAGGCATGTGTGGCCAGTTTGTGGCGTCACTGGGGCACAGGCAGCAGTGGAATCACCAGGGGGCAGGCATTGGCATCGGTGGCATTGCCACAGCACCAGGTTCCCTGGCGTCAGGATGGGGGACCTGAGACCAGGCCAGGGGAACTAAGGCTGCTCTCTTTGCGCCTGCACTGGGCCAGGGGACCTGAGGCTGCAACCCCCCTGGAGGGGCTTGACAGGATACCTGAGGCCATATCCCCCACCTCAGCACTGGGGACCTGAGGCCAAGCTGGAGGTCCTAAGGCTGCACCCCCTGCCCTGGTGCCAGGGCAGAGGGACATGAGCCCAGGCCAGGGGATCTGAGGCAGCACCCCTTGATCTGTTGCCTGACGAGGGGAACCAGTGCCGGGCCAAGGGACCTGAGGCTGAGCCCCCTGTCCTGCGGGGCTACATAGGGGTGGGGCTGGCCGATTCTAGGTCTTTCACGATTTCACGGTGATTTTAAGGTGTACATGAATGGGTGGAGACTTGACTCTGCATCCTTCGGCGTGCCCCAGACTCTGACAGGAATAGAGATTTTCATATACATTTTATTAATTTTCTTTCATCCCTGACACTTCTTTATAGAGAAAGGGAAAATAGCAGTATTAAAATATTTCCTCTAATTAATTCCCTTTTAATGTGCATGAATTTCATGCACCGGGCCACTAGTGTGTGTGTGTGTGTGTGTGTGTGTGTGTGTGTGTGTGTGTGTGTATGTGTGTGGGTGTGTATGCGTCTTCTTGGGAGTTTGACCAGGAGTTCAATCACTTGCTTTGACATGTGTTGACCACCAGAAGGTGGTGCAGAATGAAGGAAGGCCCCCGCCAGCAGCTAGGGAAGGGAGGCTCTGGCCAGCAGCTGTATGGCCCCAATCGGCCCTGATCGCTGGGCAACCCTAGAGACCATACCTGTGCATGAATTTCATGCACTGAGCCTTTAGTATTAGAAATAAACTACAATAAAAACAATCACAAACTCAAACACTTGAAGGTTATATAGTATGTTATTAAACAATTATTGGGTTACCAAAGAGATTAAATAAATAAATAAATAAATAAATAAACAAACAAACAAACATCCTGGAAACAAATGAAAATGAAAACACAACAATCCAAAATCTATGGGATGCAGTGAAAGCAGTCCTGAGCGGGAAGTTTATAGCATTACAGGTCTATCTAAGAAACCAAGAAAAACTAGTGATAAATTATCTAACTCACAGCTCAAAACCTTAGAAAGAGAGCAACAAGAAAAGCTCAGCATAAGCAAAAGGAAGAAATTAATAAAATCAGAGTGGAGATGAACAACATAGAGACCAAAAACACAACACAAAAGATTTAAAAACAAACAAACAAAACAAGAGCTGGTTCTTTGAATGGATAAGTAAGATTGATGAACCTCTAGCCAGGCTCACCAAGAGGAAAAGAGAGAGGACCCAAATAAATAAAATCAGAAATGAAAGAGGTGAAGTAACAACTGATCCCACAGAAATACAAATGATTATGAAAAGTACTAGGAACAACACAATTCCAACAAAATGGACACCCTAGATGAAATGGACATATTTTTAGAAAAATACTAGCTCCCAAAAATCAACCAAGAAAAAAAAAACCTGAATAGGCTGATAACTACTGAAGAAATTGAAACAGCGATAAAAAATCTTCCAGCAAACAAAAGCCCTGGTCCAAACAGCTTTACAAGGGAGTTCTTCCAAGCATTCAAAGAAGAACTAAAACATATCTTCCTCAGACTACCCCAAAAAAATTCAAGAGAAAGAACACTTCCAAGCTCTTTCTATGAAGCCAGCATCACCCTAATTCCAAAACTATATAAAGACACTACAAATAAAGAAAATTACAGCCAATATCTCTGATGAACACAGATATTAAAATCCTCAACAAAATTATAGCATATTGGATCCAGAATACATTAGAAACATCATACACCGTGACCAAGTGGGATTTATTCTGGGAATGCATGGATGGTACAATATCCACAAACCAATAAATGTGATACTTCACACACAAAAAATTGAGAGATAAAAATCATATAATATCAATTGATACAGAAAAAGCATTTGATAAAATCAAGCACTCTTTTTTTAAATACATTTTTTATTGATTTCAGAGAGGGAGGGAGAGGAAGAGAGATAGAAACGTCAATGAGGAGGGGAATCATTGATTGGCTGCCTCCTGCACATTGGCTCGAGCCCGCAACACAAGTATGTGCCCTTGATCAGAATTGAACCTGGGACACTTTGGTCCACAGGCCAACACTCTATCCAATGAGCCAAACAAGCTGGGGCTAACACCCTTTCTCTACAAAACTCTCAGCAAAGTGGAAATAGATGGATCATACCTCAATATAATAAAAGCCTTAAATGACAAACTTACAGCCAACATCATAATCAATGGGCAAAAACTAAAACTATTTCCCTTAGGAACAAGAACAAGACAGGGATGCCCATTCTCATCTTGTTTGACATAGTACTGGAAATGCTAGCCCTAGTGATCAGACAAGAAGAAGAAATAAAAGGCATCCAAATTGGAAAAGAAGAAAACTCATTATTCACAGATGACATGATATTGTACATAGAAAACCTCTAAATATTCCATTAAAAAAAACTACTAAATTTAATAAATTAATTTGGCAATGAAGCAGGATACAAAATTAACACCCAGAAATATATGCCTTTTTTATACACCAATAATGAACTTATAGAAAGAGAAACAAAACAAAACAAATAAAACAAACAAACAAGAAAACAACAATGCCATTTAGTATCGCACCCAAAAAAATAAGATACCTAGGAATAAACCTAATTAGGGAGATAAAAGTCTTGTACTTGGAAAACTACTACAGGGCATTGAAAAAAGAAAACTACTACAGGGCATAAACAAGTGAGGTATATATTGTGTTCATAGATTAGCAGAATCAACATCATTAAAATTTCTATATTAGCCAAAGGAATTACAGATTTAATGAAATCCCCATTAAAATATCAATGGCATATTTCACAGACCTAGAACAGACACAAAAAATTCATCCTATCTAATAAAAGAATAATATGCAAATTCACCGAATCTGCAATCAAGCCACACCCACAAGTCAATCAGGAGCAAATAACCTCCAACCAAGATGGCTGTGGCCACTGAGAGCAGGAGAAAAGCTTGTATTTCCCCAGCAATGGAGGAAGACAAGCTTTCTGCCTGCCCTTGCCAGCCTAGGCTTCCACTCAAAGATACAAAGTTTCAATTATAGAAGATACATAATCCCAACAGAAATGGTGGCAGCCACGGAGATGGAGACAACAGAGGCTATGGTTGCCCAGGCAATGGAGGAAGCCAACCTTCTGCAGCTCTAGCACCTAGGCTTCTACTCTAAGCTACAAAGTTTCAATTATAGAATTTAAATAATCCCAAACAGAAATGGCTGTCGCCATGGAGTGAGCAGAAGGCTTGGCTCCACTCCGGGCTACAAAGTTTCAATTGTAGAACATAAATTAATGCCAGATCCCAATGCCTCTGCTTGTGTCACTAGAGGGTATGGCCATTCTTCAAACCACCACAGGCCCCTCACCCAGGCCACCCCACACCCCAAGGGAACCCCCACCCTGATCTGAGACACTTCAGGGCAAATCAGCTGGCCCCCACCCATGCACCAGGCCTCTATCTTATCTAATAAAAGGATAATTTGCATATTGACCATCACTCCAACACACAAGAGGGCTGGCTGCCCCCATGTGGTCAGAGTTCCTGCCCTCTGTGGACAGAAGATGGCCACCACAAGACGGCCAGCAGGGGAGGGCAGTTGGGAGGGACCAGGCCTGCAAGGGAGGGCAGTTGGGAGCAATCAAGCCTGCAGAGGAGGGCAGTTAGGGATGACAAGGCCTGCAGAGGAGAGAAGTTGGGGGCAAACAGGCTGGCAGGGGAGCAGTTAGACATAAATTAGGCTGGCAGGTTAGTGGTTAGGGGGTGATCAAGCTGGCAGGAAGAAGAAGTTAGGGGCCATCAGGGAGGCAGGCAGGTGATCAGTTTGGAACCAGCAGTCCTGGATTCTGGGAAGGATGTCCGACTGCCCGTTTAGGCCCAATCCTACTGAGAACGGGCCTAAATGGGCAGTTGGATATCCCTCGAGGGGTCCCAGATTGGAGAGGGTGCAGGCTGAGCTGAATGACATCCCCCACCTCCTGTGCACAAATTTAGTGTGCCAGGCCTCTAGTGTGGAATAAAAAAAAAAGACCCCGAATAGCTACAGGAATCTTGAGAAAGAAGAACGAAGTTGGAGGGAGCAAAATAGCAGATATCAGGCTATAGTACAAAGCCACTGTTCAGAAAACTGCCTGGTACTGGCACAAGAACAGACATATCGACCAATGGAATAGAATAGAGAACCCAGAAATCGACCCAAAACATTATGCTCAATATTTCACAAAGGAGGCAAGAGCTTATAATGGAGTCAGGACACTCTTTTCAATAAATGGTGTTGGGAAAATTAGACAGTAAATGCAAAAAATGAAATTAGACTAACATATGCAAAAATAAACTCAGAATGGATAGAGAACTTAAACATAAGGTGGGAAACCATAGAAATCTTAGCAGAATCCATAGGCAGCAAACTATCAAACGTATGTCTTAGCAATATCTTTACTAATACACCTCCTAGGGCAATGCAAACTAAGGAGAAAATAAATAAATGGGACTACATCAAAATAAAAAGCTTCTGCACAGCAAAATAAACCATCAATAAAACAATAAGAAAGCCCACTGCATGGGAGAACATATTTGCAAATGTTATATCCGATAAGGGCCTAATCTCCAAAATTTATAGAAAACTAATGCATCTTAACAAAAGCAAGATAAACAATCCAATCAAAAAATGGACAAAGGGCTTAAATAGAGAATTTTCTTTCTTTTTTTAACTTTTAAAAGGTTTTATTGAAAAAAAACTTTATTAAGTTATAATTCATATACCATGCAACTTGCCTTTTAAAGTCTACAGTTCAGTCATTTTCAGCATATTTACAGAGTTTAATTTGAGATCATTTCATCACCCTGAAAAGAAGCCTTACACCCTTTATTTTTTTCTTTATTGTTCAGTTTATTAATTACATTTTCCCCCAATAGCTCCCCTCCACCCAGTACCCATCCCACTCTCTGCCCTTACCCCCCCCCCACTGTTCTCTTGTTGCATGATTTTTGTCCAGTCTCTTGCTGTACTTCCCGCACTCTTTTTCTCACCAAGAATTATCAGTCCATTCCTTCTCTATGTCCATGATTCTGTTCTATTCCTCATTTTATCCTGTTCATCAGGTTGTTAATTCACTTGATTTTTAGATTCATTTGTTGATAGATGTGTATTTGTTTTTCATAATGTATATTTTTAACTTTTTCTTCTTCCTCTTCTTAAACAATACCTTTCAGCATTTCATATAGTATTGGTTTGGCGGTGATGAACTCCTTTAGCTTTTTCTTATCTGTGAAGCACTTTATCTGACCTTCAATTTTGAATGACAGCCTTGCTGAATAGAGCAATCTTGGTTGTAGATTCTTGCTATTCATCACTTTGAATATTT
Organism: Antrozous pallidus; assembly: GCA_027563665.1. Classification (NCBI taxonomy): domain Eukaryota; kingdom Metazoa; phylum Chordata; class Mammalia; order Chiroptera; family Vespertilionidae; genus Antrozous; species Antrozous pallidus. The sequence goes on from CM050509.1 coordinate 116,742,349, forward strand.
CTTGCCACTCCCATCTGGCCTGCATCGTTTCTGTTGAGAAATCCGCTGACAATCGTATGGGTGCTCCCTTATAGGTAACTGTTTTTCTCTTGCTACTTTTAATATTCTCTCTTTATCTTTTGCTCTTGGCATTTTACTTATGATGTGCCTCGGTGTGGTCCTCTTTAGATTCCTATATTTTTGGGTTCTGTGAACTTCTTGGGTTTTCAAGTCAATTTCTTTTGCCAGGTGGGGGAAGTTTTGAGTCACTATTTCTTCTAGTAGTTTTTCATTATCTTGCTCTCTTTCTTTTTCTGGCACCCCAATAACTCTGATGTTGGTATGCTTGAGATTATCCCAGAGGGCCCTTATACTATCTTCAATTTTTTGGACTCTTTTTGCTTCTTGCTTTTCTGGGTGAGTGGATTTTACTTCTTTGTATTTCCAAACTTTGACTTGGTTTTTGCAGTCGTCTGGACTGCTTTTAGGTCTTTGTATAATATTTTTTGTTTCAGTCAGTGTATGCTTAATTTCTAGCTGGTCTTTTATCATATCCTTGTAAGTGTTGTTCATTTTCTTGTAGGTGTTATTTATTTCAGTGTAGTTCTCATTAAGTTTCTCGGCCTTTTCTAGTAGCCTCTTCATAAACCTAATTACTGTGGTTTTGAACTCTATGTCTAGTAGTCTTTTTTCCTCCATTTCTTTTCACAGCTGAGTTCTTTCCTTTTCTCTGCATTGTGGTTGCTTTCCTGAGTTGGTCCCTTAGCAGTGTGTGATAGGTATCCTCTAAGGGACAGTGGCTCAGCTTCCTTATGTGGTGTGGGTCAGCCTTAGCTCCGCCCTACACGGCGCACTGTGTCAGCGTCTATGGGGCTCACAGCATCAGCTTAGCTATGCGGCTCACGGGTCTCAGTGTTGGGTGTTAATGGAAATCCACCGCTGGTCTCCCCGTTGCCAGACAATTCTATCTCTCCCCAAATGAGTCTGCACAGCCAAATTCTCACTCAGGGTTGTAAAACAAAGCAGTACTGTGGTCTCCGAGCAAGTGAGCAAGTCACGCATTCTCTGCCTGGTTGCGCCCTCCAGGAACTGCTGTTCCAATTTACGCGTGCACTCTCCCCAAACTCACAGACCTCAGCCGCGCCCGGGGTCTTCCTTTCCCCGACCTGGGAGCTTGCCTGGAGCTGGGGGGTCAGTGCTGTGGGAGGCCTCCGCCCTCCCTGCTGGAGAAAACCAGCCCGGCTTGCTGCCTGCCGCCCGTCCCTCACCGCATGCTCGTGCTCTGAACCTCAAAGCTATGCACTGCTGTTCCTCCTGAGTCACCTCGTCCCACCTTTACTTTTATCTGTGGAATTTTCACTCAGCCAGCTTTCCGGTGATTCTGGATGATGTTTGTTTTGTTGTTAAGTTGTAGTTTCAGAATTGTTGCGTGGGCAGCAAAATAGGTGCTTACCTATGCCACCATCTTGGTTCTTTCTCTTTAAATAGACAATTTTCAAAAGTAAAGGTACAGAGGGCCACAAGACATATGAAAATATGCTCAAAGTCACTAATCATTTGAGAGATCTAAATCAAAACAACAATAAGGTACTATCTCACACCTGTCAGAATAGCTATCAACACACAACAAGTGCTGACTAGGATGTGGAGAAAAGGAAACTCTTGTGCACTGCTGGTGGAAATGCAGACTGGTGCATGAAAACAATGTGGAAAACAGTATGGAGTTTCCTTAAAAAATTAAAAATGAACTTTCATTTGACCCAGTAATTACACTTCTAGGACTATTTCCCAAGAAAACCCGAAACACTAATCAGAAAGAACATATGTACCCCTATGTTAATAGCAATACAATTTACAATAGATAAGATTTGGAAACAGCCTAGGTTACCATTAACAGATGAGTGGATTAAAAACTCATGGTACCGCTACCCAAAGGAATACTATGCTTCTGTAAAAAAATAAAAATAAAAAAAGGAACTCTTACCGTTTGCAACAGCATGGATAAAACTGCAGAGCAATGCTAAGCAAAATAAGACAGGCAGAGAAAGATAAATATCATGTGATCTTACTCATTTGTGTAATATAATGAACAAAATAAACCAAAGAACAAAAATAGATCCAGAGATAGAGAAGCATTGAACAGACCATCAAACCTCAGAGGGAATGCTGGGTAGGGTGGAGACAGGGTAAGAGATCAATGAAAGGACTGGTTATGCATATACTAGTGGGCACAGACACCAGGGGAGTGCTGAGGGAATGGGCTCGGGGTGGGGTTGGCTGGAGAGAGGTAAATGGGGGAAAAAGATGACATGTGTAATACCATATATAATACTTTAAACAATAAAGAATTTAAAAAGGAAAAGTGAATTTAACTCTGCTAATAATAAGGAAATTACAAAAAGATAATCTTATCTGTGATTTCTGCAACTCATCATATTAACATAAACCACACACAACTAACATGCACAATTGAAGCAAAATATTAGTAAAAAAATTAAGGATGCTGTCTTACTTTTTGTCTGACTGCCGTAACAGAACTATAATTAACTGGGTTGTTTATAAACAACATAAATTTATTTCTCACAGTTTTGGAGACTAGGAAATCCAAGATCCTGGTGCTGGCAGATATGATGTCTAGTGTGAGCTTGCTTCTTGATTCACAGACAGCTTTCTTCTCACTATAATCTCACATGTGGAAAGAGGCAAAGGGGCTCTCTGGGGTCTCCAAATACCATCACATTGGGCTTTAGGATTTAACATATGAATTTGGTGTGGACACAAACATTCAATCTATAGAAGATACCCTGACATATATTGTAGGCCATTAGAAATTTCTTGTTTCTCATTTCATGTTCTACTCTAAGAGCCATTTGAAATAAATGGCATTGGACCTCAAAGTTGGCCACTCTCAATCATATTTGTCCAGCTTCAGTTGAAGATAATTTTTAGAAGATAAGCCTTAATTTATCATTTCTACTGAATTAAATAGTAAGAATTAAATCTTTAAGAACCGTGAATCTGGATGGTTCCTAACACATTAATGTTGGGGAGTAAACTGCAGATAAACTATGACTATGTTTGGGACCATGTTATGCCAAGGGTAATGTCAAACATAAATGAAAATATAAAACATAAATGGAGAAACGTCTGTGTCAAACCCAGGAAATTTGGGAGCATATATATCAAGAGAAACAGTGAGTTAACAAAATGATGATAAACTGAAAAAAATAGTTTGTTAAATAAGATACATAAAGAAATAGAGCTAAGAGTGATAAGATCAGATAAGAAAAATAGTTTGTTCACTGGCTCTTTGAATTACTGCTCTGTAAACCTCTGTATTAGATAGTCAACAGAATTCATGGACAAGAAAGTTGTGGCCTTTTTCCACAAATCCTTGGTTGAGTCTTTATTTAGGATCCTGCTTAGAGCATCTCTTAAATGCCAGGTTTGGCAATGTATTAGAGTTACAACACCTGTTTATTTCAATACACAAAGTGCCTTTAGGTCACTGTGCAAGCAGTTCTCTAAAGGTGACTTGACAACAGTAGTCCCATTACTGACATCCTTTCTAGCATTATTTGACTTATTTTTTTGTTATACTAGTAACTATTTTTTAATATTTTTATTGACTTTTGGTGAGAGAGAAGATTAGAAGAAGAGAGAGTGAAACATTGATGTGAAACATCCATTGGCTGCTTCCTACATGCTGGCTACTGGTGATCTAGCCCACAATTTGGGCTCAGGACAATGTCCAACCAACTGAGTCACGCAGTATTTGTTTTTCATATCTCTTGAGTACTCATCAGGTTCCAAAGTGGAGGAATTTTTTTTCTCTAGTACAGTACAGCATCTAGTGGAAATTCCATTGATATAATCCCAAGGTGACCTTGCAAAAAATCCTTTTTTGCAGGGAAAAAATATCCCCAATAAGAAGAAGACATAATATATATATTCAATGTTATAGTGTTCATATTTTTCTAGAAGCCTTAATCCTCTTGAGGTCCCACTGTTGCTACCTTTAATAATTCTAGAAAGCTAAAAGTATATTTAGAGATATGCAAAAATAAACAAACAAACAAACAAGACAACATTTTAAGGTTTTCTTCTTTCTTTCATTCTTTCAATATTTTTTATTCTTTTGAGAAAATGAGAATGGTCCTCTGCTTGAAAATTAATTCTCATGTTAAAGAGCAGTTCTTGGGGAAAAAAAATCAGTAAATCCAAAGAATTAGTGGTGTTATCCGGGCAGTTGGCCATTCACCCTTATGTTATCAAGCCTTACATTACATTTGTTGAGAACACCAGATGGTTCATTTTCCCATCTGTCCAGAGCCACTAAAATTATTTCCAAAGAGAAACATTTGGAGATTCCTAAGCGTGATGTGCCAAAAGATAAAATGTGAACTCTAAGTGGAAAACAGGAAGAATGAAAAGTTCCTGGAGAAACTTTTTAAGTCACCAAAAATTAATGAGGTGTTCATTGTGATTAAATTGTTAGTATCCATTTGGGTTACCAATGAATAAGTATTGACCAATAATCATTCTATTCACTGTGTGCTCAGTTTAATATTCAGTGTCCTCCCTACTCACTGAGATTGCTCAAATTGTAGCCTCAGTCCCATCGTGATTAAGATCTTGACCAAGGCTGGTGACATTAGCCTCATACCCAGGTCTGTCAAGTATATTACTTCTTTAATCCTTGTATCTGATGTGACAAGGTTTGCTTAGCTTTGAGATCCCTACTTTTGAATTTTATAAATGAGTTGACTTCTCTTGTTTCCTATTTTCCATGCCATATTTTTTTTAAAAAAAAAAAACAAGGCTAATTTGCTTTTTACAAATAAAGCCCTCACAGACCTTAACTCTAATTCTTCACAGAGAGCTGTTCAACCCCGCTCCTCTTCACATCCAACCTATCTCAGTCAGTAAAGAAGGGATGCTGAGATATAGAAAGGGATGGTAAGGCAATTTTGGTCTCCTGAGGTCTTCAATATTCTATGAAGTGACAGCTTATAGACTCACTCCAGCAGCCTTTTTATGGGAAGATCTTAAGGAGCTCTGAGGCGAAGCACAAAACAAAACGTCAGACAAAAGGACAACACATTTAAAGTCCCAACCTCTGTGTATGAAGGACATCAGGGCAGTATAAAGGATACAGAAGTTTCTCCACTGTATACACTATACTTCATTTCCTGTGTTACCTAGTCTTTCTGCTTCCCCACTTGCACAATGAAGATAATACACCTACACATGGGCTTGAGTGAAGAGTAAATTAATTCATACATTTAACACTTAAAACAGATATGGCATGAAGAAAGCACTTAACCATTACTATTATTATTTTTATTATTAACATTAATACCATAATTAAAAGATTAAAATACACAAAAAGATGAACAATGATTAACTATGGATAAGGGAGTAGTGGAGTTATACTAGTAGGTACATCTTCTAAATTTGTTTTTGTTTTCCTAGCTTAAGTTCCCTAATAACATTGTTTATATAATCATGGAAAGTTAATAATTGTTATTTTTAAGGTACTAATAATTCTGAGGAGTAACTCACTAAAAGGTGAGTTTTTCTTGGATACAAGAAGAATTGTCCATATGATCAAAAGAACCTGAATAATTATTTTAAAGGTATCCTATCTAATAAAAGAGTAATATTTACATTACCTCCAAACAAACCATGCCCACAGCTACACCCATCAGTCAATCAGGAGAAAATTATGCAAATAACCCAAACCAAGATGGCTACCGCCACTGAGAGCAGGAGGGAGGCTTGGGTTTCCTTGGCAATGGAGAAAGCAAAGCTATCCACCTGCCCTTGCCAGCCTAGGACTCCACTTAATGCTACAAAATTTTAATTATAGAAAATACATAATCCCAACAGAAATGGTGGCAGCTATGGAGCTGGAGAGAGCAGAGGCTAGGGTTGCCAGGGCGAATGGAAGAAGTTGAGCTTCTACAGCCCTAGTGCCTAGGCCTCCACTCTAGGCTACAAAGTTTCAAATAGAAATGGCTGTCACCACAGAGCAAGCAGAAGACTTGGCTCCACTCCAGGGCCTCCACTTGGGTCACTGAGGGGCATGGCCAGACTGCAAACCACCACAAGCCCCTCGCCCAGGCTGCCCCATGCCCCAAGGGAACCCGCACCCTGATCCGGGACACCCTTCAGGGTAATCCAGCCGACCCCCACCCATGTACCAAGCCTCTATCCTATCTAATAAAAGAGTAATGCACAGATTGACCATCACTCCAATACACAAGAGGGCTGCCCCAATGTGGTCAAAGATCCTGCCCCCATGTGGACACAAGATGGCCAGCACAAGATGGTTTCCAAGGAAGGGCAGTCGGGAGCGGTCAAGCCTGCAGGGGATGGCAATGAGGGGTGACCAGGCCAGCAGAGAAAGGAAGTTTGGGGCAAACAGGCTGGCAGGGGAGCAGTTAGACATTAATTAGGCTGGCAGGGTAGTGCTTAGGGGGTGATCAGGCTGGCAGGCAGAAGCGGTAAGGGGCAATCAGGGAGGCAGGCAGGTGATCAGTTTGGAGCCAGCAGTCCTGGATTGTGAAAAGGATGTCCCACCAGGATAGGGCCTAAATGAGCAGTCAGACATCCCTTGAGGGGTCCCAGTTGGAGAGGGTGCAGGCTGGGCTGAGGGACATCCCCTACCCCCTGTGCAAGAATTTCGTGCACTGGGCCTCTAGTTTAATATATAAATAATTTCCACGTTGTGGAATCTGCTGAAAAACCCACAGGAATGTAAAATCATAAAATCCAAAGATGGACACCATTCTATTTTTGTCATAATATGATTCCAGGATTCTGCTATAAATCATATGCAACTGGGTTATGTCTAGTGGTGACTCAATGGAGGCAGTGCTGCCCCTTCAGGACTTTTCCAGCCCCATTTCCCCAGAATTCTCTCATGCAGGACTATCAGCAACACTAACACTGTGATAGAGTCTTCATCCCAAAGAGGGGAATTCTTTCATGCTGCCCCTTTATCAGACTTTTTTTTGCAATCAACTTTTCTTAATTCTCTCTCTCTCTCTCTCCTCTCTCTCTCTCTCTCTCTCTCTCTCTCTCTCTCTCTCTCTCTCTCTCTCTCTCTCTCTCTCTCTCTCTCTTATTTTTTCCCAATCAAAGCTAAAAGAATAATAACCAGATAGGAGAGAAGATGGAAGCTGAATAGGCATACCTTTCTTACACCTCCTCCCAAGGCCAGACTGCCAGATGAAATAAAACTAAAGTGGGGAACATACACCCAGAATTACCAACCGAGGTGACAGGAGACCCAGAGATTCTATACTCCTGATTACACCTAAAGCTCTTTCAGAAACAGACTTTTGAATGATTAAGATTGACAGCTGGCTGGCAGGTGAAAGTGAGTGGAGGAAGAGCCCAGAGAACCTGGGAAAGTTTGCTGACCCAAACCTGGACCCTGTGCTGCCTTAGAGTACAGCCTACCCTCTCACATGCCCAGCCAAGACCTATGGAGAGAGACACAAACTGTGGATCACCTGGAGCTTCGAACAGTTCTTGGCAGTGGTGAGCACCTAAATTCCTCCTCCTAGGAAGCCCAGAATTGCTAGACAGAACAGTCATCTATCTTCATGAGAAGAACAGGATCCAAAGAGAGATCCCATGAGACACTAAACTCTACTGAAACAAACATCACTATGTAGACTTTTTTCTTTCTTTTTTAAATTCTTTTTATTGACTTGTTATTATTTTATTGTTTCATATATATATATTTTCTTCTTTTTTTCTACTCTTTTTTCTCCTACTTTCTCATGTTTTTCATTTTCTTATTTTGTGTCTATCTGCTTTCTCCTCTCCTTTCTTTTACAATTTTTTATTTCCCTTTAATTTGATATGATTTCCTTCCCTTATTCTTTATTCTTATTTTCTTTATTACATCTCTGCCCTTTCATATTCCTTTTAATTCCCCTTTTTCTCTCCTTGTATTTTTTCTTTCTTTTCTTCTATCATTGTTACTCTCTTTTACTTTAGCTAATTCTTATTTCATGGTTGCTTTTAATGTTCTTGTAGGGGTCTTGTGTAAGTTTTTCTTTTGTTTCCTGTTTCCAATTTTTTTGCTGTATTTTGTTCTCTTCTGTCAGCACCACCACAACAGCTCCCAAGATGTGCAATGTGGTCTGAAGTGAGCTTCACAGCCAGCCAGCCTGAGTGGAGAATCCACCCATGAATGGGATCCATAGAATTCAAGATCCAATTGCAACAGAAGAACCCAAATAACTCAAACAAGGGGAATTTCTAGAACATTCAGCTCAGGAAATCTAAAAGAGTGCACAACTGGATCCCGCAAAACACTTACTACATAAGGCCATTCCAAGAAGACTGGGAGGCAGAGCACTTTATGCTAATACATAGAAACAAACACAAAGGGACAGCAAAGATGGAGAGAAAAAGAAAAAACCCAGAAGAGAAAGAAAAGGAGGAATCACTAGAAAAACAACTAAATGAAATGGAAGACAGCAACTTGTCAGATAAAGAATTCAAAGTAATGGTTATATGGGCGCTCAAACAACTTAGTGAGAAATACAAAAAAACTTAATGACGACATTAGGAAACCTTATGGAACTACACCAGCATAAAAAAGAGGCAGAAACCATGTGTAATACTTAAGCATAAATGAAGAAAGTCATAGCTTAAATAAAAAATACCCTGGAAGGAATCAAGAATAGACTGGAGGAAGCAGAGGACTGAATTAGCAAATTAGAAGCCAAGATAGAAAACAATCCCCCATACAAAGCGGCAATTGGAAAGGGAAAAAAAAGCAGGAAGAGAGTTTAAAGGAGTTTTAGGACAACATGAAACATAACAATGTCTGCATAATAGGGAATCCAGAATGACAAGAAGCTGAGCAAGGAATATACAACCAGTTAAATGAAATAAATTGCAGATAGTTTCCCTAACCTGGTGTAGAAAAAGTCACTAAAGTTCATGAGACACATAGTCCCAATCAAGATGAACCCCCAAAGAGCCACACCTAGACACATCATACTGAAAATGGCAAAGGTTAAAGATAAAAATAATTTTAAAGGCTGCAAAAGAGAGGCTGAAAGTGAATTACAAGGGGGCTCCAATTATACTGTCAGCTGATTTACCAATAGAAACACTTCAGGCCAGAAGTATACAAAGTAATGAAAAGCAAGGAACTGAATCTAAGACTACTCTATCCAGGAAGACTTTCACTCATAATCAGGGGTGAAATAAATAGATTACAGACATAAAAGGCTAAAAGAGTTTATTCCCACATAACCAGCTCTGCAAGAAATGCTATAGGGATGGTTGTAAGAAAAAGAAATAGAGAGGGAACACAGACATAAAGAGTAAAAATGGCAACATATAAATACCTGACAATAGTAACCTTACATGTAAATGGTTTAAATGTTACAATAAAAGCACATAAAATAGCTGAATGAATAATACACACACACACACACACACACACACACTATATATATATATATATATATATATATATATATATATATATATATATATATATATATATATATATATATATATAAAATAGAGGCCTGGTGTGTCCCTCAACCCAGTCTGCACCCTACAATCTGGGAATCCTTGATGTCTGACTGCCTGTTTAGGCCCGATCCCAGTTGGACATCCCTTTCACAATCCAGGACTGCTGGATCCCAACTGCTCAAATGCCTGCCTTCCTGATTGTCCCTAATTGCTTGCTTCTTCCTGCCAGCCTGATCACCCCCTAATCACTCCCCTGACAGCCTAATTGATGCCTAACTGCTCCCCTGCCAGTCTGTTTCCCCCTAAGTACCCTCCCCTGCAGGCCTGGTCACCCCTAACTGCTCTCCCCTGCAGGCTTGATCACCACCAATTACCCTCCCTTGCAGGCCTGGTCCTCTCCCCTGCCCTCCCCTGCTGGCCATCTTGTGGTGGCCATTTTGTGTCCACATTGGGGCAGCCATCTTGTGTGTTGAGTGACAATTTGGATATTTTTATTTAATTATCTAGGATTAGATAAGTTAGAGGCCTGGTACATGGGTGGGGGCCAGCTGGTTTGCCCTGAAGGGTGTCCCAGATCAAGGTGGGGGTTCCCTTGGGGCATGGGGTGGCCTGTGTGAGGGGCCTATGGTAGTTTGCAGGCTTGCCATGCCTCTCAGCAACCCAAGTGGAGGACTTGGTATCTGGGATTTATTTATCTTCTATAAATGAAACTTTGTAGCCTTGAGTAGAACCAAGCCTCCTGCTCACTCCATGGCCACAGCCATTTTTGTTGAGATTTATTTATCTTATATAATTGAAACTTTGTAGCCTTAAGCAGAGGCCAAGGCAGGCCAGGGCAGGTGGAAAGCTTGTCTTCTTCCAATGTCAGAGAAACCCAAGCCTCCTACTCTCTCTGTAGCCACAGCTAACTTGTTTGGGTTAATTTGCATGCTCACTCCTGATTGGCTGATGGGCATGGCTTGTGGGTATAGTGGAAATATGGTCAATTTCCCTATTATTCTTTTATTAGATAGGATACTGTCTACAGGAGAACACAAGACTCACAGAGAATGAAAATGAAGGGATGAATTTTTTTTCCATGAAAATAGAAATGAAAAAAATTGGGGTAGCAATATTCATATTTTACAAAATAAACTTAAAAATGAAGGCCATAACAAGGTACGATGGAGGCCACCTCATAATACAAAAGATATCAATACAACAAGAGGATATAACCATGATAAGGATATATGTACCCATTACAGAAGCACCCAAGTATATTGTAAACAAAAACAAAACAAAACAAAAAAATCTTCTGGAAGATTTAGGGAAGAAACTGACAGAAGTACAATCATAGTAAGAGACTTTAAAACTCTACTGACATCACTGTATAGATATTTGGATAAAAATATCAATAAGGAAACAGTGACCCTAAATAACACACTAGATAAAAAAGATTTAATTGACATTTACAGAACATTTTACCCCAAAGTGGCAGAACATACATTCTTCTTAGTGCACATGGGATATTCTCAAAGATAGACCAGAAGCTCAGTCTCTATAAGTTCAAGAAAAATTGAAATCATATCAAGCATCTTCTCTGACCACAATGGCATGAAACTAGAAATCAACTACAATAGAAAAACTGAAAAACATTCAAACACTTGGAAACTAAACAGCATGTTATTAAACAACTAGAGGCCTGGTGCACAAGATCATGCACTGGGGGGGTGTTCCTCAGACTGACCTGTACCCTCTTGCAGTCTGGGACCACTTGGGGGATGTCTGCCTGCTGGCTTAGGCCTGATCCCCCCCCTGAGGATTGGGCCTAATTTGGCAGGCAGACATCCTTCTAGTAGTCTAGGGCTCTCACGGTCTGGGACCCCTTGCTTCTTACCATCCCCCTGCAGTGGAAGCAGGAGAAGCTCTTGCCACCACCATTGGGCTTGCCTGGCTTCTGGATGAGTGGTGTTTCCCCTGTGGGAGCTCACTGGCCACCAGAGGGAAGATCCTGCATTGAGCATCTGACTCCTAGTGGTCAGGGAATGACATAGCAACCAGTCGTTCCACCATTCAGTTGGTTTGCATATTACACTTTTATTATATAGGATGAATGATAAAATCATGAACAGAACAGATCCAGAAACATTGAAGCATGCAACAGACTGACATATTTCTGAGGGAAGTGAGAGAGTGGATAGAAATTAACCAATGAACTTTTTATACATATATGCATAACCCAGTGGTTGGCAAACTCATTAGTCAACAGAGTGACAAACCACGGCTTGTGAATTGCAGTTTGCTGACCACTGGTATAGCCCATATTCAAACAATGGTGTGATGAAGCCTTGGATAGGGTACAGGATCAGAGTGGAGGGGGGTCAATGGAGTGAAAAAAGGGGGTTACCTGTAATACTTTCAGTGATAACAATAAATTTTTAAAAATCAATGGAATAAAAAAAGAATAGTAACTAATTAATAATTCACTGATCTTTCACTTCTGGGCATTAATTAAATTTTAAAAGTGTTAATACAATATAGCATATAAGGTGTGTGTGTGTGTGTGTGTGTGTGTGTGTGTGTGTGTGTGTAGTGTGTATGTAGTGTGTGTGCATGCACATGTAATTTATCTCTGGAAATTTCAGAAAAACTACTGTCTGGTTTTTCTTGTTGGTTTGTTTTTCTTGGTTGGAAAGAATGGGGAAAGGTTTCAGAATATTGATGCTGCTCAAATACAATTCTCCAGTTTAGGTACTTTGAAAATATATGCTCTGTTGTAGTGAATTAAAATCCCATCCTTGAAGTATTAATTTTTTAAATACTTTAAAAATATTGATAGAAATGGTTAAGTTGTCGCATTTAAAGTCAGAGATCTACTATATATGCTACACTATATATTATGTACATATAAAATGTATATATAATATGTACCTTAATATGCTATACTTCTAATGAAGTGTGCTGTTCACTCTGGAGCCAGAGACATAGTTTCTCTCCACAAGTAATAAAATCTGTATAATGAGAATTCACATTTATAAAGAGGAGGAAGGGAAAATGCATTTGCTCTGTGCTGTTTTGAAAGGCAGAAAAGGCATTTGATACGATGGCTGATTTTCATCTGTCATGAAAAGCTTTCTTATAATTAGAAAAAAGAAAATCTTACTATGTTTCTAATAGTAAAATGGCTGATTCTCATTTCCTGCCTAATGAATTATTTACTCCACCCAAGGACATTTATACTCAATCTACACTTTGGCAACGTTCCGGAAGATGGCAAAGTCATTTATAAGAGAATCTCCTCTGGTTTTAATGCCTGCTCTTAATTTACTGTGTGAAAATGTTGGTGTGCTCCACCTCCGAGACAAACAAAGATCCATGCCACAATACTTCTGCTCTTCTATAATCACAGAGCATCACGGGTGAAGTGAATTTTTGCAAGGATGCCATTATTTGATCAATGGAGATAAACAGAATAATAATTCAGGGCAGGTAAGCAAGAGCCACTGTAGGCCTAAAACCTGGCCCAGACCTTCAGTCAGGGTGCTTTACCTCCTGTTGTCATTTCCTGACTCTCCCCTCAAGTTCCTCTCTCTGAGCAACTCCAGGCCCAAGCACTCCTTGACCTGGCAGATGTTTGAGGGAATATGGAAGAGGCAATATTCTTTAAATTGAGGGTGGTGCTTTAAACCTCTTCAGAAACATTCCAAGTGACAAACTGGTTATGTTTAGGCTTCCTTCTTTCCAAGACATGTATTGCCAATATGTAGCTCATTCGTATGTAGAGTGGCAGGTTTCCCCTTCACAAAGAGGTCTGTTTCTGCTCCACATGGTGTGTAGCAAGGAAGATGGTACCTTGAAAGTTCTGCAGACTCTTTCAGTCCTCAGCTTTTCCATACAGAGATTGACTGGGGGCCTGAGGCTAACAGAAGTAGGGACTAGTCCCCAGCCAGAGATCCCAGTGGAACAGAGTAAATACAAGAGAAATGGAGACCAGCTGCCTCACAAAATGCTCAGAATGCATTGTGTTTCTTGTCATGTTGTTGGCAGAGTTAATTTCCCCATTCACACATCAACTCAAAAATGGGGTTTTACCTCCTTGAGCAACTGTATGTGGATAAATTTCCTAACTTTACACTAAAATATCACTCCCAGTTAATAATTTGATACAGGCATTAACATAAAATGCATCTCTCCATGTGGAGTGAAGATGTGATCGTAAAATTAACAGAAATATGGCAGCTGCATAAATACTTAGCTGGATTATCACCTCCTTAAAAGCCCTATCTCCAAATTAATTACTCCCTTAAAAGGAATGGGGGCTTTCCTGGTAAAGGAGATTTGAAAGTTGAGATGAAAATTCTCCATTGCTGGCTATGAAGATGGAGGGGACATGCAGGAAGGAATGTAGGCAGTCTCAATGAGCTAAGAAGGGCCACCATCTGACATCCAATAAGGATATCAAAACACAACCCTAAACTAAGCAAACGGAATTCCAATACAACCTCATAAGCTTAGAAGAGGACACTGAGCTCCAGATAAGAACACAGTCTGACTGACACATTGATTTTAGTCTTTGTGTGACCCTGAGCAGAGAACCCATCCATGTTACGCCTAGAATTCTGACCTACAGATAGTGAACTAATAAATTGATGTTGTTTTAAGCTGCTAAATTTGTGGTAACTTAATAGGCAAAAACAAACAAACAAACAAAAAAACCTAATGTATATTTTGGTACCTGGAAATAACTTTGTGTCTATGCTTTGCCAATAACACACTGCTTTTATTACTGTAGTTTTATAGTAGACTAGGGAGCCAGTAAATGAATTTGTGCACCTTGAAAGGAACTATGGGCCATGAGGCTGCAGTGGGCACAAAGGCAGGTCTTGCTCCATCCTCCACACCTCCGCCTGGCCCCTCGTATTGTGACCCCTGGTCCCATGTCTGCTGGCAGCCTCACTTCCACAGCCACTGCTTCCACTTGCTGACAGTGCTGGTCCCATTTGCACCCACTGATGGCACTGCCCTGATTGCCACTCAGAGCAGAGGGAGGTGTAGAAGCCCTCAGGGGCAATTGGGGCTGGCAGCTGCTGCTCGCACCTGCTGATGCTGCCAAGCAATTGAGATCAGCGCCAGGCACTGGCAGTGAGTATGAGCAGCAGCTTGAGCAGCAGCTCCAGCACAAGCTGTGGGTGCAAGCAGGGCCAGCATTGGCAGCAGGTGCAAGTATCAGGTGGGACCATGGGATGTGGGAGGAAAGAATTTTCAGTAACCACCAGAGGCTCACCCTGATGACAGCAATTGGCGCCCTGCCTTGGTCTGGTGACCCCACTCACCTGTTCCATCATCTTGCCATGGCCAATGCCCTCCATATTCCACTCTCTGCTGGTTGCTGCCAACTCCTGCCATGTTCCATGTGCACGCCCTAGTGGTCAGCACACATCCTAGCGACTGGTTGGTTGTTCAGTTATTCAGTCATTAGGTCTATTTGCATATTAGGGTAATATATATATATATATATATATATATATATATATATATATATGGAGAGAGAGAGAGAGAGAGATCATAAAATTGCTCTAGCTTTATTCTTCCTTTTCAGAATTGTTTTGGTATTATAATAATTGTGCCTTCCCATATAAATTTAAGAATAAGTCTGTAGATATCTTTTTATAAAAGAAGCAAACCAACATTTTTATTGGGATTTCATTAAATCTTTAGATCACATTGGGAAGAAGTGGCATTTTAACTATATTGAGTTTTCTAATCCATGAACTCATATTGTCTCTTTAATTATTTATATCTTCTTTGTTTTTTTTCATCAGTGTTTTGCAGTTTTCACATACATATTTTGTTAGATTTATACCCAAGCACTTTATTTTTTGGCGCTCTTATAAAAAGTGCAGAATTCTTAATTTAAAATCCAAATTGTTTATAGCTCGTATATAGGAAAGCAATTGACTTGTTCGTTGATATTGTTTCTAAATTTGCTTTTGATTCCAGGAGTTGTTTTGTTTTAAGATATTAATGTTTTATTTTTTTAACTAGGGGCCCGATGCACAAAATTCATGCATGGGGGGAGGGGTTGGTGTCCCTCAGCCCAACCTGTACCCTCTCTAATCTGAGATCCCTCTCACAATCCAGGATTCCTGGCTCCCAACTGCTTGCCTACCTGCCTTCCTGATTGGCCCCAACTGCTTCTGCCTGCCAGCCTGATCATCACCTAATCAGTCCCCTGACAACCTGATTGATGCCTAACTGCTCCCCTGCCAGCCTGTTTGCCCCTAACTGTTCTCCCCTGCAGGCCTGGTCACCCTTAACTGCCCTCCCCTGCAGGCTTGGTCCCCCCAACTGCTCTCCCCTGCAGGCCTGGGTCCCCTCCCTCCAACTGCCCTTTCCTGCAGGCTGGATCACCCCCAACTGCCCTTCCTTGCAGGCCTGGTCCCTCCCAACTGCCTTCCTCTGCTGGCCATCTTGTGGTGGCCATCTTGTGTCCACATGGGGGAAGCCATCTTGTGTGTTGTAGTTATGGTCAATTTGCATATTACTCTTTTATTATGATATATTTTATTGATTTTAGAGAGAAAGGGAAAGAGAGAGAGGAGAAAGAGAGAGAGAGAGAGAGAGAGAGAGAGAGAGAGAGAGAGAGAGAGAGAGAGAATGAGAGATATTCATTTATTGGATGCCTCCTGCATGCTCCACATTGGGGATCAATCCTGCAACCCAGGCAACCCAGGCATATGCCCTGACTGGGAATTAAACCTTGACCTTTTGGTTTATAAGTCAATGCTAAACCACTGAATCATGCCAGCCGGGCTCATGTTTTATTTAACTGTTGTCATCTACAAATAATCATATTTCTTTCTAAACTGTATACTTTTATGTTTCTTGCCTTACTGAACTACCTACGGTTTATGAAACAATGTTGAATCAGAGTAGTATCTGACCTTAAGGCTCTTCTGTGGAGAAAGCATATCCTTGCCTTGTTTTTAATTTTAATGTTTGGGCTTCAAATTAAGCCATCAGTATTATCAAGGTATCCATTCTTTTCTGCCAATATTATTTGCCCTGTTTTCTTCTATAGTGAGTACCATATATGAATTGGTCTGTTACTGTGTATTGTATTGTATTGTATTGTATTGTATTGTATTGTATTGTATTGTATTGTATTGTATTCTGTTCTATTCTATTCTATTCTATTCTATTCTATTCTATTCTATTCTTTTTGGTCTACTTTCTATCTAAGCACCAATTCAACATATTCTGGATTTTCATAGGTTTGCAATAAATTTTAATACCCAGTCAGGCAATTTTTATACCTTGTTTTTTTCTCTAAGATAGTCTTGACTCTCCTTACCACTTTTTTCCTCCATATAAATTTCAAAGTCAACTTTTCATATTTCACAAAAATAGTTTTAGGGTCTGGATTAGGATTCGATTGATTCTATAAAACAATTTAGGTAGCATTGATATATTGACAACATTGACTTTTTAATACATAAAAATGTATCCTCTCCATTTATTGCTTTTCTTAAATGTCTTACCTTAATGCTCTTCTGTGGAGATGAGGATGAGCAATACAATGTTGAAAGAGCATCCTTATCTCAATGGAAATCTTTCAAAGTGTTAGTCTTTAGTAAATTAAAATATGTCATTTCTACTTCTAGGTTGCAACAGGATTTTAAAATTTTAATATGGAAAGAATACTTACTATGATAGCTACTTCTTAACAAAAACTTATGTGTACACTATTTTTTCTTTATTTTAATCTTGCATGTATGTTAAATTTTACCCAATGCTTGCTTTCATTAAAATTATTATATTACTTTGCCATCTTATAATAATGCAATAATTTCCATTAGCTGAGTTTCTAATGATAAATTAATTTCCTCCATGTGTTATATTCTTGTTATATATTGAAGATTTCATTTATTATGATAATGTCTAGGAGTTTGGCATCTATGTTCATGACTGAGATTGACCTATACGTTGAATTTTCTCCTCAGCTTTCTGTACCAGCGATCTGACAGCATGAAACTGAGCTGGGAGGTGTTCCTTTTTCTCATCATCTGAAAAAAGTGTGTGTGAGATTAAAATCATTTGTCCTTGAACAGCGGAGAGCACCAGAAACCATCTTTTGCTCATCACCCAGGCGTCAGGCTTCCTACTAGTTCCTAAGAGTAGGTATAGCTTGGGCACAGTGTAAAGGCTTAAACTCTAGGTTTTGCTTACACTGACAGGTAACCCAGATTTATGAGGGGGCGTGGTTCCTATAAGTTTCCAGGTCCTGGCAGGCCTGCATTTTACCCTTTGTATCCTAAACCAAGATTTTGAAAACTTAAAGTCAAATTCCATAAATGTCCTCAGGGTGAAATTGGCTTCCATACTCAGATTAATTATCTGGTTCCAGCTTTCACTTCAATTTTGCCTGATCATCCTTTTCTATTTTATAAGCTCGACAATGTTTTTAAAAGGTTTCTTTTTAAATTTCATCAGGTAGTTTTAGTTATTTTTGGCAAAAGGCTCAGTCTGAACACCTGGTCATATCTGGCATTAAAACAGAAATTAGATTTTCATGAACTTTGGTCAGTTTTTCCTTTCTAGAAAAGGAATTTGTTGTGGATCAAGAATTTCAATTCACTTGAGTTCCTCTTATAATGCCAGCCACAGTGTTAGGATGTGGATAGCACATTTATGAATAAGACCATCAGAAACTTTCATTCTAACAAATGTATCAAATATTAAGGACTAAGAAAACCTTCAATTACTTTATGCCACTATTTTGAATACTTTATATTTTAGAGCAGTTTTAGGTTTACAAAAAAATTGAGAGGAAGGTAAATTGTGCATAACATCCTCAGTGTTCTGATTTTGGCCTTTCTAATAGCGTTTAGTGGTATATTTCTCATTTTAATTTTCAATTCCCTAATGAAATATGATGTGAAGCATCTTTTTATATGCTTATCTGAAACTCTATATCTTTTGTGATGATGTGTCTGTTAATGTCTTTGACCCATTTTTTAAAAAAATTATTAATATGAGAGAGAGAGAGAGAGAGAGAGAGAGAGAGAGAGAGAGAGAGAGAGAGAGGGAGAGAATTGATTTGTGGTTCACTTATTTATGAACTAGAGACCCAATGCATGAAATTCATGCATAGGTTGGGCCTAGCATGAAATTCATGCTAGGCCTGGCCAGCAATCAGGGCAGATCTATGAGGCAACTGGCAAGGTGATGGTACCTGGGGCTTGCGGGCCGGGGGCAGCTCCTGTGTTGAGCTTCTTCCCCCTAGTTGTCAGTGTGCATCATAGCGACCAGTCATTCCACCCATTGTTCTGCTGTTCAGTCTATTTGCATATTATTAGTCTTTTATTATATAGGATTTGTTGGTTGATTCTTATATACCCTGACCTGGGACTGAACCCACAACCTTGCTGTATTGGGGCGATGTTCTACCTAACTGAGCTACCTGGCCAGGGCTGGCCCATTTATTAATTGATTGGTTCATTTTCTTATTGTTGAATTCTAAGTCTTTCTAATTTTAGGTAATAGTCTTTAATTGGCCTTATCTTTTGCAAATAATTCTCCTAGTCTGTGATTTCCCTTCTAATTCTCTTGAAATTATCTTTTGTGGAATGGAAGTTTCAAATATTTATGAAGTCCAACTTATCCATTTCTAGTACTGTTTTACTTAGACCTCTTTTGTATTTCTAGTTCTTCATTTCATTCTTCACAATTGGTTTGCTATAAGTAATTTCAATGATCCCTCTGCCCTTGGGTGCAAGACTTAAGGTAAGATCAAAATTTCTGATTCAGAATTATTAGCCTGAATTGTGCTATCACCAGAGAAATAAACAGAAGTTTATATAATCATCGTCTCAGATTCAGGAGGATCTGAGGAGAATTTCACAGCAGCATTGTGCAGAACTCTCAGGATTGTAACAGTGTTCAGGATAGTTTGAATCTTGAGTAATGAAGGTTTAGGAGGTATACCTGCTGTAATGTACTCTGAACACTGGTTTGGAGAAAGAAAGAGAAGTAGACTAATTGTAAAGTAACTTTCAAGTTCCAACACTGCAGAAGAAATCCATAGAGGTGAGATTTGGGGAAAAGTCAGAAAGTATTCCTTATAAAAAAGGTCTTTTTAAACCAAATAAGCAAAGAATGTGAAACATAAGATTGTTTGGAACTAAGCTGAGTCCCTATAAATTGGTGAATTCCTGCTGATAATTGGGAGAGGGCAAATTCTTTTAAAGTTTCTCAAATTTTGTGTTTTCAAACAGGCCAGATTTCAGAGTTTCCTACTGTTAAAATAAACTAGTCTATACTTACTTGTAATAATCAGTCATTTATAAGGTTTTAAGGCAGTGGGATGTTTATTTTTTCATTTCCTCACAGTTCATGATTGAGCATATGTAAGTAATATATTAGTCTAAAATATCTATCAATTTCTCATTTATTCTTGGCAGCTGTTTATACACAATAATTTTAAGACTTGATTAAGAACTAGTTATGTATTACTATGGGGTATTTTTCTGGCTTTGAACAAATAAAAGCTTATATTTGTAAAGTTTAAAAGGATTTTTCTTGTCTATCAACTTTATATTCAGAAAGGATTGGAAACACAAACCTGTATACATATAGCCATTTTATCAAGCTAGCTAAAATGTTTCAGCATTTTAAACTGAGAACTCATTTGGGAAGCCTTGCTTACATTTGAGAAAATAAAAATCCAAAATGTGTAGTCTACTAACCAGAAACATAAGTGAGGTAAGCCTACTTGAACTCTGAAAACTTTTCACAAAGAAAGTTATTTCTTGGTATTCAGAAAAGGAAACATGTTTCTCAAAGCTGCCTCAATATTCAGCACTTACTTGGCGTAGGTAAATTGCTCTAAAAAGAAGTGGATGTCCAAGTACTAGAGATCTAAGAACTGAGTGGCTCGGAAGGGTGGGGAAACATTTTTCTGTCTTGCTTTCCTAAAATAGCACACATTCCCACACCCAGGCAAATAAATGAATGTAAACTGAAATTGATTAAAGCCCACTTCCTAAACTTTTACTCTGTATTAGGTAAATTATCTACATTAATTCTAACCTTTACCACAGTCAGGGGAGAAAGGCATTATTATGATCCTTATTTTACTAATAAACAAAGCAAGTCACAGATAGGTTATCTAAGATCCCAATACTAGTAGTGGTAAAAGTAGAACCAGAGCTCATTTATTTCTGACACAAAATCTTGAATTATTTCTACTACATTGTCAGATTGAAGTTTAATGTTGTGATTAAAGAAATTGTGCACAGCTTCCTTTGACACATATTTAAAACTGCATATGATAGTCACCCAAGTAACCCTGCTTAGTACAGTTTTACATAAAATGCATTTCTAGTATTTCTTTTTTCTCTGTTATCTATACCTTTCAGTTGAAAGTACTATCTGAAATTAAGTGCAGTTTAATCTTCTTGTTCACATTAAATATTTAAAATTTCATGACCTACTTGATGTACCTTTCTCTGAGTCCTTTCCTTCTGGCTCCCTTCTTAATAGTCACAGTTAGAAACAAATTCCTTGCAATGCTAATGTTGAGAAGAAATTAAAAAAAATTGACTAAAGCTTCTTCTCACTGCAGTCATTTTATCAGAAGGTATAAATAATATATATTTGATCTTTCCTGTTCCATAGAAGAAAAATAAATGAGATAGAAATATATTCAGGGCCAGCGCTGCTTAGTGGTTGAGCGTTGAACCATGAACCAGGAGGGTATGGTTCAATTCCCAGTCAGGGCACATGCCCAGGTGTGGCTTCCATCCCTGTGCCTGTAGGAGGTAGCCAATCAATGATTCCCTCTCACTATTGCTATTTCTATCTCTCCCTTCCTTCCATGTCTCTGAAATCAATAAAACATATCTTTTGTTTAAATAAATGTATTCAGGAAGAAAATAACATAGAAAATTGGGGCAAAAGATTTTGAGGCAAAATATGACTTCCCCTTTGAACTTCAATGCTCACACCTGCAAGAAAGAATTTTGGTAATCCTGGTGATATGAGTTTATTGCTTATGTGGAAAAATTTGAATATAATTTTTACTAATGGGGAGAGATTTATGGACTATCATTTGCAAACAGACTTGATTAAGTGAGATATATGTAAGCATTCATGTTATTCAATAAGGGCCCAAATATGAATATTTCTGTTTCTTTCTCTCCTTTATTTTTAAAAAATATCTTTATGGAAGATCTGCTCTTGAACAAAAAGCATGGTTTAGGGTGTTAGATAATTTTTTTTTATATTCTGATTTTACTTTACCATAGCTATATGATACAGGGCAAGACATTCAAATTCCCTAAACCTCAGTTTATTCATCTGAATAATGGATTCACACAGGCATTATGAGACCTCTCATAATGTATTTATAGAAGAGACATACTAAAATGCCTGCGATTGGAATACAATTATTCAGTGGCATACCTGCAACAGGGAAATAGATTTCTAAAATGTTAATTTTCATTGACCCATTTATTTAGGTCTCCATGAGATTGTAGGAGAGATTCAAAGCCTCATAAGACAACTGAACCAGCAAGCACTACCCTCTAAGCCTTTCCCAAATTCTCTACCCACAGACACTGTGAGATTAAAAAAAAAATGTTTCTTACCCTAGCCAGTTTGGCTCAGCAAATAGAGCATCAGCCTGTGAACTGAAAGGTCCCAGGTTCAATTCTAGTCAAGGGCACATGCTCAGGTTGTGGGCTCAATCCACAGAGGGGGACTTGCAGAAGGCAGGCAATCCATGATTCTCTCTCATAATGGATGTTTCTATATCTCTCTCCCTCTTCCTTCCTCTCTAAAATCAATAAAAATATATTTCAAAATCATGTCTCTTTCTTTACATCACTAGATTTGGGTGTCATTTCTTATACAGCAATATATAACTAACACAAGTATTTAGCATTTCTAGATGTAATTTGTAATTTACTAAAATTTGTGAATATGTTAAAGCTATCTGTGAAAGAAAGGCCTAGATAATTAATGAAGTGATATGGTTTGGAGAAACGGGATAAAAATTTGAGAATGTAAAAAAAGATTATCTCCAAGAATATGGTTTAATGAAGGCTTCTTGTTATTATTTGTGTGTTTTATTTCAATGTAAGGCTGTTTTCTTGACTAAAGGAAGTATCTTTTGACAAAAGATGTAGTATATGTTACATAAATGACATATGTTTTAAAAGTTTTTATTGATTTTTAGAGAGGGAGGAAGGAAGAGTCAGAGAGGAAGAAACATCAATCAGTTGTCTTCAGTACAGAACTCTACTGGGGATTGAACCCAAAACCTGGGCATGTGTTCTGTCTGGGAATCAAAGTAGTGATCTTTCAGTGCATGGACAACACTTAACCTACTGAGCCACATCAGTCAGGACATAAATGATCGTTTTGATTGTCAAAAGGAAGTGTCAAAGCTCAGAAAAGACAGCCTGGAACACAACAAAGTCAGATTTATTTATTAGACTGAAGAAAATGAAAACATACCCCATAGGGAACCTTAGGGTATCTCAGTAATAGGAATTTCACAGGGGCTGTTTATAAATCTGAGTTCGTGCTTGATATTCTCAGGGTTGTTTATAGAATACTGTCTTGGATTGTATCTTATCAAGAAGATGGAGCAGTTCAGCAATTAGCTTTTCAGTAATTTTTGTTGACAAGATAGGGTAATAATGCTGGCTTGGGGACATCATTGATCAGAAAGCAGAAATCACTGACAAATAGGAATCATTAGTCCTATTTTCAGCTGTGGTGTGGCCTTGAATATACACACTGATTCCATGGCCTTATCTATGTCCTATTGGAAGCAATTCTTTTCTAGTATTGCTGATTTTCATTTTCTTGGAAGAATAGTATGATACAATCATGAAGTGAAGAGTTTTAAGAGCTGGCACAGAACCACTGGATTGGTTCATACTTTTACCAGACCTCTGATTAGTCAATAAATAATTAAAATAGTAATGTAGGCCTAGCCAGTGTGACTCAGCAGCTGAGCGTGGACCCTGGAACCAAGAGGTCGGCAGTAAGATTCATGGTCAGGGCACATGCCCAGGTTGTGGGCTCAATCCCCAGGGGGGTGCATGCAGGAGGCAGCTGATCAGTGATGTTCTTCTCTCATCTATCTTTCTATCTATCCCTCTCCCTTCCTCTCTCTCCAAAAAATCAATAAAAACATATTTTTAAGTAGTAATGATATTAAAAAAAATAGTAATGTAGGTCAAGACCTTAAATTTGCCATTTTATGGATGTGGAGCGAGAAGGAAAATGGTGTTTAGTTCACGGCCTCCCAGGCAGTTTGTGCCAGACGAGAGATTAGCACCTAGATTTCTGTCAATTAGCCCAGGATGCTTCCTGAGAAACCAATCTGCCCTGATATTCACAGTGACTGGAGAATCAGGGTAAGGTGTGAGGTATTTGCAAGTGATTTGTTACTGAGTAGAGTTAAAATACTAAAGTGGTGTTCTATTAACATTTTCACACTGTAAAATTTTCAAACATACATGAAAAAAGTTAATCTCTTGAGTTCTCTTCAATCCCCTCTCTCATCCTTACAACCAGGCAAGTTTATTATAAAATCATTCTATGTGGATATAAATGTGCATTTAAATGACATGTAAATATAATAATATAGCAGTGCAATTTGCTTTCCTGCCACTAGTAATATATCTTGGAGATTGCTTCATGTAAGTGTCTATAAAGTCTGCAAACACAGATTGAATTATTTTATAAAGATGTCTTTTGTTATAATCTATATGATTTCCCTATATTTCCAGATTTTATATACAATCTATATATAGCCCTACATCTTTCTTATATAAAAAGATGACAAACCCTTTCATTAAAGCACCTCAAGTATTTTAATTAAAATTATCTTGAGTAATAAAGTTAATGACATACATAATCAATGTGCTAGGTATTGTTCATGAAATTTTGGAGGCCATTTCCCCATGAGTCATGAGAAATATGAGAAAAAATACACAGTTTGAATACTGCTTGTCTTAGTCCATTTGGGCTGCTATAACCAAATATCAGACTGGATGGCTTTTATCTTTGTAAATATATTTTTATTTATTTCAGAGAGGAAGGGAGAGGAATAGTGAGATAGAAACAGCAATGATGAAAGAGAATCATCGATCAGCTGTCTCCTTCATACTCCACACTGGGAATTGAACCCACAACTCAGGTATGTGCCCTGACTGGGAATCGAATCCTGACCTCCTTATTCAGTAGTCAATGCTCAACCACTGAGTCACATTGGATGGACTGGGTGGCTTTTAAACAACAATAGTTTATTTCTCACAGTTTCGAAGGCTGGGAAACCTAAAGTCAAAGTGCCAGCATTTCCAGGGAAGGACCCTCTTCTGGGTTACAAACTTCTGGTTGGATCCTCATATGGTAGAATGGTCCAGGGACCTCTGTGGGGTCTCTTTCATAAGGCAATAATCCCATTAATGAGGGTTCAACCCTTGGGGTCTAATTATCTCCCAAAGGTCCTAACTACATCATTTGGGGCATTAGGATTTCAACGTATGGATTTTGGGGCAACACATTCACACCATAGTTAGTACCGCTATATATTGTCTTCTGTCTTGTATAAATTTATCTCTGAATTTCTAATCTTGATCTTCAAGGTACAAATTCCTGCTGCTCCATAAAGAAACATGATGATAAAAATATCAAATAGCAGATGTAGAAATACATGCAAAACATGATATTCTAGTCTTGATTTACAAAGGCCTAAATGCTGTAGTAAACACAGAAGCAATGAAAGATTTTCCATTTGTCCCTAGAGAACACATTATATCATTGCTATGCTGTATTTGGGTGAAGCCATTTCTTAACCTAATTCATTTATTCATGGAATTGTTTTTACAGCACCTTGGACTTACTGTGTTTTATTTGCATTCTTTTTGTAGACCTGGAAAGAAGAATCAGTCCGCCTACAGAACCAAACATCTACCTTTGGAATCCAGCTTTTATATCTTTATTTCATTTTTCTTTGTCTACTTTCATGTAGTTTTTCATTAATGCAAAATAGATTGAACTCTCAACTGTTTTTCTCTTTCTTAAAAGATGAGGGTTTTATAGTAAGAGATTCTTTATACAATATGTGGCATTAATGTTACTATGGGATTTTAATACATTTTTCTTCATTTGCTCCCATATTTTATGTTTTTACATTATGCTTCATTATAAAGCAATTAAGCTTTTAAAGTATATAAAATATAGAAATAGTTTAGCATTACTTCATTTAATGTTGGGTGTTTTAATGATGCATTTAACATGTGCAATTAAAAATAAACATGATCAATGTTAAGTAAAACTTAAATAGTTTTTGGTAAATATAACAAATTAACTTATAATCACTTCTACTTTTAATGTGTTCACTGTTCTATAAAATTATAACAACCAATGTTACCACCAATAAATTTATTAAAAACTATAGCATGGCAACTGTCATTGTAAATTTGCCCTATTAAGAACAGTAAATTAAAAGTATGAAATAATTTTCTCTTGGTTATGAAATTAAAATAGAGTCAAAAGTGAATCCTGCTCATATAGCTTTTAAATCAAACTATCTATAACTAGTGGCCCAATGTAGGAATGAAGATTTGTTCCCCTGGCTGCCAGCACCACCTTTGCTCTGGCCTGAGCAGCCTTTCCACTCTAGTCTGCAGCTACCTTTCTACCTTCCCATGCTGACCAGAGTCTAGGAGCGGCTGGAATGGTGCAAAATACTTGTGTCATTGCCATGGCGATGATGCAAGCATCCTATCCTGGCTGCTAAGCACCTGTGCATGCAAATTAATCTGCCATCTTTGTTGGATTAATTTGCATACTCACTCCTGATTGGCTGGTGGGCATCATGAAGGTACAGTCAATTAGCATGTTACTTTTTTTAGGTAGATTGTTGCATGCCATAAAATGGCATGTTACATGCTTTAATTAATTAGCCGATGTTGTTCTATGTAAAACAAATTGCAACTGAATATGCTTTCTTGAGGTAATCTCTATCCTCTGTTGCACATTTTCTTTTAAAAAATATTTTCTAGAACAGCAAGCAGGTCATTTACTATTAAGTTTCAAAGCCTATGTGTCCATTCAAAAGTAGTTCACCTTAATCGACAATTGATTACTTATAAACAGACTGGTGACTAACTGTTTAGTACCAAGATATCTGAGTTGACTGGTTTCTCCTAGATTTAAAATACATTGATTGCATCAAAATGATGAACTGACATACAATTGACTAATATAGCATGAACTTTAGAGACAAATAAGAACTTAGATCAAGGTTTCTCAATCTAAGCACTACTGATATTTTGGACTAAATAATTTTTTGTTGTGTTGTATCCAAGACATTGTAAGCTGTTTGGCAGCATCCCTGATGTCTACAGACTAGAAGCACCAGCAGTACTCCAGTAGTGACAACCCGATTGTCCCCAGATTTTACCAAATGTCTTTTACCAAAAATCTCCTCACTTTGACATTCATGGCTTGGAGAATATCTGATCCAACACACTCATTTACCAAGGGAGAAAACTTAAAGCCAGGTAGATAAAATTATTTGACAAAGACTACTAAAATAATTACATAAACAACATTATAATTGAATAAAAATTTAACATTATTACTTCCAATTCCACATTTATAATATATTTTGTAAACCTCATGTACCAAGCATATTTTTTTATTTGGGGCTTACTATCTAGGTTATGAGTTTGAAGTAAGTATACTGTATCTTACAATGTAGGTTTAGTAGGTGATGTTCTCCCAAATAAACCAAAGTTTTGGGTGCAAGTGTTTTAATAAGGATTTGCCCCCTAGAGAAATTATTAAGAGAGTGAAGGAGGCATAATAGAAAAGAGGAAGAAGTCAAGTAAGTATAATTTCAGGGGAGGTCTCAGACACAGTTTAATGCTACAGGGTTTTGGACTTGAGGCGAAGGAGCTTTACTGTTGTTGACTATGGACCATTCTGGAATTGAATGTGGGAACACAAAATTCCTAGGCAATTCCTATTCTATGAACTGGAAAGGTCACAGATTATCTGGGGAATTAGAAGGGCTAGGAGGGATATAACATTACTAGAAATTTCTGATTCTCTGTGTGAACAAATAGACTCAATTCCCAAAGGTGACCCTCTAATGGTTAAATGTATGACAACTCAGCAGCAAGCATTCAGTAGTCTGGAAAGGCATGCACAAAGCTGGTAAGAGATATCTGAGGGTATCTGGGCAGAGTACTAACATTGTTTACAACCATGGTATTGTAGGAAAAAGAGGGACTTTAGAGGTACAAATATATATCCAAGTTCTACCTTTCTGCTTAGAACATGACCTTAGGCAAATTTCTTGAATGTATAGACCCACAGTGTTTTATCTTTAAACTTGAGGCAATAACACCTAACCTTTCTCATATTATGTGAGAAATCAAATCCTATATAATAAAAGCCCAGCAACCACATGGCAGAACAACTAGAACGACTGGTCAAACAGTGGCTATGATGTGCACTGACCACCAGGGGGCAGATGCTCAACACAGTAGCTGCTTCTTAGTGGTCAGTGTGCTACCATAGTGGGAGCGCCCCTCAGCTGACTGGAATGAGTGGCTGCTCTTGTTGCAAACCCCAGGCTGATGGGCAGGAACCCAGGTTGCAATCATTGCCTCCTTGACACAGGCTCCTCCTCCTCGCTCCCTGTCACCTACTATGGACCCCCAAAGGCTGCACAGCTCCACTGCTGCTGCCGGGCTCACCCCAGAGGCTAGGAGGCAGGTTTGTGGCCGCCACAGAACTGAGATCTACTCTGCCACCTCTCAGTGCTGTTGTTCCTGGGCTTGGTCCTGACTGGGTCCCCTGGAGAGGTGAATGCTCCAGCTCCATGGAAGATGCCAGACCAGGGAGCTGTCTCTCAGAGGGCAGGTTCACAGCTGCTCAGCTGACTGGGATGAGCGGTGCTCTCACAGCAGGGCGATCCCCGCAGGCCACACCCGAATCAGTGCATGAATCCTGTGCACCATGCCTCTAGTATATAATAAATGCAAAATGGAGATTATATAAAAAGATTGTTACTGTGCTTTCCAATTCATAAAAAGTACATCTTTCCATTTGTTTAACTCTTTAAAATTCCCTTCATTAAGGCTACAAAATTTCTTTATAAAATTATATACATGTTGTGTTAGATACTTCCAAGTATATAAGATTTTAAAGCCTATTGCAGATGGTATTTCTTAAATTTACATTTCAGCCATTTTTTTCTGATATGTATAAATACAACTGTTTTGTTTAAGGAATTAATATATTAAAAACAGTGTTTCTCATGAATTTTTCTGTTATATTGGATTATTCATATACACAATCTTATCATTTCTGAATCATACAATTTTGTTTCATCCTTTACAATTTCACCATACATTGTAAATACTATCTGCCTTAATAAGGGGGTGAACATCTGCAATATAACATTGAATAGCCATGTAGAAGATCATTGTCTGAAATGAAAATCTTATAAAAGTTCACCAATGACGGATACATTTAATAGGTTAAATGACTTTCTTCTACTACTAGGCTAAGATGATTTATTTACTTTTCTTTATTATCTGGAATGTATGTTCAAATTTATCAAAAGCTTTTTACATTAAAATGATTTTATGAATTTTATCTCTTACACTGATTTTCTAATGATACCTTACCTTGCTCCCAATGTATCATTTATTTATTTGTAAAATTTTTTACATATGTGTCCTTATTACCCCATTACTTCTCACCGCCCAATTATGCCTCACCCACTGTTTTCTGTGTCCATTGATTAGGCTCATATGCATGCACACAAGTCCCTTAGTTGATTTCTCCCATTTACTCCCGCTGACCTCCACCTTCCCTGAGGTTTGACATTCTGATCCAGGTTTCTCAGTCTCTGGATCAGTTCTTGTTCATCAGTCTATGCCATTCATTATATTCTGCAAATGAATGAGAGCATGTGATATTTATCTTTCTCTGCCTGGCTTATTTCACTTAGCATAATGCTCTCCATCTCCAGCCATGTTGTTGCAAATAGTAGGAACTCCTTTTTTTATTGCAGTGTAGTATTCCATTGTGTAGATGTATCACACTTTTTTAATCCACTCATCTTCTGATGGGAACTTAGGCCATTTCCAAATCTTAGCTATGGTGAATTGTGCTGCTATGAACATAGGGATGCATATATCCTTTCTGATTTGTGTTTCTAGTTTCATGGGATATATTCCTAGAAGTGGGATCACTGGGTCAAATGGAAGTTCCATTTTTAGTTTTTTGAGGAAACTCCATACTGTTCTCTACAGTGGCTGCACCAGTCTGCAGTCCCACCAGCAGTGCAAAAGAGTTCCTTTTTCTCCGAATCCTCGTCAACACTTGTTGTTTGTTGATTTGTTGATAATAGCCATTCTGGCAGGTGTGAGATGGTACCGCATTGTTGTTTTGATTTGCATCTCTCTAATGATTAGTGACTTTGAGCAGGTTTTCATATGTCTCTTGGCCTTCGTATGTCTTCTGTTGAAAAGTGTCTGTTTAAATCAGTTGCCTATTTTTTATTGGGTTATTTATCTTCTTTTTGTTAAGTTGTATGAGTTCTCTGTGTATGCTGGGGATTAAACCCTTACTGGTGATGACATTGGCAAATATGTTCTCCCATGCAGTGGGCTTTCTTGTTGTTTTGTTGATGGTTTATTTTGCTGTGCAAAAGCTTTTTATTTTGAGGCAGTCCCATTTGTTTATTTTCTCTTTAGTTTCCATTGCCGAAGGAGCAGTATCAGTGAAGAAGCACCTTTGTCATATGTCTGAGATTTTGCTGCCTGTGGATTCCTCTGGTCTTTTTATAGTTTACTGTCTTATGTTTAAGTCCTTTTTCCATTTTGAATTTATTTTTGTATGGTGTAAGTTGGTGATCTTGTTTTTTAATTAAAATAAATTATTGTTGAAAGCATTACAGATGCCCCCCACACACACACATTGACCTTTTAGCTCCTCTCCTCACCACAGACCTTCACCACCCTATTGTCTGTGTCTATGGGATATGCTATACGCATATAAGTTCTTTGGTTGATCTCTTCCCTCCCACCCGCCTATCCTCATCTTCAATCTGAGACTCACAGTCTGTTCCAAAATATATCTCTGGATATATTTTATTCATCATTTTATTTTTTCATTAAATTCAACATATGAGTGAGATCATGTGACACTATCTTTCTCTAACTGGTTTATTTTACTTATATAATACACTCTAGGTCCCTCCATGCTGTCTCAAAGGGTGAAATATCATTTTCTTTTTTATGGCTACATAGTATTCCATGGTGTTAATGTATCACAGCTCTTTTATCCACTCATCTACTGATGGGCACTGGCCTGTTTTCAGATCTTAGCTATTATAAATTGTGCTGATATGAACATAGGAGTACATACAGTCTTTGTGATTGGTGTTTAAGGTTTCTTAGGATATATTCCTAGAAGTGGGATCACTGAGACTAATGGCACCCCAAATTAGATTAGGCAAAGACTCAAAGCCTCCAGAGACACACCTCTGCCTCTAGTCTGATTGTTATTCAGTCTCGATTAGTTTCGGTCTATCAATCATAGAATGGGGCAATTGCTTCTGTATGCAGACTGATTGTTATTCTCAGTCTCTTAATGTGCCTCAGAAACTTCACAGGGGGTGGCAAGTTATTTTCTAAAAGTGTGGGGCACTTGCTTTCCCCTCTTTCCCCCAGACAAAAGTTGCCTGGCTGGTAAAGTTCTGTTGGAGAAAGATATCCTCTACAGTATGAATGGATGGCTTGGCACAAGGACCCTGGGTAGCTGTCTTCCAAGCTCTAACCCTAGAGTCCCCAAATCTGGCTTCTGCTCACATAGCTCTAATCCACCCTACCATCCCTCTGCTGGTGCCCCAGGTGAGTGGTTGAACATTAAATTTTGACCCTTTAAGAGGATGATGCATTTCCACCTGTCTCTCCCTGGTAGACAGCAACCCTGCGGCTTTTCACAGCCAGATATTATGTGGGCATATTTCTCATTTCTGGTGCTCTGGACTGGGGAGCTGAGCTTGGGCTTTTGATCCCAGAGTTCTCAGTGGGAAACCCCCCAACAATAGCTGAGAACTTCAGCTACTGTCTGTGGGATCCTGGCCAGCCCTTTCATGCTCCACACTTCCTACCAGTCTTTATGCATTCTTCACATTTTGTCTTTTATTATCAGGGTTCTCTCCAGCTAGTCTTCAGTTGATTATTCAGGATTTTTTTCTGTATTTTAGTTGTAATTCCATTTTGGTCTTGGGGGCATGTCCATGCAGCATCCACTTATTCCACTGGCCTTCTTCTTTTTATATATTGCAGATTAAGTAAACTTTTATTATGTCTAGAATTTTTGCATCTATGTTCATGAGTGAGATTGACTTAGAAGTTGGCCTCCTTATACATTTATCCTTAGCTTTCTGTGTCCAGGGGTCTGGTAATATAAAACTAAGTTGAGAAGTGTTTCTTTTTTCCTGTCCTGTGGGAAAGTGTGTGTGTGTGTGTGTGTGTGTGTGTGTGTGTGTGTGTGTGTGTGTGTGATTAGAATCGTTTGTTCTCTATCATTTGAGAGCACTAAAGACCCTTCTTTTGCTTATCATCCAGGCAGCAACATCTCTTGTAGCACTGGGTAGCTTTATCTCTGGTTATCCCTTACGTAGGGCTCCTAGGTTTAGTAAATAAAAATTCATGGCACCTAAATTTGAATTATTTTTACTGTCTGTATTAGTTTTCTAGGGGTACCATGAAAAAGTGCCACAAACTGGGTGGTTTAAACAGCATATATTTATTTGTTTACAATTCTGGAGGTTAAAATCAACGTTTCGATAGGGTTGGTTTCTTCTTATGTCTCTCTTTGACTTTAGATGGCTTTCTCCTTGTGTTTTTGTGTTGTTGTTGTTGTTTCTTAAACTTTGTTGTTGTTTTTTTCTAGTTACTAAATTTATCTTCCTCTTATGAGGACACCAGTTATACTGAATTAGGGCCTACCCTAAAGATCTTATTTTAATCTAATTGCATCTCTAAAAATCTTGCCTCAAATATACTCACATTCCCAGGTACTTGGAGTTATGACTTCAAGATATGAATGTTGAGGAAACACAATCCAGTCTATAACATTTTCTATGCATATATACATTGAAATAAAATGAAAAAAAACATTTCACGGGATATACTCATACTAAACCATTGTTTGTTGTTTACCTGAATTCCATTATAAACTCTGAATTATATATTTCTTTATTTTGTTATATACCCTGATGATTTACCTCTCCTCAACGTTTTTTTTATAACATTTGCTTATAAAATGCCTTGCACTTTCAGTCTGTCTTCCATTTACATTGTAGCAAAGCTTTAATAATGTCACTGACAATTTGTTTCATTATTTTGTCCTTTGAAAATTCATTAATGAGAATATATGCTCATCATCAGCATTATGAACTAGTAAACTGCAAATGAAGTGACATAGTTAACAATTCTGAGAACTTATGTTCAAATTTGCTTTGTTGAATTACATAATATCATCTTTGATAGAGTAGCTTATTTTTCCATTGTTCAGGATTCTGTTGAATCTCTTAACTTTTTTTTTAAGTTGTTCACTGACAAAAAAGAAGATTGTCATCAATTGTTTTCCTCTTCTTGCTTCCATGCTGGGAAAATATTCACTAACATCCATGTTACTAAATCAAATTCTTCAAGTGATAAAATTCATTTAAAATAATAGTCTTGACAAATTTCATAATAATTACCCATTCCAAGTCAGAATTTATTTTCCTGTTCGTGAAAGTAATGTTATTTTTAAGAACAGCCTTGACACATAAAGGGAAACATTTTTCAGCAATTATTTCTCTAGCTTATTCAACACGTCCCTGTAATCAATGAAGCACTTTAACAGCACTGCTCTTCTTTCAAAGCACGTAATATTATTTCTAAAGAAATCTTATAAAACATGAACAAGAAATAAGTAGGCTTTGTTCAGTGACTTATTTAAAAAGTCAACAACCATTTTAAGACATTTTCTTCAGAATTAAAATATGATATCAGAGCTTCTAATACATTGAAGTTTATTTCAACTGCATTTGTTAAAGGGAGCCAATGGGTTTTAGAATGAAAATTGAGAGATTCTGAATGCTAACAAAATCACGAAATCTTTTCATAACTTAGTTGAAAAAATATATATTCTGAAGTAAGAATCATTTTGTGACTATTATTGCAGTTTGAACAAAAGAATATCAAATGCTATTTAAGTTGCTTCATGCTGAATATGGGTAATACAGTTAACATCTACTACAGAATCATGCATACTTTATGTCATTTTTCACCACTTTAATTCATTAGCCCCTAACTAAAAAAAGGAAGTCTGCAAAAGTTTGCTATTGTTTCTGAATTTAAATCTGCAAAGAATTTTACTCTTTAATACTCTTATAATAGTCTTATAAGGAAGCTTTGTTTTTCTATGGACATGATGTCAAAATGAACTTACATGCATATATGCATAACCCATGGACACAGACCCATGGACTGTGTGAAGGCCTGGGAGAGGGGACTGATGCAGGTGAAGGCCTGGGAGGGGGTTCTGATGCAGGTGAAGGGGGTCAATAAGAAAAAAAAGGGGGAACGTTACCTTCAACAATAAAGACACATTTAAAAAAGAAAAAAAATTACATGTTTGAAAACTCTACATCCTGCTGTTCTCCACATCAATTAAAATAACCCCAAGAATCATCAAAACAAAGTATTTAGAACTTTGATAATCTCTGCAATAGTAAATGGCTACTACATATTATTATTATTATTATTATTATTATTATTATTATTATTATTATTGCAGTAGATTTGGTTCTGGCACTTTCCTTCCAATGTCAAGTAAAAAATCAATAATGATATACAGGCTAGAAGGCCATTACAAGTTTTGGATGTCTCTCAAACAAACAAACAAATGCACAATTTTTAAAATGTCATTGGTACTACTTAAGGAAATCATTAATCTCTCATGGTCAATTGTTAGTATAGTATGATTTACATCTGAATTTTCAACTTCTTCTATATTGAATAAAGCTTTACATACTGCACACAAAGCTTTAGGATTTGTTCCTTAATAAATATCCACTGTTCATAAATGTCATCATAACATTTACACTTAGGTATGCGCATTTTGTTGTTATATATATATATATAACAATATATATATATATATATATATATATATATAACAATATATATATTGCTTTCAACAATGCAAGAATTGAAAATATTTAATTTGAAAATCTCATGACCATGTCAGTCAGTACATCTGTCATTCACAAGTCTGAACAATTCTCTAAACAGTGGTTGTTGAATGGTTAAAATGGTTGTAAACTTGTGAACTAAGCATAACTTGAAGTCCACATTGATGTAAAAAGGAGAACTTCCCATTTTACTAATGGGGGGATTATACTTGAAAGGCACATTCTTTCTGAAAATAGCCAGAACTGATCATATATGAAATTTTGATTTGCTTGGAGATTCAAAAATGAGTGAAAATTCAAAAGCAGAGTATTAGGAATGTGCTGTGATCTTATGGTCAGTAGAGTATGTCTCTATAGACCCACTGATATTCAGAAGCATGGCTTCTAGACAGAACAACTTGCTGCTTGAGATGCTGCCTGGAAATGTGATGTTGTTGCTGATTAACAGACTTTCAGGATAAGTGTTTGTGGGATATCACTGGCATTTCTGAAAGTCTAATTTTGAGGAGCTTAGTTTCTAGAGACAGTCATTGATCGGCTGATTGTACTGGTTATACATCTAGTTAATGGTGGTTACCTGTTCATGAATTGAGACTATGGCCAAAATCCAAACTTTAACTTTTTTGAATATTTTATTTCTTTAATTCTGAATACCCCTGCTATGCCTTGATCTTTCTTCAGCCAAACCTCTGGAGAGACCAGATATTTATTTGTGGAGGTGTGATTTTCCACACAAGCAATTTAATTACTAGTCACTATAATTGAAAAATAGCTCCTACTGCTAAATTTGTGTGACTTGTTGAAAAAACTAAATAAATCACATTTAAGTTGTCCTGACAAAATCAATATAGAATGCAGGAAAAAATCACATTGAGGACATGTCCTGTATGTTCAGGACTGCTGGCAACCAACCCTAGATAAAGCCCATATCTGAGGTTGATTCTTCTACAATTGAGCTTTTCCAGAAGTGTTCGAAGGGTACCCTAGACTTCTGTAGGTACTAGGGTCCACTGTCCCCAGGGGTGAAGGGGCTGAGTAGATAGGTCTCTGGACTTGCAGTCCCCAGTTTACCCAGACTGCTCAGCATTCCTTATGTATATGGATCAGATTTCAGGGGAGGATTTCATCTGGGTTAAACAGTCTCATATCTAAAATTTTGATAATCACTGCCCTGCAGTTAGATAAAGAATATGTCATGAAGTTCTGACCTCAAGGGACTGAACCCAAGATTGCTTCCAGCCAATTTTTATGTATGTTATTAGAAGCTTGAGTTAAAGCAGAGTTGCCACCTTCTTAGTACAGACACATTAGTCACAGGAGATAAGTGTCTGTGTATTCAAAAGTAGAGTCTTAAGAAAGAAACCCAAGATAGAAGATTTGAGACTGGAAAATCATTTTAGATTGAAAAAAATCAAATGTACATTTGAGATTGAAAAATCAAATGTACAGGAATGGGCAATATATAAACTTAAGAAAACATAGAAAACTTTGGCAGATTTTTAGACTAGTACATTCTCCCTTTAAATTCTTCCTTTGCTTTATTAAGCTTTGTGTAATTTTGGTTTCCAACAGTATTTGCAGAGAAGAAACAATAAAATATAAGCCATTGTATGCACAATACTTGATTTTTATGTCCATCTGTGGCCTAAAATGGCATCTACTGATGCAGCCAAACATAATCTGCAGCCCAGGCCCCTCTCCTGATAGCTAGACCTTTGTTTTCTACTGCTCATTGGACATCTCCACCAGGATAATAAACAGAACTTTACCCATCTACATGACCCACACTGTCCTCACCCACAACACACTTACTCATCTCTACCTCTTACACAAATTGCCATCAACTCTTCCTCTTATTTATTCTCAATCTCAGCTAAGAGGAACAGCTTCTACTTAGTCAACCAACCGTCAAGACTCAGAGTTGTAATGGATTTTCACCTATTCTTTCACAGAGTCCCCAACTTCCTAAATCTTTAATCTGTCTCCTACTGAACATCCTCACAATCACAGCCTGAATCCAGTGTTTTGCCATTTCCTTTTGTTAACTTTGTGTTTGCCCTCAATATATCTTATATAATAAAAGGTTAATATGCATATTGTCTTCTTGGGAGTTTGACTGCTTGCTATGACGTGCGATGACCACCAGGGGGTGGTGTAAAATGAAGCAAGGACCTGGCCAGCAGCAACAGCCAGGAGAAGGAAGGCCACAGCTGGCAGCCAGATGGAAGGCCTCCACCTGCAGCTAGAAGCCCCCAGTCAGCCCTGTTCCCTGGCCAGGTCTAGGGACCTTACCAATGAATGAATTTTGTGCACTAGGCCTCCAATGTTCAATAACTGCTTGCTGGATGAGTGAATGAATGAATCAATAAATTAATCCATAAAATTACCAGAGATAAGATTCATTGATTCAAAATAACCCCTGATTGATCATACCTCAACATAATCGAGGCCGTATATGACAAACCTATAGCCAACACTATATTCAATGGACAAAAACTAAAAAAATTTCCTCTAAGGATGGGAACAAGATGGAGATTTCTGTTTTCACCACTCTCACTCAAAATAGTACTCGAAGTCCTAGCCGTAGTGATCAGACAAGAAGGAAACATTAAAAAGCATCTAAATGGGAAAGGAGTAAGTAAAATTGTCATTAGTTGCAAATGACATGATATTGTATATAGAAAACCCTAAAGACTCAACCAAAAGACTACTAGATTTAATAAATGAATTTGGCAATTTAGCAGGATAAAAAATTAACACCCAGAAATCAATGACATTTTTATATACCAATAATGAATTCTCAGAAAAAGAAACTAGACAAACCTTCCCGTTTACCATTGCACACACACACAAAAAAAAGATTTAAGATACTTAGAAATAAACTCAACCAATGATGTAAAAGATCTGTACTTGGAAAACTATAGACCATTGAAAAAAGAGGTAGAAGAAGATATAAATAAGAGGAAGAATATATCATGCTCATGAATTGGTATAATTAACATCATTAAAATGTCCATACTACCCAAACAATCTTTAGATTCAATACACTCCTCATTAAAATACAAATGGCATATTTCACAGACTTAGAGCAAACTCTCCAAAAATTCATCTTGAATAAAAAAAGACCCTGAATAGCTGCAGCAATCCTAAGAAAGAAGAACAAAGTAGGAGGGATCTCAACACCAGATACCAAGCTATGTTACAAAACCACTGTTCTCAAAACTGCCTGGTACTGGTGCAAGAACAGACATATAGACCAATGGAACAGAAAAAAAACAGAAATTGACTGAAGCCATTAAGCTCAATTCATATTTGACAGAGGAAGGAAGAACATTCAATGGAGTCAAGACAGTCTCTTCAATAAATTGTGTTTGGACAATTAGACAAGTACATGAAAAAGAATGAAACTAGATCACCAACTTACACCATATACAAGGATAAACTCAAAATGGATAAAAGACTTAAATGTAAGTCGTGTAACCATACAAATCTTAGAAGAAACCAGCAAAAATGCAGACATCTCTCATACCAATATTTTTATGTATACATCTCCTAGGGCAAAAGAAACTAAGGAGAAAATAAACAAATTGAATTACATAAAATAAAAGGCTTCTGTACAACAAAATAAACCATCAACACAATGAAAAAAATATCCCACTGTATGGGAGAACATATTTGCCAATGATACATCTGATAAAGGATTCATATACAAAATATGTAAGGAACTCAGACAACTTAACAAAAGGAAGATAAACAATTCAATTCAAAATGTACAAATGTCCTAAATAGACATGTCTCCAAAGTGAACATACATATGACCAATAGATATATGAAAAAATGCTCAAAGTCACTGATCATCAGAGAGTTGCAAATTAAAAGGAGAATAAGTTATTACTTCACACTTGTCAGAATGGCTATCATCAAAGCACAAATGTCAAAGATGTGGAGAAAAGGAAACCTTAGTACACTGCTGGTGGGGGTGTATCCTGGTGCATTTATTGTGTAAAACAGTATTAAGTTTCCTCAAAAAAATTAAAAATGGAACTCTCATTTGAACCATTAATCTTGCTTATAGGAATACTAGGGGTCCAGTATACAAATTCATGCACCTTGAAAGGAACTGTGGGCTGCAAGGCTGTGGTGGACACTGGGGAAGGTCTTAGTCTTTCCTCTGTGACCCTGCCTGGCCCCTCCCACCGTGGCCTCCAGTCCCCTGTCTGCCAGCAGCCCGGCTCCAACAGAGTGATTGGGGCTGGTGCAAGCAGTGATTACTGCCCCAATCACCCCTCAGGAGCAGAGGGAGGTAGAGAAACCCTCAAGGGTGATTAGGGCCTGTAGTTGCCACTTGCACCCACTGATGGCTCTGAGTGATCAGGACCAGTGTCAGGAGCCAGCAGTGGGTGCAAGTGGCAGCTCTGGTGCCAGCAGCAGGTGTGAGCAGGGCTTGTGCCAGCAGCAGTTGCCATTGTCCAGTGGGACCATGGCACACAGGAGCAAAGAATTTTCAGTAACCACCAGATGACAGCAACTAGTGCCTCACCTTGGTTTGGCACCCCCCGCTCACCTGTTCCACCATCCCTTCACCACCGATGCCAGCCATATTCCACACCAACTTCTTCCCTGTCATCCTTTCAACAATACACCCTTAATTTCATTCATTCACTCCCTCCAAAAATCTAGGCCTTTTTTAGTTTGCCAAATTACACTGAGCATACCTTATTTAAAATATCCTTTGAACAGTGTAGGCCCTGGATCTCCCAGCCCAGGGCAAAGAGTGCCAGATTCTGGGTATCTTACCTTATTTCTTACAAACTCATTGAAAATGATGTTCATAAAACACCAACTTTGTGCACTGTGTTCAACTGCACTTGGACACAATGCAGTTCTTCCAGATGGATTCTGGTTTACCCATGATCTCAAAGCAACTGCTCAGAACTGTTTTCCACTCCAAGACCCTGCCAATCACTCCCATAGCCTCATCTTGTGTCATAACTTGCCTTTGAAAAAACTTAACTACCTTCCTTTTCTTGGCTGCCAGAGCTCATTTGGTTTGCTTGATGAGTTGGCTCTGACGACATTGGAAGATGAACAGACATTCTGAGGACTCTGTGGAATACTGGGCGTCCGAGCAGCCAGAGCCTCCAGTTTACCAGGCATTAGAGGATAGGAGGAGGGTGATAGAAGGAGGGTCTCTTCCAAAGCCTCGGAGACTTATGTAGCCTCTAGGATGTGGTTCCCACTATGGGCAAGCTGTTGTTCCTGTGTGAAATGTGAAATCTCCTGGCATGGAGACAAGCTCACTATTGTCACTGGTAGCAGGTAGGAATGTGGCAGGAAGGTGGATAACAGGAGACCACAACCTAGGGATATGTGAGTGGCCTCATCTAGTAAATTCAACTGCAGCGACTCTGATGAACAGTGCCTTTACCCATGTTCTCCTGAAGATAGTGCTCTCGAGCCTCACAGAGTTGATAAAAGGGCTGGTGGAGTCAGGCTTTGTGTAATGCCTTTTGTTCAGGGGTGGGAGGTCTTTGCTCAGCATCCTCACTGTGACCCGGAGGAGTAACTTGGGCTACTCCCTCAGAGTTCTTAATCTTCGTGAGATACTTTAGTAAAAAAGAAGGGGTGCCTCACCTTGGCCAATGAGTTCAGTGTTAGAACATTGACCCACACACCAACAGGTCACAGGTTTGATTCCAGGGCAAGGGCAAATACCTGGATTGCAGGTCCAATCCCAGGCTTCAGTAGTCAGGACAGATGCAGGAGGCAACCAACTGATGAATCTCTCTCTCTCTCTCTCTCTCTCTCTCTCTCTCTCTCTCTCTCTCTCTCTCTCTCTCTCTCTCTCTCTCTCTCTCTCTCTCTCTCTCCTCTCCCCATCTTTCCATTCTCTCTAAAAAACAATGGGAAAAATATCCTCAAGTGAGAATTAACAAAAAAGGGGGGGAATCTCTGACAGACAGATCTTCTCAGAGCTCTTCAGTCCTCATTCAGCATCTTACCTTGACTTCTGACAAGGGTTTGGGACTCTCTCTGCTCACCTGAGGCAGCACTCCTCAGAACAAAACTCACTTCCCTGCAAACCCAAGAGTCGAAATCAGGTGACAACTCAATCTGATAGCTATTCCAGTGCCTCCCAAAGCTGACAGCAGGGACTACCAGGCTTTACTAGTATCTAGGGCTCCCTTTTATTGGGAAGTGGGTAGTCTCATTGGTCTCCACTCAGAGTCTAATGCTGAGAGTTAGCAGGCCTGCCATTCCTCCATCTGGAAAACTAAGGCCTGCTCCCTCAAGGTACTGAACATCACCAGATTCTACAGGAAATGTCACTGGATGCCATTCCAGCTACCCCTGACCAGGGGAGACAATAGGGGTGGGGATCTGTAGAGCTCCTAGTGTGGAATGAATGTTCCCTAAATATTCACTCCTGACTTGTGATCACTTGATAATTTAAACAATAGAACAGGATAGAGCTGTTGTTGTTTTTATGGATGAGGAGCCTGAAGCATAGGGAAGTGTTGAAGTATTTTGCAAGTGAGTTGTTACTAATCAGAGTTAAAATATTAAAGTTGTGTTCTATGACTATATTCTCACTGAAAACATTTCAAACAATAGATTCACAACAAAATTCTCCTTTGCCTTTTCAATTCTCTTCATCACCTGCACCACCATATAAACTTATTTTGAGTTAATTTTGTTTGGATATAATTTTTGTAATTAAAATTCACATTTGTCTTCAAATATTTTCATAAATGGAAAGTATGCTGAAATATATAATTAGGGTCTTAGATATTGCTCATGATAATTAGTAAGCCATTCTTTCCTTGGGTAAGGAGAAATGTAAGGAATAGAAAAAGTAAAAGATTAAGTACTGCTATACCTTTTTGTCTTTATACTTACCTCTGCATTTCTATTTCTTGATCTTGAAGGTCAGTCCACAAAACTTTATTGATCACAATAATAAAATATTCAGTATTGTGAAATACATGTAAAATGTGATGACCTAATCCTGGTATCCAATGTCCAAGAAACTCCAATACAAGGTCTGCTGAGTAATTTTCCATTTGCTTTTTCAGAGCTTATGAATTTATTTCTATGCTGTCTGTGGCTAAAATGATTGCATCACCTAACATTTGTTAAGGAATCATTTTAAACTCCTTTTGAATTATTTTGCTTATTTATATTCCTTTTCTAAAACTTGGGTACGAGAGTAAGATGGAGTCCACTTTCTAGGCCTTTATTTCATTCCTTTAGCCATTCTCATATACAATATTATTACCATAAAATAGATTTAACTACTCTGCTTCTTATATGTTTGGGGGTTTGAAAAAAAGAGATTATTCATGGACTACATGGAATTAATGCCATATAGAATTTTAATGCTTCATTCTTCATTTCCCCACACTATTTGGGTTTATGCAATGTCTCCTTTTAAAGTAAAAGTACTTTAAATTGGGTTAAGTTCTGAATTATACTGTTTAACATGTTGTTTTAATAACATTAAATACTTCAAATGAATAAGACATGCCATACATTAAGTAAAAAAAAAAAACACACTGAAATATAAATATTTTAATGTAATAAGTGGATTTCTGATCACAGTTGTTTTAATATGTTTGTTATCCTATATAATAAAAGAGAAACATGCAAATTTGAATGTACATTTGCTCCTGATTGGCTATGCTACCAGCCAATTAGGAGCAAGGGCGGGGCCAAGTGGCGTGAGAGCCTGGCCCAGGGGGTGGAGATGAAATGGCAGTGATGGCGAGCACCCAGCCCCTGGGCGCTGTAAGGGGAAGCAGTGGCAGCAGCAGCGGTGGTGGCGGTGGCAGGGAGCGCCCAGCCCCAGGGGCTGTGAGTGGAAGTGGTGGAGAGTGCCCAGCCCCCGGGGCCAGGTGGTAACAGGCAGCTGGGGCTGATCTGAGCAGAGTGATGACTGGGTGCCCAAGGCCTCACCAGAGGCTTTAGGCCTTGGGCAGGCTGGGGGTGAGCCATCATTTGGACATCTCCTGAGGGCTCCCAGTATGTGAGAGGGGGCAGGTTGGGTTGAGGGACCACCCCCCCAGTGCACGAATTTTGTGCACCAGGCCCCTAGTTATATAAGAATTGACCATTATTTTAGAAAATCTACTCTATTAAAAAAAGTAAATTAAAGCATTAAATTATTTTTATTGGTTACTGAAATGAGGATAAAATGTTAAAACATGGATACTGTTCATATAGCCTATTTGTTAAACAGTCTATGATTGTTTTGTTTCATAAAATAGCTTAGTATATACTATATTTAATATACACTAGGCATCTGGATAAATAACATTTAATTTTCAAAGGCAAAAGTTTGATGTCTAAATAAATGCTATGACTTGGCCAAGTTCATTAAATAAATTATACACACGTTTGACTGATTAAATAATCATCTAAACATTTTAAAATCACATCCTCATGATTATGTAGTTAAAATGAACTCACTATGTATATATATCTATATCATCTATATCTATATCTAGATATAGAT
This sequence comes from Antrozous pallidus, assembly GCA_027563665.1. NCBI lineage: Eukaryota > Metazoa > Chordata > Mammalia > Chiroptera > Vespertilionidae > Antrozous > Antrozous pallidus. The sequence continues at coordinate 116,785,641 of CM050509.1, forward strand.
GATATAGATATATATACAGATATAGATATTTAAAGTCAGTAACTTATTAAATAACTAGAGACCTGGTGCATGAAACTGATGCATGGGGGTATCCCTCAGCTAAGCCTTCACCGTCTCCAATCTGGGACCCCTCGAGGAATGTCCGACTGCTCATTTAGGGCTGATCTCAGTAGTGTCAGGCCTAAACAGCCAGTAGGACATCCCTCTCACAATCCAAGACTGCTGGCTTCAAGTGGCTCACCTGCCTGCCTTCCTCATTGTCCTTAATTGCTTCTGCCTGCCAGCCTGATAACCCCCTAACCACTCCCCTGCCAGCCTGATTAATGTCTAACTGCTCCTCTGACAGCTTGCTTGCCCCCAACTTCCCTCCTCTGCCAACTGGTCACCCCTAACTGCCCTCCCCTGCAGGCTTGATCACCCCCAACTCCCCTCCCTTGTAGGCCTAGTCCCTCCCAACTGCTCTCCCCTGCAGGCCTGGGTCACCCCTAATTGCCCTTCCTTGCAGGTCTGGTTTCCCCTAACTGCTTTCCCCTGCAGGCCTTTGTCCCTCCCAACTGCCCTTCCCTGCTGGCCATCTTCTGCTGGCCATCTTGTGTCCACAAGATGGCAGGATCTTTGACCACATGGGGGCAGCCATCTTGTGTGTTGGAGTGATGACCAATCTGCATATTACTCTTTTATTAGATAGGATATAGGGTTGGTGCACAGGTCGGGGGCAGCTGGTTTGCCCTGAAGGGAGTCCCGGATCAGGGTGGGGGTACCCTTGAGATGTGGGGCAGCCTGGGAGAGGGGCCTGTGGTGGTTTGCAGGCTGGCCATGCCCCCCTGGCGACCCAAGTGAAGGCCCTGGTATCTGGGATTTATTTATATTCTACAATTAAAACATTGTAGCCTGGAGCAGAGCCAAGCCTTTTGCTCACTTCATGGCAGCAGCCATTTCTGTTGGGATTTATTTATATTTTATAATTGAAACTTTGTAGCCTTAAGAGGAAGTTTGGGCCAGACAGGGCTGCAGAAGCTTGGCCTCCTCCATTGCTGAGCTTAACCCTAGCCTGCTGCTCTCTCTCCCATTGCTGCCACCATTTCTATTCGAATTTATTTAGCTTCTATAATTGAAATTTGGTAGCATTGAGTGCAGGTCTAGACTGGCAAGGACAGGCAGAATGCTTGGCTTCTTCCATTGCTAGGAAAACCCAAGCCTCCCTTCTGCTTTCAGTGACTGCAGCCATCTTGGTTGGGTTTATTTGCATACTTACTCCTGACTGGCTGGTGGGCGTGGCTTGTGGGTATATCAGAGGTATGGTCAATTTGCATATCACTTTTTTATTAGATAGTACTAGAGGGCTAGTGAATTGAATTTGTGCACTTGGGGGGGTCCCTCAGCCCAGTCTTCACCCTCTCATAGTCTGGGAACCCTCAGGGGATGTCTGACTAATGGTTTATGCCCACTCCATGTGGAGCGGGCCTCACCCATTAGTTGGACATCCTTAACACTGCTGCGGAGGTGAGAGAGGCTCCTGCCACTGCTGTTGTACTCACCAGCCATGCACCCAGCTTCTGGCTGAGCAGTGCTCCCCCTGTGGGAGCACACTGGCCACCAGAGGGATGCTTCTGTATTGAGCATATGTACCCTGGTGGTCAGTCAGTGCACATCATAGTGACTGGTTGTTCTGCTGTTTGGTTAATATGCATATTAGCCTTTTATAATACAGTATTAGAGGCCCAGTGCATGAAATTCGTGCGTGGGGATGGGGGCAGGGGTGTCTCTCAGCCCAGCCTGTACCCTCTCCAATCTGGGAGGTATGTCTGCCTGCCTGTTTAGGCCTGATTCTGGTAGGATCGAGCCTAAACAGGCAGTTGAACATCCTTCTCACAATCCAGAACTGCTAGCTCCAAATTGCTCACCTGCTTGCCTCCCTGATTACCCCTACCTACTTCTGCTTACCAGCCTGATCACCTCCTAAACACTACCCTGCCAGCCTAGTTGATGTCTAACTGCTCCCCTGCTAGCCTGTTTTCCCCCAACTTCCCTCCTCTGACAGCCTGGTCACCCCTAACTGCCCTCCTCTGAAGGCTTGCCTTCCCTTGCAGGCCTGGTCCTAACCAACTGCCCTCCCCTGCTGGCCTGATGGGCCACAACTGCCCTCCCTTGCAGGCCTGGAACCTCCCACTGTCCTCCCCTGCTGGCCATCTTGTGGTGGCCATCTTGTGTCCACATAGGGACAGGATCTTTGACCACATGGGGGCAGCCCTCTTGGGTTTTAGAGTGATGGTCAATCTGCGTATTACTCTTTTATTAGATAGGATAGAGGCCTGGTGCATTGGGGGGGCCAGCTGGTTTGCCCTGAAGGTGTCCTGGATCAGGGTGGGGGTTCCTTTAGGGTGTGGGGTGGCCTGGGAGAGGGGCCTGTGGTGGTTTGCAGACTGGCCATCCCCCCAGTGACCCAAGTGGAGACCCTGGGATCTGGGATTAATATATGTTCTACAATTGAAACTTTGTAGCCTGGAGCGGAGCCAAGTTTTCTGCTTTTTCCATGATGACAGCCATTTCTATTTTGAAACTTTGTAACCTGGAGTTGAGGGCTAGGCGCTAGGGCTGCAGAAGTTTGGCTTGCTCCATCGCCCCAGCAACCCTAGCCTCTTCTTTCTCTAGCTCCGTGGCTGACCCCATTTCTGTTGGGATTGTGTATCTTCTATAATTGAAACTCTGTAGCATTGAGTGGAGGCCTAGGCTGACAGTGGTAGGCGGAAAGCTTGGCTTCCTCTGTTGCCAGGGAAATCCAAGCTTCCCTCCTGCTCTCAATGGCTATAGCCATCTCAGTTGGGGTTTATTTGCAGAATTTGCTCCTGATTACCTGGTGGGTGTGGCTGTGGGCATGGCTTGATCATAGGTAAAGTCAATTATCATATTACTCTTTTATTAGATAGGATTATATTCATCATAAAACCAGCAAGAAAGTGAAAGAAGCATGATGTAAAAGAAGAGCCCAAGCAAAGGATCAATTTAGGTGAAGTTTTAGCCTGATCTTTAGGGAACTCTAGAACATAAATTTATCTTCCTTTGTGGCAAAGAAACTGGGCTTTTAAACTCCCACACCAATCAGTCATTGTGACCATGTCACTCTTGGGCTGTTGAGTGGTGGGGAAGTGAAGAATAGGACTCCAAGATATTTCTGTTTCTCTGTTCAGGCAAGGAGACTCCAATGTCCAAGAGCAATCCTTTAAAGATCAATCAAAGATACAAGCATTTAGTAGCATGACATGCAGAAGTGAGGAGATGGGCACACAGAGTTAGGAAAAGGGACCTGAGATGATCATGACTTTATTCAGCAGTGTCTGAAACCTGATATTGTGGGGATAATATTAGACTTTAGAGACAGAGAACTACCCGTTCAAGCTCTGGCCTTGCTCATCACACATAAGTTAGGGAAAGCTATTTGGGAAATCTTACACAGATGTGTGTGTGTGTGTGTGTGTGTGAATAAATTATTTTTAGTTTTTTTCCCAAACTCTTACAAAATGCCTGAAACATTGTTGGCATTCAGGAGAAGAGTGTTGAACAAATGAAAATGCTAAACCTATTTTTGTGTAGCTCCAATGCGATTCAGTTTTTTGAGTTTTACCATTATTGTGTTCATTACTTTTTTATTTTTATTTTTTCCCTCTTCATTGCACACAAATTTACTTCCATTGTTTTACTGGAACACTAATTATATCCCAAGACTGACTGGGATTAATTTTTACATCATCCTATAGCATAAAAGCCTAATATGCTAAGTGTCCAGTTGTTTCATCATCCATTCAACTAATCAAAGCATAATATGCTAATGATAAGCTTATGTTGTTCAACTGCTTGCAAGGATGTTCACTGACCACCAGGGGGCAGATGCTCCAACCAGTAGATTAGCTTGCTGCTGGGGTCTGGCTGACCAGGACTGAGCAAGAAAGGCCAGACAGGTCCTGGACCCCTCACACAATCCCTCCCCAGCTGGCCAACTTCCTTCATCCCTCCCTGGCCTGGATCATGCACTGATGGGGTCTTTTCACCCTGGCCTGTGCCCTTTCACAATATGGGGACCCCTTAGGGGATGGTGGACTGCTGGTTTTGGCCAGATCCCCACAGGCCAGGCTGAGGGATGTAGCAGTGCAGAGAGCAGAAGGTAGCTGGGGAGGAACCTGAGCTAGGGCCAGGCACTGCTTTCTCTTATCTTGGTCTCACTGCATCTGCTGCTGCTGCCATTCAGTAGTACTGCTGCGAGCCTGGCTTCTGGCTGAGTGGCAGTCCTGCTATGGGAGAGCATGAACCACCGGTGGGCAGCTCCTGCATTGAGTGTCTGTCCTTTGTTGGTCAGTGTGCATCATAGCTACTGGTCATCCAGTCATTTGGTTGCTTTGTTTTTTATATACATACTAGAGACACAGTGAATGAAATTTGTACATGGGGGTGGAAGGGTGGGTGGTTCCCTCAGCCAGCACCCTCTCCAAACCTAGATCCCTCTCACAATCCGGAACCACTGGCTCCTAACTGCTCACCTGCCTGCCTGATGCCCCTAACTGCTTTTGCCTCCTGACCTGATCCACCTAACTGCTCTCCCCTGCCAGCCTGATCCCCTAACTGCCTAACTGCTCTCCTGTGCCAGTCTTTCCCCCCTAAATGCCTAACTGCTCTCCCCTGCCATCCTGATACCCTTAACTGCCTAACTATAGTCCCTCCTGGCCTGATGCCCCTGTCCAACTACTCTTCCCTCCTTGCTTAATCCCCATAACTGCTTTCCCCTCCTGGCCTGATCCAACTAACTGCCTAACTGCCTCCTTCTCCTTTTATAATTCTACACTCCCCTGAAGTACAGGCCTTCTCTAGCCTGATCCCCTAAATTGCCACCTTCTCCCTTATCACATGGGCACTGGCCTTCTCCCTTCTTCCTTCTCCTGTGATGTTGTCTTCTCCCTTTTGCCTTCTCCTGAAGCCTCTGCAAAAGGTACTGGGGTGCTGGACCGGCCCTCACAGCGACTGTGGTTTTGCCTAGAAGGATGTCTGGAAGACATCTTGTTGAATTAGCATATAGCATATTACCCTTTTATTAATATACTAGAGGCCCAGTGCATGAAATTTGTGCACAAGGGGGGTATCCCTCAATCTAGCCTGCACCCTCTTCAATCTGGGACCCCTCGAGGGATATCCAAATGCCTGACAAGATCGGGCCTAAACAGGCAGTGGGAAATGCTTCTCACAATCCAGGACTGCAGGCTCCCAATTGCTCACCTGTCTGCCTTCCTGATTGCCCCTAACTGCTTCTGCCTAATAGCCTGATAACACCCTAACCACTCCCCTGCCAGCCTGATTGATGTCTAACTGCTCCTCTGACAGCTTGCTTGCCCCCAACTTCCCTCCTCTGCCAACTGGTCACCCCTAACTGCCCTCCCCTGCAGGCTTGATTGCCCCCAAATGTCTTCCCTTGCAGGCCTGGTTCCTCCCAACTGCCCTCTCCTACTGGCCATCTTATGATGGCCATCTTGTGTCCACATGGGGACAGGATCTTTGGCCACACAAGGGCAACCATCTTGTGTGTAGAGGTGATGGTCAATCTGCATATTACTCTTTTATTATATAGGATAGAAGCCTGGTGCATGGGTGGGGGCCAGCTGGTTTGTCCTGAAGGGTAACCTGGATCAGGGTGGGGGTTCCCTTGGGGTATGGGGCAGCATGGGTGAGGGGCCTGTGGTGGTTTTCAGGTCAGCCATGCCCCCATGTGACCCAAGCAAAGGCCCTGAGATCTGGAATTAATTTATGTTCCATAATTGAAACTTTGTAGCCTGGAGTGGAGCCAAGATTCTGCTTGCTCTGTGGCAACAGCCATTTCTGTTGGGGTTTATTTAAATTCTATAATTGAAACTTTGTACCCTGGAGTGGAGGCCTAGGTGCTAGGGTTGCAGAAGCTTGGTTTCCTCCATCACCCGGGCAAGACTAGCCTCTGCTGTCTCCAGCTCCGTGGCTGCTGCCATTTCTGTTGGGATATATATATCTTCTATAATTGAAACTTTATAGCATTGAGTGGAGGCCTAGGCCAGCAAGGGCAGGCAGAAAGCTTTGCTTCCTCCATTGCCCGGGAAACCCAAGCCTCCCTCCTGCTCTCAGTGGCTATAGCCATCTTGATTGAGGTTTATTTGCATATCTTCTCCTGATTGGTTGGTGGGCGTGGTTTGTGGGTGTAGCAGAGGTACAGTCAATTTGCATATTACTCTTTTATTAGAAGGGATGTATATATCTCATTTAATAAAATAGTAATATGCAAATTGACCATACCTCTGCTACACCCACAAGCCACACCCTGCAGCCAATCAGGAACAAATTAAGCCAACCAAGATGGCTGTGGCCAAGGAGAGAGCAGGAGGCTAGGGTTTCTCTGTAAATGGAGGATGCCAAGCTTTCCACACACCCTGGCTGGCCCAACCCTCTGCTTAAGGCCACAAAGTTTCAATTATAGAAGATAAATAAATCTCAACAAAAATTGCTGTGGCCAAGGAGCAAGCAGGAGGCTTGGCGTCTTTCAAGGCTACAAAGTTTCAATTATAGAAAATAAATAAATCTCAGATACCAGGGCCTCCACTTGTGTCAGCAAGGGGAGTGACTGGCCTGCAAGCCACCACAGGCGCCTTTCCCAGCCTACCCCTAACCCTAAGGGAATCCCCACTCTGATTCGGGACACCCCTCAGGGAAAACAAGCCAGTCCCCACCCATGAACCAGTTTTCTATTCTATCTAATAAAAGAATAATATGCAAATTGACCATCACTCCAACACACAGAATGGCTACCCCCATGAGGTAAAAGATGACTGCCCCTATGTGGACAAAGATGGCCTGTGCAAGATGGCCAGCAGTGAAGAACAATTGAGAGGGACCAGGCCTGCAAGGGAGGGCAGTTGTGGCTGATCAGGCCCACAGGGGAGGGCATTTGGGAGGGTCCTGGCCTGTAAATGAGGGCTGTTGGGGGTGATCAAGCATGCAGGGGAGGGCAGTTAGGGATGACCAGGCTGATAGAGAAGGGAAGTTGGGGGCAACTGGCCTGCAGGGAAGGGCAGTTGGGGGTGACCCAGGCCTGCAGGAGAGAGCAGTTAGGAGTGACTGAGCCTGCAGGGCAGGGCAGTTAGGGGCAAACAGGCTGGCAGTGGAGCAGTTAGGCATCAATCAGGCTGGCAGGGGAGTGGTTAGGGGGTTATCAGGCTGGCAGGCAGAAGTGTTTAGGGGCAATCAGGTAGGCAGGCAGGTGAGTGGTCAGGAGCCAGCAGTCCCAGATTGTGAGAGGGATGTCCCACTGTCAGATTAGGCCCGATCCCTGTAAACCAGCAGTAGGACATACTTCAAGTGGTCTCAGATTGGAGAGGGTGCAGGCCGGGCTTAGGGACAACCTCCTCCCCACCAATGCATGAATTTCACTCACTGGTCCATATATATATATATATATATATATATATATATATATATATACACACACACCCATCCACATATATATACACACACACACACACACATTAGAATTAGTACATGGGTGTTATCGGGCTAGCCTGGCCAGGGGGAGGGGACATGGTGGTTGGCCAGCCTGCCTGCTGGTCGAACTCCCAGTCAAGGGGTCAATTTGCATATTAGCCTTTTATTATATAGAATATACACTGAGTGGACAGATTATTATACATTCAGAGATCATAATAATCTGGCCACTCCATGTATACATGGTTTAGCAGCAAGTATGTCAGACAGATCTTAAGAAGCACATTTGAACTCTGGACCTTTAATTAAGTTCCCCTTAACAGTATTTTAACATAAAAGTAAAAATAGATTTGATTACCTAAGTATTACTAAGATAATCAATGTTGATCTTCTAGGTCAGACCTAAATGGAAAAACCATGGAAACAAAGTAAAGATAATGAATTTATTGTTCACTATCTGAAAGATAAGGAATATTTTATCTTACATTCGATCTGGGAGGCCATGAGAAAGTTTATTATAAAATATCCCATTATCAGGTTGCTTTAAAATCTATTTGTATTTTGCTATTTATTAAACCTCATGGCTCATTTTTTTCTCTCCAGGTATTGATGGCTTCAAGATAGTGCTTCTCAAACTTATTCACTGACCCTGGTAGGGAAATCCACAAACTCCTATGTCGAGAAATCGACAAAAAGAAGAAACATTTATAGAGAAGTTTCTTGTGCCTGGTGCAGGATTTCTCACTTAATCCTTAATGCCACCCTATCAGTTAGGGACTACAATCGTGCCACTTTCACAAATGGGGAGATTCAGGCAAAAGAGGTTAAGTAACTTAAGTGTGAGCTTGTAGTTAGGAAAAGGCAAAATCTGGATTGACACTCGGGTGATCTAAAGCCAGAGATTCAACTCCAGCTTCCAAAAGAGAGAAGCTAGTTTGAAAGTCTATATTAGAACTCAAGGTTCTCTGTGGGAAGGACAACCTACTTTAAAAGTTAAAAATGCCAGGGCCATACTAGGAAGAAACATAAATCTTGTACAAAACAGACCTTCATATTGTAAGCATTAAAAATGGATTTGGAGCAAATATGACCTGCATTCCCAACTGCTAAAGGAATTTAGCATATGAACCTCATTATGTATATTTCATAGTAGAATCTTTGAATCATACCTGCCCCAATACTATGGTTCTTTATTGCTAAAAACTCTTATGAACATACCAATTACAGATGGAAAGGACTCATTCATCTAAGTTGGACCTCAATATGTCCTATGCTGCATATCATGTCATAATTAAATTAGGAGAGGCAATCTAATTCCTAATGCTCTGAATATAATGCTCTGCATTCATGGTATTCCCAGTTTTTGTCCACCACCCTTGCAAAAGTGGGTGGGGTAGAAGTGGAGATGGGACTTAGGAGCATCAATTACCTTTTTTGTTCTCATATATACAATGTTGAGAAATGGAGACATTATTTTCATGGCCATGCTGGGGTGACTGCACATGAGAATTGTATTAGTCTGGACAACAAGCTACATGACTAGAGAAGAAAACAGAACCGAAAGCCATATTTACTACTGAGATTTATGTTGGAAAATTGTTGCTGCCAGGACCTTGTGTTATACTGAGACATTGTCTGAGCTTCCTCTGAGTTTTTGGACAAGACCTGCTTTGCAAAGTCTGAGAGCCATAGAATTGCTTTTCCATTTCCTTGGTTAGGAGCAATTAATCATGGTTAGATGCCACCAATGAATATTTTTCTTTAAGACAGGCAGAGAAGTTGGAAAGCAAGTCAGGAAGAGTGTTCTGTTCTAAATACATCTTTATTTATTTTACATTCAGTGCAGGATGTTTTTGTTTTTTTAGTACCCTTCCAACAAGAGGGCTGAAACCCCTGAGACAAAGCAGCTCCATTACACTACAGCCTTGTGGTTCCAGTCACAACCTCTTACTAATTCAGGGATGTTGTTATTGCATTCTTCTCCCAATAATAACAGGCATTTTACTTCCAGTAGAGTGACCCAAGGTTCCCAGATCTGTGCAATGCATAGGTCTGTGCCTATAAGCATGGTTACATTTGCCTTTTCCAACTAATATTTTATGCATTCTAGTTGCAGTACTGCTTATGAATTTTAACAAGAGAAGATTTCACACAAACTTGTCCTAATGTGTTTTAAATGCCTGTCAATAAAAGTTGTATATAACTTATTGTTTTGTTAATGAGAAAAATTAAATTTCAAGACACCATAATTCACTTCTTCCTGGTACAACTTCAAGGTTCAGTTGTAAGCAGCCTCTTGGGAAGAGAGCACATGAATGTTTTTTAATGCCTGGCTTTATCCTGTGTTCTCTACTCATGGTAATAGCCAGAATGAGAATTTTAATTGAGCTACGAAATTCCCAATGTATACAATTTAAAACAAAACCGAAAACAAGCACACAAGCAACCCTTTCTCAAAAACTATGTTTTCTTCAGCATAATATGTGAAGCAAAAATCAACATGGGAGTGTGGACGAAAAGGGCCATATCCTAACCTGACAAGCGCAGGGAAGGCCTGCATGGCAGTCTTGCAAATCTGAAGACTTAAAGTAACTACAAAGGATGGTCTGAAATTAAACTTTAACTAAAAGCAATTATAGGGGGTTATTGCTTTAACTAAAAGCAATTGACGTTCCCTGACAAGGTCAATCTCTACCTTAACTGAGCTTATTGTCTTTTTGCATCTACTATAACATATCATTGACATGTCAGAGTAACTTGTAACTTCCCTTTTTCTGGATCCCCACAGGAACAACCAAATGCTCTGTGCACCAGGACAGAAACTACAAATTCCTTCATTGTTATTGTTATGGTGTTAATTGGTGATTGTTAACTATCCTGTACAAACCTAAGTAAAAGAAGTATGTATCTATCATTTTACTCTTTATCCAATTTTATAGGTCACCCCCTTAGCTTTTTCCTTCCTTTCTTATATAACACCAATGTATTTCATGTAAGCCACCTACCACTCCTCCTTTGAATACAATGAAAAACCACCATTCTCTGGAGCATTATCCAAATCCTTGTGGATTGTTGACAGTTTGGCTCAAATAAACTCACAAAAATTCTTTACATGTTTGAATGTCTTATGTTAACAGGAGTATTTTATTTATCTACTAGAGGCCTGGTGCACAAAATTCATACATAGTGGGGAAGAAGGTATGTCTCTCAGCTCAGGCTGCACCCTCTCCAATATGAGACTCCTCAAGGGATGTCCGACTGCCCATTTAGGCCTGATCCTACTATCCAGAACTGCTGGCTGCCAACTACTCATCTGCCTGCCTTCCTGATTGCCCCTAACTGCTCTGCCGGCCAGCCTGATCACCCGCTAGCCACTCCAATATGGTATCCCCTCCAGGGATATCTGACTGTTGGACATCCTTCTCACAATCCAGGACTGCTAGCTCCAAACTACTCACCTGCCTGCCACCCTGATTGCCACTAATCGCTTCTGCCTGCCAGCCTGATCACCCCGAAACCACTATCCTGTCAGCCTAATTGATGTCTAACTGCTCCCCTGCTAGCCCGATTGCCCTTAACTGCCCTCCCCTGCCAGCCTGGTCACCCCAACTGTCCTCCCCTGCAGGCCTGGTCCCTTCCAACTGTTCTCCCCTGGAGGCCTATGTCCCCCCAACTGCTCTTCCCTGCAGGCCTGGGCTCCCACAACTGCCCTTCTCTGCAGGCCCAGTTGCCCCCAACCTCCCTCTTCTGCCGGCCTGGTCACCCTTAACTGCCCTTCCCTGCAGGCTTGATCGCCCACAACTGCCTTTCCCTGCTCTGCCTGTCAAGGGGAACAGCCAGAGGTCCCTAGCCCAGCACGAGGACGGGAAGTACACTTTGAGGTCCTCCGTCAAGCCCCACTGGGTGGAGGACATGGCCTCAGGTCCTCTGGCCTGGTTCTGGGGCGGGAGTCCAGGCCTGAGGTCCCTTGTCAAGCCCCTCTGGATTGGGGGAGGCTATAGGCCTCCCATCCTGCTGCCAGGACCACCTCACGCTCTCCGTGAGCAGGTATGCATAGGGAAGGCTGGGTCACGATAATTGGGAGGGGGTGATAGGGGGCCAGCATCCTGAGTAAGCTGGGGCTCGCAGCCTCTCTGCTTCAGCTCCCAGCACCCCAGACCTAAGAAGTAATGCTTTCACAGGAGCCTGGCAGGCACTGGTTATGCAGAAGAAGCCCCCTTTAACTCTGGCTGGAAGTGCACTGGGAACTGATGGTCTGGGGAAGCAGCCCAACATCAGGGCTGAAATAAGACCTTAGGTAGCCTCCGGAGGGGGCAAACCAACAGTAAAAGGCATCTTTGAAATAAAGACATTTGAACGTACAGTGGATATTAGATGATATTAAGGAATTACCTTAACTTTTCAAGGTGTGACAATGGCTGAATATTTACTTCTTTTTTAAAGACACTCATCAGAGGATATTTAAGTGGGAAACAACTTGCTTTGAAAGTATGGTGTTTTCCTGGCCCAGCCCTCCCCACACCATGAACGTCTCAAGGACCGAGCCACTCCCACTAGCTAGGCCCTGGAAAGCGCTGTGTGCAGAGGCATGGTCTGTGCTTCCTTCCCCGCCCCCACCAGCGAGAAGTGAAGTGTCCCCAGCTGGCGCTGGCATGAAGCAGTGCTTCATTTCCCACCTGCCTTGGCATGAAGTTCTTCATTCCCCGCAGGCACCAGCATGAAGGGAAGCGGCCAGCCGCTATGGCCATGTCCCCAGCCACACCCCTTGCTCCTGAATGGCTGGTAGCATAGCCAATCAGGAGCCAAAGTACAGTCACATTTGCATGTTACTCTTTTATTAGATAGGATAGTAGCTCAGCAATACTGGATAATCTCTTTTGTTTTTGTTCAAATTGCTTACACTCCAAGTACTGAGACAAGAGCTGTGCTAAAAAGAAAGAATAAAGAAACACATAGCAATGCAATGTTAGAAAATGCTGTATGAAATGACAATCCTATGTAATAAAAGACTAATATGGAAATAGACTGAATGGGAAACAATGGAACAACCGGTCAGTATGATGTGTATTCACCACCAAGGTTTGGGCACAGAACATGGCAGAAAGTGGCAGAGCATGAAACATGGTGGGCATTGAGAATTGGCTGCAGTGGGGTGATGGAACAGGTGACGGGGGGCACCAGACCAAAGTGGGGCATTGGTTGCTGTCATTGTTGTGAGCCTCTGGTGGTTATTGAAAATTCTTTGCCCCCATACACTGTGGTCCTGCCCAACACTCGCACCCACAGCTGGTGCCAGAGCTGCTGCTCACATGCACTGCTGGGGCCTGGCACTGGTCCTGATCGCTTGATGCCTTCAGCATGTGTGAGCGATGGCTGCCAGCCCTGATTGCCCCTGAGGGCTTCTTCACCTCCCTCTGTTTCTGAGGGTCAATTGGGCAGCAGCCACTGCTTGCACCCACTGACAGCACCAACCTCACTCGCACCCACTGCTGGCACCAGCGCTAATTGCTCCACACTGTCAGTGGGTGCAAGTGGGGCTGGTGCTATCACTGTGTGGGAGCAGCAGCTGAGAGAACATAGCTGCTGGCAGAAAAGGAACTGGGGGCCGTAGTTGGAAGGACCAAGTGTGGGCATACAGAATGGGCTGAGACCCACCTCTGTGCCCACCATGGCCTCATGGCACACAACTACTTTCAAAGTGCATGAATTTATGCACTGGGCCCCTAGTTTATACATAATGAACATCTTAAATATATTTTGTAACAAAAGAGTTCAAATGAGTCTTAGCTGCCCCAGTCCTTCTTAATTGTAAACTCTGATCCTTATTCCTGATTATTGCCTTGACTTGACATTTGTTTTTGGCACTCTGGTTAACCTTTTATACAGTGATTAATTAAATGAAGTCTGAATTCATTTCCTCATACTATCAGAGTTAGGGATATTTGCAACAGATGTAAGAGTAGTGGATAGGATAGGAGTAAAAATTCTGAACAGAAAAAGGCCCGAACATAGCTAGAGATTCCAATTCTTCAGTTTAAGTTTACTTTATAAATTAATGAATCAATCCCTGCTGGCTGAGGCAGCCTTATTTCCCACTGGGCCAATTAATTAAAGATAAAAATAAATAAATAAGTAAAAAATCAGGATTACAGAAATCCTGTATAAAAACTTTCTAATAAGTATTTAACAAAAAATTGTAGAGAGCTTTGAGATGCATAGACTAAAAAGTATTGTAAATAGTACTAATAAAAATTGAGTTATCAGTAAATCAAACTGATAATTGTTATTGGAATTAAATCAAACTCTGTCTAAAACTGCATAATTTTGGACAGTCTTCAAAAAATCCCAGGATTATGACCTATTAGAATCAAAGCAATCCAAGCCAACCACCTTATTTTATAAGTGAAAAAAACTGAGGCCCAAGAATATTAAACGACCTGCAGATTAGCACACAGTAGTTAAGAGAAAGGATCTGCTCTGTCTTTTCCTACCAGTGGGACTTCTGAAAGTACATAGTCTTTCTAAGATCCAAGGTACTTATATGTAAAACTAGTGGCCTGGTGCACGAAATTCGTGCACAGGGGAGGGGGATGGGGGATTCCTTCAGCTCAGCCTGTACCCTCTCCAATTTGGGACCCATCAGGCCTCTGGCTCCTAACCACTCACCTGCCTGCCAGCCTGATCCCCCTAACTGCTTTCCCCTGACAGCCTGTTTGCCCTAATTGCTTTCCTCTGCTGGCCTGGTCCCCCTAACTGTTCTCCCCTGCTTGCCTGATTGCCTCTAATCTCCTCTGCCTTGGCCCCGCCAACATGGCTTTGTTGGGAAGGATACCTGGAAGGACGTCTGGAAGGTCGCCAGGAAGTTGTTCTCAGGTTTTCCTATCGTGAAAGGGGAGCCCGCAGTAGCATCCTGGGTTCTGACTAGGGCTTAAGTGCTTGTGCTCTATCTCAGCAGATGTGATTCCTAGAAGAAGACTCTTGGATGTACCTTGTACATTTCTAACAATTTGCCAAATCATCCTCCAAAAATGTCGAACTACTTTAAACTCCCACCATCAACCATGCGTGTGCCCTCCATCCCACTTTGATGCCAATATCATTGATTTCTCCCTAGAAGCTTCCCTCCGGTCAGCTGGGAATGCTTGATACTTGAGCCAACCTCATTGTTCAGCTGGGGACTTGATTTCCCAAGATAGAATTATGGAGGAAGAAAAATAGTTTTCCTCAACCTTTCTGAGTTCTCAGTGGAGGCCCTTGTAATGAAAGACAGATTGCCAAGAGAAAAACAAAAGTTCATTAACATGTGTACCTCGTGTATATGTGGGAGATCTCAGGGAAAAATGGATAACTCCCCAAGCTGGCTTAGAATGCAGACTTAAATACCTTCTTCCTAGGGAAAGAGAACAGGAGATGTAGTCCTCCTAGAGGAGAGTAAATGATTTTTAGGAAAGATGAATGGGGGTGGAAAGAAATAGTTTGTAACAAAGTTTGGGTGTTCTGTCCTGTGACAGGAATCAGTCTTCTCTGCCTGATGACACTTCTCCCATCAAGGGGACCTATGACATTTAAGATCCTTTAGGGGCATCCAATTTTAGACAGATCAGGAGACTTCAGTGAAATCCTCTGCATGCACTTGCAGTTTTTCAAGAATCTGCAGCTCAAGATCATCAATATAACAATAAAGCATATGTTGGGGGGTGGCATGTTCTTTGACCTTCAGAATAAACCCAACAAAAGCTTGTTTCCTCTCTCAGATGATTTGCCACAGTAGGTTATTCCCTGGAGACTGCATTCTGCGAGTGGTCATAACATACCCTATGTATGTAGAAAGGTGTGGGCCACATCACTAAATAATCCAGGGACAGTTTCCTCATCTTGAGGAAAGGGAGATAAAGTTATAATAGTTTATCTCCCTTTCCACAGGTTTCTTGTGGGTTTGTGTCTCAGCTGCCCCCACCCACAGCGCACCCTCCCCCCCCTCCAGCAGCCCCAGAGCCTATGCATCGGGCCTTGGGGCTGCTGGGTGCCAGGCCTGTGGGTTTGTATCGCCAGTCCACCCCCCTCCCACCCCTCAGCCCCAGGTCTGGGGTGGCGGGGCTTGGGGCTGCTGAGTGCTGGCCTCCCTGCTGGTTTGTGTCTCAGATCCAGCCCCTGGCAGCCCCAGCGCCCCCATGGCAGGGCTTGCAGCTGCTGTGTGCCAGCCTCTCTGTTGGTTTGTATCTCTAATCTGGGGGCCACTGGGTGCTGGCCTCCCTGCAGGTTTATGTCTCAGATTTGGCCTTTGCAGCTCCCGCACCTGGGTAGCAGAGCTTGTGAGTGCTGGGTACTGGCCCTCTGTGGGTTTGTGTCTCTGATCCAGGAGCTATTGGGTGCCAGCCTCCCAGCAGGTTTGCACCCTGCACGTGCCCTGCCCGCCGAGCCCCCCGCCAGCCCAAGGCCTAAAGCTCCCGCCCCAGCCCGGCCTACCCCACCCTGCCGCTTCCACATCCCCCCCTCAGTACTTCAAACTCACTCTTACAGTGGGTCTGTCAAGAGAACTACATTTCCCAGAATTCCTGGCACCCACAATACCCTGCACGAACCAAGAGCACTGTGAATTTTCTCCACAGGTGGTGGCCACTGGAGTCTCTGCACATCCCAGAGACTGGCAGCAGCCTCCCCACTCCCATTGTAGGTGCTGGGCTGAGGGGCATGCAGAGACCCCGGGTGCTCATTTGCATGTGATTAAGGCACCATAAATGAAAGGAGGGCCGGCCCTTAAGTACCTTGTGGGCCATGGTTATAGGGTGGTGGTTGCTTTCCCTGTACTGCAGCCATACCCCTGCCAGCCTCGCCCTCCGCCCCCCGCTCCGCCCCCCCCCCCCCGCTCTGCCCCCCCCCACCCAACTCTGCCTCCTGCTCCAACTGGCTGGTAGCATAGTTAATCAGGAGCCAAGGTACGGTCACATTTAGATGTTACTCTTTTATTAGATAGGATGAGTATAGAATAGTATGTACCCCATAATAATCCATATGATACATGTAAAATGTTTAGCAAAATGTCTATCATATATTAAAGACTATTGTTATCATTATTAAAATGAGAACTAAAATCTGGCATTATAATGATTTTTTGTTTGTAATAATAAATAGGAGGACTCTATTTCATATATTATTTAAATTGAAGAAAATTTAGATAATATTCATGATCAACCTTTAAACTTGTATGTAGCAAAAATAGCAAGGCAGAATATTTTCCTCAAATATAATTGTTTTTTGCTGAAAGTTTTCTATTATAGCAACATTCAGGGAAACTCCCCAGTAGATACAATAACTATTTAGAAGTAAAACTCATTTTCCTAATAAATATTTACCCTGAAAAATCCAGATATACTTAGTGATTTCAAACCTTCAGGTAGACAGCAAATAAGCTCAATATAAGAAATGAAAGAATAATAATAATAATAAAACTTTAAAATATTATTGTTTTATGGTTTTGAAGAGGCTTTCATTATGGTATTATGTGACTCTCAAAAACCTAGACATATTTTGAGGATTATACACAAGGCAATCCTTATCAAATAAATAGAGATATTATGTAGCTCTATCTTACCTAAACATTTCTGCTTCCTGTAAGTCTTTCTCAGTTGTTAAGCTATTTTGAAATACAAATGAGGGCTCAAAGGGTGATATTTTATTTTATTTTTAGAATATATTTTTATTAATTTCTGAGAGAAATGGAGAGGGAGAGATAGAAACATCAGTGACAAGAATCAATGATTGGCTGCCTCCTTCATGGCCCTCCATAGGGATTCATCCCTCAACCCATGCATGTACCCTAACCAAGAATTGAACCGTGATCTGGTTTTAATCATGAAATGAACCCATCAAATTATATTATGAGACTATTATTCTAACAATATCTACTTTCCTTCCAAAGGCAAGGTTCATAGGTTGATGCTTAACCACTGAACCACAGCAGCTGGGCAAGAGGTACTATTTTAAACAAATAGGAAAATTGCATTCACACTCATTCTAATTTGAAATTACACTGTTTATCCCAAGAAGTTTCCTACTTAAAAATAAAACAAACAAACAAACAAAAAAACTAGAAAAGAAAACTGACGGGGGTGGGCAAAAAAATTACTTTACAAAAATGGGATCTTTTGGCCAAATTTTTTTAGTCTTGACTTTAGACCAAAGGAACAAATCTTCTAAATGAGTATATGCAGTCTTATCAGAAAAGATATAAGAAGATGCTCTGTGTAATTCCACTTCTCCAATTCTCTTATGAAAATGCAGAAGAGCCTGGGCTCTCTTGGATGGAGGCAAAATTGTACTTTAGCTAGGTGGTTGCCAGAAGCCAGGTCAGTGGTGAGGGTCATAATGGAGCCATGGATGTTAGAATGCTGAAATAAGAGCACAAGCCAAGGCACTAAAATACTGAAAGATCCCTAGTTAATCAACTTTGAAATTGTAAAGAAAGTTCTGAATGATGTGTAGAATAGCAAGCAATATTACCTGATCTGACCTTGCCTTTAGAAGGGAGGTAGATATCATTAGAATAATAATCCCATTATGTAATTTGAGATTTTTTTCCTGATTAGAAACCAGAAAAAAATAAAATATTTGATTACGCCAACTCTCACATGCCTCTACCCACCTATTTATTTTTCCCCTAACTTAGACTCGCCCCCACTGGAGAGTACACTTCATACCCCATAACACATCAGTATTCAGCAGGAGTTGCTTCATGGAGGATGATAATTTAGTTCTCATGGTTTCTCTATAAAAGGATAAAAAATCCAAACCCTTCCCATCATGATCACTGCTCATTTTACTAATAATATATGTCACAGTCCCTAATATCTTAAAACATATTTAGATACTTTCATTCCCTCATATAAAAAATACATATTTCATTTTTATATATTAATCCTGTGTAAATCATTTTCAATAGCCAGTTATTAAAACTACATATACTATAGTCAACCTTTATTGCAGTAAGTAGCATATTCTATTTCAAAATGTAATTAGATGCATCAGATAAACTAAGTCTTAAGAAAGGCATATTTGCTTTTCATTTAATTTCCCAAGTGTAAGAGCACAAAATGGCTCATAAAGTTGTTATGCCCATTATTATTAATGATATTATTCAGGATGAAATAAAAACTTGAAGCAGTTTTTAGGGGAGTACTTTTTTTCTTTCCTGACACAGGGATTTTGTAGTAGCTATTTACACAGACACCCATAAATCATATATGTTTTAAAAAATAAATTGGAAAAAGACTGGATATTATTTAATTTAAAAGGTTGATTCTTTATGAAGAAAGGTTTTTGTTAAGGGAAAGTTTTTTACATTATGGAAATAATCAAACTAGCATTTATTCTGTGGTTCCTAGAGACTTTCTGCTCATGTAAAATGGAAGACTGACTTGGTCCTCAGCCCCAGAGCCAAGTTGTTCTATAGGTTGAACTCCAAGTTGTCTCATTACATGATTAATGACATCTGCAATAAGAGTGATGCACAGTTAAGTTTGTGGTGCTTCTCCATAAATAGGATCAATGCTAAAAGTCATAAATTATAAGGGACAGAATGTTCTTTTATGTACCCAGGAAATCACTTTTCCTGGTGGGCTTTTAATAACATCAAATTTATCAAGGGTTGTCACTTCTACTATTATTTCCTCTAGACTATAAAGAAAAACCTTAACTTTTATCCACAAGAACCAAGATATTTTTTAAGAAGAATAAAAGGATGAGGTGGTCATTTGAATACCACCAGTTAGGTGATTCCCATAATATTTTCCCAATTCATTTTTTTTCAATGAATTGGCTTTACATTGAGTAACAAGATGTAAAAGCCAAGTTGTCTCTTGTGATGAAACTGTGCACTTGAAGATAGAAAATAAACTGAGAAGTCATGGGTAGTACTCAGATAAGCTTTAGAAAACACATTTACATTTCTAGTTCATGTCCTGGGACGTTCTTTTATCTTGGTGGGAAGGTGATTTGGAGGGATATTTGGCAGTTCTCATAGAGGCAACTTGATTGATTTTCAAAGTTGATCACCTATTAAAATGTTTTAAGCCACTTAAAAAAACCTGCTAATGCACTGCTGGACTTTGATAGATAATTTTAAGTGTACAATTCAGTGGCTTTAAGTACAGTTGCCATGTTGCACATCTAATGTTTTACAGGGTAGTCCATACTGTAGCATGTGTCATAGCTTTGTTTCTTTTTGTGATCAAATATTTCATTTTATGATATACCACATTTTGTTTTTCTATTCATCTGTTGATAGACTTGGGTTGCTTACAAATTTTGATTAGATAAAGGCAAAATAATAGGAAAGAGTTCAAAAAATACAAATAAAAGCACTCTTAGATGTCTCTTCTGTCAAAAATGCTTAGCTTGTCATAGCTCAGTTTACTTTAATGTATTATGTTTAACACGTGAGGTATGAAATGCAGACCACATATAGGGCTTCTGAATATATTGCCACCTTCAAAGCATATTATTGAACATCTGAATTTTTCTGAAAACACTGCCAAATTCAGAAACTAGAAGTTTTAGCTCAGCCCAAACACTCACTGAGTAAACGTGGCTCATCATCATCTATGCATCATGATTTTTCTAGTCTATGTAAATGAACCAATCAACAAACTAACAAATCAAAACACTACCACCACAGTCACTATTGCTCACCTTATTGCTATACCCAATGACTATTTTTCTTCATTTTATTTGAAATGTCAGAATATTTTTATATAGCTGATGTCTTCCTTCTCATCATACTTTCATTTGTTTTTGGGACATCAGAGTCCCTGGGTTTTCATTTTCACATCTACCACTTTTCGGTCTCATTTGCTGCTTGTTCCTCTTCTCCATTACATTTCTAACATTGGAGTACTCTAAGGATGAGGGCTGAGACCTCGTATCATCTCTTCCTGCCTTTACTATAAGTTCAAGTTGCAGTTCTGAATACAAACTGCATTATAATGACTTCCTAATCATATCTGTAGTATGGATATTTCCCCTGAACTATGAACTCATAATGTTTAATTTTTTATTTGATGATCCCCACTTGAATATCTAATAGACATTTAAAAAATAACATGTTGAAATTTGAACTCCTAATCTTCCCCATACACCTGCACTTTCCATCTCAATTAATGCCCACTCCATACTTCCAGTTGCTCAGACCAAATTTATTGATATTATTTTCAATCCCTGTCTTTCTCTTATCACCACTCCCAATCAATCAGGAAATCCGTTAGTCCTACACTCAAATATATCCAGAAGCTAGCGATTAAAAATATTTTATTAAGGTATAATTGACATACAAAAATCTATACACATTTAATGTATTTAACTTAATGAATTTTAGCAAATATACATTTGTGAAATCATCACCACAATTTATGCCACAAAAATACTTCCAGCACAACCAGTAAATTCTCTGTCATTATGTTTCTCTCCCAGGTTACTATGGTAACCTCCCCCAGTCTTCTCTCTGACTCCACTCTTGTGGCTCTTTAGTCTGGTCTTAACACAGCAGCTAGAATGATCCTCTTGAAAATCCATTGGATCATGTAACTTCTTTGCATAAAATATGCCAATATTCCACATTTATTTGAGAATAAAAGCTCAAACATTTAAAATATTTGGCAAGGCTCAGTACAATCTGGTCCCTTTCTAACCTTGTTTCCTAATTTCTCACTACTCTTCTCTCTGCTCACTTTGGTCAAGTTATAATGAATGTCTTCTTCAAACACCTCAGGTGAGTTCCTGTACCAGAGATTTGGCATTATCTGTTCCTTCTGTTTGAAATGCTTTTCCTCCAGGTTCCTTTGTGACTCATTTTACCCTCTTCTTCTTGACAAGAATGCTGCCTGTCAGTGTGAAGGTTGTGCTCCACACCTGAGAACCCAGAAGAAATGTAAGTAGGTATATAACCCATGTTTCCAGGCATACCTTTGCAATTGTCAGCCAGCACAGAACTTGCTTCTCAGTAAAATACATCTTGTCCAGTCTCAAAAATTCTGGTTTTTCTTACTGTGTTAGCCGTATATAACTTTTAATTTTGCTATTTTCCATATTTTGATGATTTGATATCTTGGACTTTGATGACATTGAGGAAATGGCCCTCCCATGGCTAGCCAATTCCTAGAGATAGTAAAGGACTTGCAAATGTAGCTTTCATATTCAACCTGCCAACCTAAAGTCCATATGTCCCAACTACTTCCCTTTTCTAGTTCTCCACTCTGGGTCATTATCCAGCTGTCCTCACAAACCAGGACCACGTTACAGACAACTAGGACAGACCATATATATCAGAACCTGCTGAAATTAGTCAAACTAGCCAGCCATAAGCCTGCTTATCTTGTCCTGCCAGAACCTTCTTATGAAAACCACAATAAGCTCTTGCCACTGGTTCCTTTATCCCCTCTGCTTCATAGTTGACACTAGTGTCTTCCCATGTAAACCCCCATGGCATTCCATGCTCCTTTCTCTGGGAAACTGTGGATAATAAACTTTCTTTTCAGTGGCAATTATCTGTTGATCTGTTGGCTTTACTATACCTCAAATTTTCTAATAGACAATATTTTAAAAACATGAAGTCGAATTTTATATAGCTCATATATATCATTCTCTTATTTGTTTATTAGCCATCTTCCCCACTTGATCAATGAAAACAGGAATATTTGAATATTTGTCTGCTTTTCTCACTGATATATCTTCTAGCTTCTATAATGGTATGTATCACACAGTAGGTGTCCATTAATAATTTGTAAATGAATAAATAAATAACTAATAACCAATGTCAGTCAAGAATCAATATACATGTTTCAAAGGCATACATGATGCCTTTCAATATTTCTAAAAATGAACTCTAAAGCTACTAAAATATTCAAGGCACCAAAATAAGCAAAATCAAATTTGAAAAATTAAAACACATGTATTTATGGGTATTTTAATAAGAAAAAATGTTTATGTGATACTCTTTTAATTGAAATACATTTTAAGGTGGCTCACAGTAAAAGCTTATTAAATATTACATATACCTATTATATATTGTTTTTAATCTTACCTTTCCATTTTATTGTCTATTAAATAGACCTCAAATTATTAAGGTAGCAAGTATAAAACAGAACCCCAAATAATTTATGTAGCATTAAAGCAAGCAGAGATCCCTTGGTTTCAGAGAAGTTGAACACCTCCATCACCTCTGGATCTCCATAGATAGTAGGTGGTGAATTGATGACAGCAATATCTAAATTAAATGCCACAGATCTTTGGCATTTTCTTATTATGTAGTATATTTTCTTAAGTGCTTCTCAGTTTGTTGTATGCCTTTGCCAATTTCCAGATTCTTTATATAATTGTTTTTGACAAATTTGTTCTATTTTATATGTTTCTGGAGAAAATATTTAGGGAGGTCTTTACGCAGCTATTCCAGAAAATCCTCTCTCCCTTATTTTGGACATTTATATATTCTGACATGTGGTGTGGTGTATCTAACTGTATGGAAAGAAAAATGTTGCTTTAAAAGAATGCCCAGATAATGATAAACCAGAAAAGTAGCAGTAGTAACAATAAAATATACCCTATAGAAACATCTTGGCTGGTAGAAATGGCAAGACATTTTTTTACAACTGATTAGATTTGACTGATGAAAAAGAAGGAACATTTTATCGTTTTCTTTGAGTTTAAGTGAGCTCCCTTATTCTCTAGTTGCTTTAGTTATCACCAGGGCAGTAATTCTGTAACTTTGTTCAGCTACCACATTAGACACAAAGATTGGTCCTGCCTGTTTGTGGAACATTTAACTATTTTCAGGCAGGTTTCTGAAAAATAAAAGGTAGTGTTGATCCCAAAAATGTATCATTGTGCCCAAATAGTTTTAGCTTTGGTTGATATATATTTTCAGAAACTTTTACTCCTATTATATAATAAAGGATTTACGTTTTTTAAAAAAAGAAATAGGAACAGCCATAAGATTGTGTTTGGATAAGAACATTTAAAGGTTTCATGGCATGGTAGGTGGATATGCTCAGCAGGTTATTGAAAACCTTATCTAATAAAGAGAGAATATGCTAAATGACCCTCACGCCATCACAAATATGGTGGGACCCTCAGCCAATAAGGAAGGAATATGCTAATTGACCGCCCCCTCAATGGTGGTGGTGCTCCAAGCCCATAAGGAGGGAATATGTTAATTGACTGTCATGCCCTAAAAGATGGCAGGTCCCACAGCCACAAGAGGGCAGTGTCCAGTCCCCTCAGCCACACTGGAGTGGCAGGCACGAAGTGCAGGCAAGCCTCAGATGGCAACTGCCCAGCTGTTCAGGGCTGCCCGAGGTTTAGGTAACCAGGGCTGGAAGTCTCTTGTGCTGCAGGCAGTGGCAGCAGAGGTGTGAGGGGGTGTTGCCTTCCCCTGATCACAGGGTCACCTCCTGCCCCTGAGGGCTTCCGGACTGTGAGAGGGGGCAGGCCAGGCTGAGGATCCCCCCTTCCAGGGCATGAATTTTTGTGGACCGGGCCTCTAGTATCTACATTAAGAGAAAAAGTAAAATACATTACAATTTCAACATTCCTCAATATACAGTCTGAGATCTGAAACTTCTGTGAATATCTCAGCATGTATATATCTTAGTAACATGGAGTAATTATTAATGACTAGATAAGTAATAGTGAGTAAAGGACAAAAGAAATATTGCCCATTTCTACCTGGCAGTATTCTCAGCTCTTTCACTGGCTATATGTCTAGGTTCTTGCCTTGCTGAACTTGGTATTTATATTCATGCTTTAGCAAAATCACATTTACTTCCAATCATAGACATTTGTGTCCATCTCAAATAGTTTAACTATGGGTCTCAACAACCATGACATGTAGTTGATAGGAAGCCAAAGTGCTCCCTACAGATTTGTTCTGGTCAAGAGACCATTCAGTCTTCCCTCAATCCTGAGTCTTTCTGATCTTCACATGGTCATTTCCTGACCTTTTCCCATGCTTACCATCTCTTTAATACTTAGTCTTTTTACAAATGCTAAAAATAATAATTACATAAAAATTAAATATGACATGAAATAAAGAAAAATCTTTTTAACTTCATCAGTATGTGAAGAGACCAACTGGCATAATTTCTACTTGATTTTGTACCATGTTCCTGGTTTTTGTTATTTTGTTAACTTGGCTTGTTAGTTAACATTATTATTTTTTCAGCATAGAATAATAAATAAATATATTTAATGAAGATGTTCTTATGAAATTAATGTTATGAATATGTCTTTGAAAAATAAATTGGTGACACCTAAAGTATAAATAAACTCTATTTTGAAAATGTCTTGTTCCTCTTCATTTGAAAGATGCCTGTTTAGGATACCAACTAGCAATACCCATATCAAGATACTCCCTTTCCAGAATTTTTACTAGTATTACTATACTTAATTTGGATGCCATACATCAGGACTGCTGCATTTGAATTCATACTATTATTGCAAATAGTAGTGTTTTCAAATAATATCAATTTTAAATGATATATGTATTTATATAAACACACACACACACACACACACACACACACACACACACACACACACATACATCTGTCCACGTGTTCTTAAAACTTATATTATACTAGGGACCCGGTACACAAAATCATGCACTGGGGGTGGATGGTCCTGCAACCCAACTTGCCCCCTCTCACACACTGGGAGCCCTCAGGGGATGTCCAACTAATAGCTCACCCCCAGCCTGCCTAAGGCCTAAAGCCTCACTTGGGGACCCAGCCATCACCCTGCTCAGCTTAGCCCTGGCTGCCTGTGACCACCAAGCCCCGGGGGCTGGGCGCTTGCTGCCACTTCCACTCACAGCGCCCAAGGGCTGGATACTTGCTGCCACTGCCATTTCATCTCCACTTGGCTCTGCCCCCGCTCCTGGTTGGCTGGTAGCATAGCCAATCAGGAGTGAAGGTATGGTCAAATTTGCATGTTTCCTTTTTATTATATAGGATTTTATATTTCATTATATATAGCCATAGATAGTCCCAGTTTCAAGCCAAAATTCTGTATTTTATTTTTCAAGAACAAGAGAATATACTTGACCTTGGCCATGAGGGTATACATGAGTGTCTCTTGTCCTGTAAAAAACAATGCTTGATTTCTTATTAAGATGGTGCAGTGAGTTCACACCAAGACATATGTCTCTACTCCAAAGAGATAGTAAATTATAATGCTTAAAAATAGAAAAAAAAATGGAATAGTCAAGCCAAAAGTAACAAGATAAAAACCATCAATGTCCACTAAGATAAAAGCAAAAACAATTTAATTCTAGGTAATAAATTACACAAGTAGTCCTTGTATTTTGGGGAATTGGAGCATTTTTCAAATTCCATCTTTGAGTTTAGAGGTTGGATTTTTTCCTGCATTATAAAGGAGAATGAAAACTGCTCTTCAACAAATCCTCATACTGGCTGAGAGATAAGATTTGCAATAACCTCGAGATCATGGTGGGGCTAGAAACCAGAGATGATTACGTACAACTTTGTTCTAGGAAAGGGTTGGGGAAGGGCATTCATTTCACTATGGACCAAGTAGAAGCGACTGCAAAATCTCTAAATAGGAAAGGAAGACCACACAGATAGGGTGTTCTTATTTTCCATTGCTGGATTAACAAATGCCAAGAAGTTTAGCAGCTTAAAATAACACCTGATGATTAGCATGCAGTACTGTAGATCAGAAGTTGAAACACGCTCAACTGTGTTCTCCACTTAAGGTTTCATAAGTCCAAAATTAAGGTATCAGCTGGATTTTCATCTTATCTGGAGGGTCTGGGTGCATTCAGGTTTTTGGGGAAATTAGCTTCTGTGTGGTTGTAGCACTGAGGTTTCCTTGCCCTTGTAGATGTGAGCTGGGTGTCATTTTCAGATTCTAGAAGCCACCTGCATTACTTGGCTCATGTCCCTCTCCATTTTCAATGTTAAAAATGGTATGTCAAGTCCTTCTCATGTTGAAAACAGCTCTTAATTCTTTTTTCACCATCCTTCTCTATCACCAGCTTCCATCTCTGTTTTTCAGGGCCCAATGTGATTAGATTAGCCCCACCTGGATAATCTCCTCTTTTTTCCCCTCGATTGACACATCTTTTTATCTATCTATCTATCTATCTATCTATCTATCTATCTATCTATCTATCTATCTATTTTATTGTTTAAAGCATTATATATGTCTCCTTTCTCCCCAATGGATTCCCCCTCCACTCCCATCTTCCAGGGCAAACCCCCACCTCCCCAATGTTCATGTCCATTGGTTATGCTAATACGCATGCATACAAGTTCTTTGGTTGACCTCTAACACCTTCTTCCCTTTTAAAAGTCAGCTGTGTCAAATGATATAACACAGTCACAGGAGTTTTATAACATTCACAGGTCTCAGAATGAATGGGTTGAAATTCTGGAGCTGTATTAGTTCCCTGTAGTTGCTATAACAAATTACCACAAGCTCTGTGGCTTAAAACAATAAAAATAAACACTTCACTTTCTCACATTTCTGAAGATCAGAAGTCTGAAATCAAGGTGTTAGCAGGGCACTCTCTCTGGTTGCTGCAAGAAAAATTATATCCCTTGCCTGGTCTAGTTTCTTATAGGTACATCTCTCTCTGCTCTGTATTTACTTTGCCTTCTCTTTTGTGTGTGCCTGTCCAAAATCCACTGCCTTCCTTTATATTATATGGATGAATGTGAATGTATTTAAGATTCACTCTTATAATCCAGGATAAGTGTCTCCTTCCAGTATCTTTAACTGAATCATGTACTTTGCCATATATGGTAAATTTCTCAGGTTCCAAGAATTAGGATGTGAACATATAAAGCCCACAATAGGAGCCATTCATAGAAATTCTGCCAACTCATAGGGCAAGAGAAAGAAAACAAAAAGATAGAAAATAAGACAAATTAACAAAGAAAGTCCCATTCAGAAATTAGTCTGATGACAAAAATTCAAAATTGCATGATAAAATCCAATGCTAAGTATAAACAAAAAAACTCAAAGTTTGATGCAACTTCCAATGAAAATAATTGCTGGAAAAGCCTGACAAGGAAATTGAGATATGTGTGTCTGAGATATTAAAAGAGAGAGACGAAGGAATGATTGTCACTTACAAAAAACACACAATGATTTGGAATAACATTGGCCAAAAACAAAAGAAGGATAGTAAAATATGAACAAAACAAACTATTGTGACAATGAAAAGTATTGCAATTGAAATGAAACTATCATATTTATCAACAAGGATAAAAATCTCCTGCTACCGCTGGTGTAAAATTCTATAACATTTCTGCCAGTGTATGAAGAAACACTGCTGGAAAAATGGTGGACTATATCACTAAGGTTTATCTCTACCAAGAAAGATTTATTTTTTATTTTTCCAGATTGTATTATAATTATATAAATTCTAGAGTGTGTTTTGTTTTATATTATAACAAGTATAAAAGTGTAAGTTTTGAAAACTGCCACCATCCTAGCCTTCCCCTTCCAATTTAAATAAGGAGAAGATGGGAGCCCCACATTGATAGTGAAATGGTGCAACCAGCCACACAGTTAGTTCAAACAATATGAAAAGGAGGAACCCTACACCATCAGTGCAGTGGTGTGATGGGGCAAATGATGTGAATGGAGTAATGAAGAGCAAAATTCGGATAAAACTTCTCTTTAGCAGTGAATTGGTACAACTGGGTAGTTGATATGAGCATGAAAATGGAGCCTCGGTCCATTGTGGCAGGGGATGTAACTGGACAGGGCATAAGAATGGGGGAAAGAGGTAAAGAAGTACCATGCACATTTATGCAGTAATGTGACCTGCCAGAGGATGTGATCATGGATTATAGAAAGAGTCATACTCCATCAGTGAAGCAATAAGGAGACAGGGGATGTGAATGAGATAAAGAAGAGGAGCACCAACATGTCTGCACAGTGAAATGACCAGATAGGAAATGGGCAGTCATACACCATCAATGGAGTGAGGTTTCTGGACAGAGGATATGGACAGTAAAAAGAAGAAGAACTCTAAGATTCTAGTGAGCTGGTGTAACTGGAATGAAAAATTGAACAAGACATGGAGGGGGACCATGCACCATCACTGTGGGGTATAAATGACTGGACACATGAACAGGATGAGGAATATCAGTCTTCTTCTTCAGTGTAGCAGTGTCCTGGGACAGAGGACATTTAAGTTTCATCACAGTGCCACCATGCACCTTCAGTGAAGTGAGTGTTATGGGCTGGTTTTGAGAATGAGGGAAAGTAGGATGATTAACCAAACAATCTATGGGAATAAGCAGTCAGGGAATGCTGATGTGCCAAAAAAATGATGCCCTTCCCCCAATTGTATAGAGGTAGGAATGCTGAGCCAGTTAGAGCAGACATAGGTAGGTGTCTCCCCAGGTAGACACATATGTATGGACATGGGTGCATTGGAGTAACTGGGTGGAGGGAGGAAATGGGGTACTGAGGCAGAATCCTGAATCCTCAGTGCCCTCAGTGCCCTTGGTTGGTTGGTGAAAAGCACAAAAAAAGATTTCTGAATAGTAAGTCCAGAGTGGGTAAGGGATATGAAAGTGGCAAAGAAAGGAGCCCCTCATCACTGCAGTGGTATAATTGGACAGGAGATTGCAACAGGGAAGGGGGGAGCCACACTGTGTCATTGCAGTACTGTAAGTGTACAGAGGAGGTGAAAATGCAAAGATGAGTAGCACAGAATCATCAGTGTAGTTGGTGTTAACAGACAAAAGCTGAAAATTACCAAAGACAATTGCTATTCATCATCAGCTATGTGATTTCAGTGGTCAGCAGATAAGAGGAGGAGTCCCATACCATGAGTGAAGGGATGTGGCTGGATATTGGATTTGACCAGGACAAGAGGACAATCTCATCCCATAAGGGAAGTGTAGTGACAGGGTGATGTGAATACGGCAAATAAGAAGAGTACCACACCGTTAGGTCAGTATCTGTGTTGTGATGTCATTGAGTGGACTGTTCACATGTGACAAAGTGTGCTGGTGTCACCAGTGTAAATGGCCAGCAGATATCATCTGTATGAAGAATAATATCCCTGCACCATCAATTTTGTGATGGAGGATGTGAACAGGGCAGAGAGGATGAGGTGCCCCCCACAAGGGCTCAGGAATGTGTATGATCATGGAAAATGGGAGAGCTCCACACCCTTGGTGCAGTGAACCAACTGGATTAGAAATATCAACAGGGGGAAAAGGGGAATCTCTGATCTGTCCATGTGTAAGTGACACTGGGCATGGAAGGTTACGCAGACAAAGACAAGGAGTCTTATCTCAAGAGTTTGGTGGGGATGTGAACAGACAAAACAGGAGAATAGTCACACCATTAGGACTGAAGTGTAACTGGACTGTATCCCTGAACAGGGCAAAGAGAAGGAGTCTCAAACCATTTCAGTGATGTCACTTAATGGGGTTATGTGAATGAGACCAAGAGGAGGAACACCGCACCACCAGCACAGTAAGTATGGTAAGGATGTGGCAGGACAAAAGAAGCATATGTGAAGCTCCCTTGTGGTATTGTTCCTGGATTGGTGACATGAACAGAACAGAAGAAGGTATCATTAGGGCAGTGGTTGGAGTGTACAGCAGATCCAAATGGGCACAAGGGGATCTTCAAGGCATCATCATTGTGGTATGTGTGGATACGGGTGCACTGGAGTAATTGGGAAGACATCTCCCTGTGTTTGCTCTGACTGGCTCAGCATTCCTGCCTCTCTATACAATTGGGGGAAATGCAGGGGTGGCTTTGGTGCAGGAAGCACAACCTCTACTTCCCCAAGTGAGTAAGAATTATAGGGCTTCTCTACAGCTCCCCAGGGGCATTACAAGTTTGCCTTCAAGACTGTGATTTACAGTCACAGTGTTCTAAAACATTCCATCTGCAATTGACTGATTTGCTTTCTAGAGCTTGAGGCCACCTTCCAGATACTCTAGTGAACTAGTTAGCAGAAAACCAATTCTCCTGTACATCTTGTCACTGAACACTCTGAAAGCAGATACTGTAAATCTTCAGACATTTGTAATTGTCCAAGATCTATACCTTGATAGAAGTATGCATAATCGTCACACTTGGAATATTATGTAACTATTGTGGAGACCAGTCACTGACCCAAATCCAGTCCAGGTCAGATTGACTACTATCTGGTAGCCTTGACAAATTGAGTTTCAGCAGAAAAGTGAAAGGATTGCAAAGAAACCCCTGCTCAATGGGCACCTTATTGATGTTTCTGAAGCCATGGCCAGGAAATCAATGGGCTGTGAACACTTAATTATCCTCTTACTCTGGAAGGGATCCCCCCGTTACCCCCTGCCAGTGGAGCTGCAGAATGCTAGCAGAATGACTTGCAAAAGCATACACCATTCCTGGATTCTTCTCCTTATGCTCTGTAAATGCAGAGACCACCTAGAGTTTAAGTCCATGGACCTGACGTTCTAAAGAAGTCCCATATTCACCATGGAGTCATCTAGTTAGCCAATTGTCCCTCTCCCTATATAGTCGTGCTATTTTAAATGTGTCAAAGTTAAAACAAATTGAAAAGATAAGCCAAACCAATTATAATAGGTAGAGACTCTACTTTTTGACAATATTTAATAGGTAGGAGTGTCCTGCTCAAAGAAGAAAAAAGAGGAAATAAGTTTGGCAGATGGAATTGGAAGATCAGTTTTAAGGAGTGTCAGCAGGATTCCGCAGGTTCACCCTGAGCAGTTGTGCAGTTCACTTGGGTAATGAAAAACTAGTCATAGCCTCTCCAACGTGCAAACCTCTCATGCTCTGTCTGCTAAAGGGAGTACTTCTTTCTGAGTCTTATTCTCACAGTGGTAAAACATTTTCATGGGGTGGGGCTGGAGCTTTTCCAGTTCATTTTCCTAAAGACCGTTTCACTCTGAAGAGCTGCCTTTTTAAAAATCACAATGAAATCGTATCTAAGAGTTAAAGACCCACTCCCATAATGCCTTTTGAAAAATATATTTTTATTGATTTCAGAGAGGAAAAGAGGAAGAGAGAGAGATAGAAACATCAATGAAGAGAGAAAATCATTGATTGGCTGCCTCCTGCACTTCTCACATTGGGGACTGAGCCCACAACTCAGGCATGTGCCCTGACTGGGAATTGAACCGTGACATCCTGGTTCATATGTCAACACTCAATCACTGAGGCATGCTGGCCTGGCAACACCATGCCTTTTATATCCAAGGACTACCTGGGGTAGAAAAACAAGACAGAGAAATTTTTCACTCTAAGTAGAGAAGCTTAGCCACAGAGACAAAGGGTGGAGTGGCCCTTCCTCTGCTCACTATAGGCTGTCTTCATCCAGGTCCTCCTGCCCTGGGCAAGCTTTTGATGTTGCTTTACTGACAAGTGCCATTGATCCATGCTCTCCCATACCCTCTGAAATTACTGGTGGTACCCTCTGAAATTACTGGTGGTAATCATGTTCCAGTGTATAAATGTGTCAAATCATCATGTTTTATGCCTTAAATTTACACAATCCTATCTAATAAAGATGGAATATGCTAATTGACCATCACTTCATTACAAAGATGGCTACACCCACAGCTGAGGCCAAGTTCCCATAAGGAACCTTAAGGATCAATCAGCAGAGTCCTGAGGCTATGCCCTCCCCAGCCCCTGTGAGACTTGACAGGGGACCTCAGGCTGCATCCCCCACCCAGCAGGGCTTGACAGGGGACCTCAGGCCACTTACCCCACTCTGGTGCCAAGCCAGGGGACCTGAGGCCATGCCCCCTGCCTGGTGGGACTTGACAGGGGACCTCTAAGGTGTGGGTCCCGTCCTGGTGCTGGGCTAGGGGACCTCACACTCCTGCTCCAGCCCCAGTGCCAGGCTGGGGGATCTCAGGCCACGCCCCCCAACAGGTGGGGCTTAACAGGGGACTTCAAACTGTGACCCCCACCCCAGCACCAGGCCAAGAAACCTCAGACTACACCCCCTGCCTGGTGGGGCTTGACAGGGTACCTTAGGTTGTGCCCCCTGCCCTAGCACCAGGTCAGGGACCTGAGGCTGTGCCCCCCTGCCTGGCTGGGCTTGACAGGGGACGTCAGGCTGTGCCCCCCACGCAGCAGGGCTTGACTTGGAACTTCAAGGCATAACCCTCACCCAGCAGGCCTTGACAAGGGACCTCAAGGTGCACACCCAGTGCAGGGCGGGGGAACTCAAGCCACGCCCCCTGCCCAGTGGGGCTTGATGTGGGTCGTGAGGATGTGCCCCCTCCAAGTGCTGGGGTGGGGGACCTGATGCTGCACCTCCCTGCCAGGCAGGGCTTGATGGAGACCCTCAGGCTATCTCCCCTACTCAGAGGGTCTTGATGGGGGACCTCAAGGCACACCCCCTACCCTGGTCTGGGCTGGGAGACCTCAGGCTATGCCCTCCATGCTGGCTCCAGTTCAGGGGACCTGAGGCTACACCCCCTGCCCAGCAGGGCTTGACAAGAGTGGGACTGGCTGGGTCTGGATCTAGCTCAATGTGGGGGCATCGGGGGCTAGCCAGGTCTGGGTCTCATGCAATTTTGAGGTGCATGTGGGTGAGCAGGGACTTGACTCTGGGCCCCGTGGTGTGCCCCAGACTTTGACAGGAGAAATGTTTTCATATATTTTACTAATTTTATTTCATCTCTGACACTTCTATTACAGAGAAAGGGCAAGTAGCAATATTAAATTATTTCCTCTAATTAATCCCCTTTTAATGTGCACAAATTTCATGCACCTAGCCACTAGTGTTATATATTAATGAAACCTCACTAAAGCTAGAAAAAAAAATAACAAAAGTCAAATACATGTAGCAACCATTCCATTTACCTTTTTAATTCTTTCTGTCACATAGTGTAAAAGGAGTTTCAGGAAACCATGGTCAGTGAGATAAAGTAGGACATATTTCTACCCTACAGTGGGAATAACTGAAAAATGTATTTAGGAACCACTGAAAGCCCTTGATGATCCAGTTAGATCCTCTTCTCTGTGCAGAGTGTGTGTGTGTGTGTGTGTGTGTACGTGCCTATGTGTGCATCTGTGCCTGTGTGTGAATGTAGCCATCAGCCATACTTACCCTGACGAAAGAGCAACTAAAATGCAGGTGCATAGAGTTCAGACTCTCAAGTCAGGTTAGCTGTGTTTGCATCTTGAATTCACTGTATTTGCTGGGTAATCTGGAACAAATTATTCCATCACTCTTAAGCCCAGATTCCTAACTATTAATGTGAAGATAATAAGAGCACCTAATACAGAGGATTTTTGTAAAAGTTAAATTAGTTAATTCATGTGAAGGACCATGCTGAGCACATAGTAAGCAGTAGTTACTGTTATAATTTTAATTACTACCTTTTGTAATTATTGGAAGGAAAATACAGGCACATGAAATGATGGCATGTTCCTGAGAATCAGCTGCAAACCTGCTTCTTTCTCTCTGTGCTCTCTGTTTTCCAAAAATCATAGCATTTGGTGGTAATTCTCAAATAAATAGAAATGGTACATCAAAGGCGTAGCAGAGCAATAGAGCAAGAGAGAAGCTTTCCCCTAAATCTCGATTTATAAATTCCATGGGATGAGGGGGGGGAATGGAGTTCACAGCCAGCATGCCTGCGCCAATTAGTGTGTAGCTCAGCCTCTCCCTGTGATATTCTGACCTCTGCATATTTACATTCCTCCTGCTTCATGTTCTGATTTGCTGCATGAGGCAAAGCCACTGTGTCGCATCAATTAAAACAGTTTCCCAAATCCAGAGCTGTGAATTTCTCAAGTCTGCTGGTTTCAATGTAATGCATTTAAATTTTATAGTAAATGTCAGTTTTCATCAGCTCAAATGTCCACATGATATAATATGACTTGAGGACATGCAAATAACTCATTGCTAGATACTTCTAATTAGGTAGAGGTCTTGGGTGCAGAGGTACTCCTTAATTACTTCTGAGGTAATCAGGAGAAATCACACTTGATTATATGCTGTTGCACATTGGCTTTAGGAAGCTCAAAGCCAGCATTTACCACCACAGGGTTCTGGGAGGCCGGCTCTAAGCTTTATTTTTTTTCCTGAAAGATTCTTCATCCCTCTCCACTCAGCTTCTTTCAGTCAATTCCTCCCCCTAGATGTCAGGGTATGCAGACAACCAGGACCTTGCCTTGCATTACAAGTGGACCACCAACCAGGCTGCAAGCATATGCTGCACATTCCAAAAATACTCAACAGTCAAATCTGAGAGGAAACACACAGGTGTCAAGGCTGCTTTAATTGGAAATCATTGTGAAATATCTCAAGTACAGACATTATGATTAAGGGGAACTTGTCAACTAGTAGGGAAGTGATAATCATGGCATCTGGCTTGTTATATACAATAGAGGGCTTTAGTGTTATAAACTGAATTGAAGAGAAATCCCAAAAGAGATATGACCATGAAATTTTAGGGGCTATAAATCATTTATATATATATATATATATATATATATATATATATATATATATATTTCCTGTCAATTTCTTTGAGGCCATTTTATGTCAATGACTCTTAGTTTGAGTCATGATTGCTAATACTTCATATTCTTAAATCTGATAGGGTTTAAATTAAGTCAGAACTCTGGACTGACAGTAAACAGGGACACTATGCAATTCAGGGAACATTCTAAATGAGTGTTTGGCTTGCCTGAATCACTTCCATTGTCATGACTTTGAAGCAAATGCAGGAAGAAAGTTTCCCATCAGTGATTCAATGAATTTTTGTATCATGGTTTGCAGGTTTCCATGGGTTTTCTACTTAAAAATGGATAGTGTCAAATGTATCTTTGGTTCTGACATCTACTAATACAGATAGAATTTGACCCACACAGCAGCATTCAATGCTTGAGTGATTTACAAGGAGGATGGAGGTGGTACTCTTAGGTTGTGCTTTAGACTGAAGAATGTGCTTTAATGTTAAGCAGTTTGGGTTTTCCAACTCTGCATTCACCAGAAATTGTACAAACTGCATTCTAATTACAGGACTGGCGAATTTCTGTCTTCAGAGACAACTTATCTCTTGTCATTGCCTAGCAGCACTTATGAGGGGCAGAGAGCAGAGCCATTCAAAGTCCAATCCAAAATCCTAATCATATTAAAGTATTCACACTTGTTATATAACAATAAGTCTTTTATATCTGAAATAAGAAATGATTCAAGAGTAGTCTAGGATTAGGTAAGCAATAAGAAAATGTCGTGATTGATTTAATCAACATTATCAGCCAGAGCAATCATTTCACACTATATGTATAGTCACAGACAATAGTATGGTGGTAGCGAGAGGGAAAGGGAGGTAGGGAGAAGTGAAAGTGGGCAAAAGAGGAAAAATGAGGACAAAAAGAGACTTGACTTTGGGTGGTGTATACATGATGCAGTATACAAATTATATTTTATTGAGCTCTACACTTGAAACCTATATGGTGTTATTAATCAATGTCATCCCAATAAATTCAACTATTTTTTAAAAAAACACAATATTACAACTATATACTATCTCTCAGGAAAACTGGCCATGCAAACTATTAACTGAAATCACCCCCAAACAATTTAAATTACCAATACTTGATAGTAATTATGCAGATCAATTAATAGTATAGTAAGCTGACATCATCTAATTTCAGTGTCATCGTTTCAATAGAAAACAATTGACAATAAACATTTATTCTTGTCCTACATCCACACACTTATTTCTGTTTTTGGAATGAATGTAAATGCCTTTTTCCTGGGTTTCTTTATTAGTCAATGATATCTATTCTGTGCCATAATTTTATTAACTTGAGGATTGAGAGCAAGCATGTCAAATTCAGGGCCTGCGGCTGCATGCAGCCCACAATGAATATTTTTGTGGCCCAGCCAATATAACGGTATGTAAGAAATATTTTAATAAACATTTTGTAACTTAATTTTTTAAATATCCTGTTACATATAATTATTAATAACAAACTACAATGTTTGTGAATGACTGACATCTATAATCATGTTGCATTCATTTCCCTTATGCATCTTACATGCAGGCGCACCATTTCTCTCCACTAATACTAGCAGCAAATATTTTAGCAGCCAATTGCCACATCATTAGTGTCGGACTGACATGTTTGGTGTGTGCAACAGGAAATATTTCTCTTTTAGTGAACAATAAAAATAGGTTTATTTGCACTATGCTTATTAATTTGTGCATTTATTCAGTGTCTGGTAAGTTAATGTTCAAGAAAAATATTAATTTTTATTAACAAGTTCTATTATTTTATGTTAACGATGGTTCATTTATTTCAGACCTTTTTATTTAGCAGATCTCTAGGGAAATAAACCTATGTTTCTAAGAAAATTGAAGCTTTTGTTTTTCTGTGACCCAAATAAACTTAAACCTTCTTTATTTGACCCACGTTTGCCTTTGAGTTTGACGTGCTTGATTTAGAGCTTCATGTTGGGAAGGGGTATTCAACTTAACCGAAATACAGAATTTACCTGCCTTTGGGGCTGTTAAAGCAACAGAGAGAAGAGGCTACAGGAGTTGTGTTAGTGGATAAGGTAAACAAGTTGTACTGGTGGTAAATGATTCTAAACATGGCCCAACAGTAGAATGAGTTATTTGCATTTGCACAAGTTTGCATTGTACTGCTGGCCTGCAGGGTACACAGTACAAACTGGGATCAGATGCTAATAAGCAAACTGCAGCCTGAGATTTGTAATATAATTAAGAGGAAATTGTAGTAAACTAGTCAGGCCATGAAGGCAGAAGGAAAACAGCAGGAAAATCACCTCTGTGTAAAATTATGACTTAAATATGCCTCCTCCATCTCTTAGTTGTCAGTAGGCTACACTTTCAAAAAGGAACAAATAAAGGATTTGCTGTGGTCTTTGACAACTGCATCACAATAAGATTGACCCTATTGGAATTATAAAACAATGCCAAATTACATGATTACTGGCACAAAATACCACAAGTTGTATCATGAGCAGCATGATTCAATTTTCCTTTGGTTTAGTTTAGTTTATTTTGTTTCTGGATCTGGAATTTTAAAATTTCTCTGAAGAAAGAAAACAATATTTCAAACATGTTTTTGCCTGTGGTTATGTCTCCAGTTCCAGGCAAAAGTGCCTCGGTAACACATTTTTTTCCAGCAATTTACCAGAATAAGTTTAAGGAAATTTCCAATAGACAATCAAAATGACAGGCCAATAGAGTACATTAATTCAACTGTCACAAACAAGGTAAGGATTCCCTCTGGGATGCTGTGAGAGCAGCACATTTTTGGTTAATGAATTCTGAACAACAAATGTTGGCTCTATAGGCATATTCTTATTTATCAGGGAAATATTTCTAAGAAATAAGTACATAAACATTTTGGAAGCCTGACTATGCAAAATTTCCAAAGCTCCATTGTCCACAAACTATATTTAATTATTATAAGAATTTTTAAACTGCATCTTCTTAATCTATCAATTCCTACCAATTTTAATAGGGAGTTATGGGAGGTGCTAAATGGAAACTCTATTGAAGTAATCAGGGGAGATGCAAGCATATAACGGATTTTATAAATGTTAATGCCTAATCCAATATTTATTTGTTGGCATTTTTAACAAAGATGAACTCTGCTTTTTAAGTCCAATTGTTCTTAATTGCTTTTCTTTCTGGATGATCTCTCCTTTGTTGAGTCTTGTTGCTTTATCCATTCAGCCACTCTATATATTTTGATTGGAGAAATCAATCCATTTACATTTAAAGGAATTATTAATAGGTGAAAGGATGTACTATTGCCCTCTTGCTAATTGTTTTTAGTTTTGTAGATCCTTTGTACCTTTGTTCTTCTCTTGCTGTCTTCCTTCATAATTTATGGATTTCCTTAACAACCTTTGGTTATTTTTTCTTTACCTTTTGTGTATATTCTATAGTTTGGCTGTTTTATTTTGTTTTGTGGTTATTATGAAGCTTACATGAAGCCTCTCATAGTTAAAACAGTCTATTTAAGCAGATAACAACTTAATTTTTATTGCATACAAAAACTCTACACTTTTACTTCTCTCCACACATTTTATGTTTTTGATGTTACAAACTACATGTTTTAATATTGTGTATCCATTCATTATATGTAATATTTTTGTTTTTAACATTTATACTAGAATTATAAGTGACTAATAAACAACCATTAGAATATCACTGTATTTTGAATTTGAATATATATATTTGCTTTACCAGTGAGTTTTTTACTGTCATATGTTTTCATGTTACTGATTAATGTTCTTTTATTCCAACTTGAAAAACTCCTTTCAGTATTTCCTATAAGGCAAGAAAGTGCTTATCTTGCCTTCATTTCTGAAGAACAGCTTTGCTGGATAAATTGTTCTTGGTTGGCATTCTTTTTTCTTTCAGCACATTGAATATATCATCACACTCTTATCTGTCTTTCAGGATTTCTGCTGAGAAATATACTTCTATCTTATGGGGTTTCCTTGGATATTATGAGCCTCTTTTCTCTTGCTGCTTTTAAAATTCTTTCTTTGTCTTTGATTTTTGACAGTCTGATTATAATTTGTCTCAGTGAAGTCTTCTTTGGATTGATTCTGATGGGGATCTTTGAGTTA
Organism: Antrozous pallidus; assembly: GCA_027563665.1. Taxonomy (NCBI): domain Eukaryota; kingdom Metazoa; phylum Chordata; class Mammalia; order Chiroptera; family Vespertilionidae; genus Antrozous; species Antrozous pallidus. The sequence continues at coordinate 116,824,765 of CM050509.1, forward strand.
TATACATGCATATAGATATCTCTCCTCAAATATGGAACATTTTAAGCCATTGTTTCCTTAATAAGCTTTCTGCCTCCTTCTCTCTCTCTTTTGTATTTATAAAACTCTCATAATGCAAATATTAGTTGATAATGTCTCATAAATTCTGTAGGCTTTCTTCATTCTTATTTGCTATCTTTTTTCTTTTTTTCTCTTCTGACTGGATAATTTTAAATCACTTTTCTTTAAGTTCACCAAATCTTCCCTTTCCATTATCAAGTATGTTGTTGAAGTTCTCTATTATATTTGTTTATTGCATAGAAGTCTTCCAAAATTGTCCATGATTATTTTTATGTTATTTATTGTTTTGTTAAACTTGTAATTTTATGCTTGTATTTGTCTTGATTTTGTTAAATTTTTATCTATCTTTTTTATAGCTTATTGGTGTTTTGTTTAGAATAATTATTTTGAATTATTCATCAGGTGTTTATAGATTTTCATTTATTAGAGGTTGGAAGTTTATTGTGCTTTTTTGGTCTTATGTCATATTTCCTTGATTCTTCATCATTTTTGTAGTTTTGTGCAAGTATATTTGCATTTGAAGAAGAAGTCAACTCTTCTAGGCTTTTTGGACTGGTTTTGTAAGGGAAGACCTTCATCTAGTGTGTGGGGTATGCTAGAGCATAGTATGGTACCATGTATAGTGACTGAGAAGCCATGAGTGATCTCCAGGTCCAGGGGAGTGTGGTGTCTCATGAGCTCAGTTATCTGGAATAATTCTCTGGTCCTTGGAGGCAAGAGCTTCAGGAGGTCTGTAGAAGCTATAATAGCTATTGGAGTCCCAGCAGCACCTCCAGAGACTGAAACAGGTGGTGTAGGGGACTAGGGTCAATTGTGTGCATACATTCAGCTTTAGGGTCCAGCTATAAGTACATGTGCATTGGCAATGGCCAAGGCCAGGAGGAGGGAATAGACCTGACTGTAGGTGCACATATAGCTTTGGGAGATGAAGCTGGCAGTGTTCATGCTCACGGTTGCTGGGGCTATCTGTGGGCATATGCATGGCAGTATGGACCCACTGTATTCATGTACACAGCTCCAGTACAAGGCTGGTGGCATGCATGTGCATGGTGTTAGGGACTGCAACCAGTTATGGGTGCATGCATGGTTGCTGTTCTTGGTCCTAGGGCTCATATACCTGCAATGGTGTTGGGTGGTGTGGCTTCAGTGGCAAGAAGAAATGAATTCATTCAGATGAAGCTGAAAAATAAAAAACTGTGAAGTCCTCATGAACAAATTTTAATTTAATTTAATTTAGAGTTATACTATGGAGTAAATTCACAAAAAAGAAGACAGAGTTCAGTATTAATTTTATGAGATGTCTCTAGCGAGTATTAAAACTATTTACTATTTGATATAGTAATTTTAAAAAGAATAAATTAAACTTTTAGAAGTTAGATATAGCTTTTAAGCAAAATATATCCATGACTAATTGCTAAAGTAAAAAGATGGTTCTTTCACAGTGCGCACTTTTTTATAATTACAGCTTTGGATATTATTTATCTTAATTAGAAATGTTCAGTATACTGAAGGACCCTGTACCTCATCCCTCATCTCATATTCATAACTATTATGGCTGTTATTTTTTAGGAATTTTGTATTAGGTAGACAACTCCACCATGAACATACACACATGAGACATGTATGTCTATTGGGTTCTTTTTTTCATGGTAAAAAAAAGAGCACTTTTGAGACAAAAATTTAAACACATATTGGCTTATATATAAGTGTCATTATTAAATGTCTTAGTAAACTATAATTTAATGTACATAATGCCACTGATGATATTAAAAAATCATAATAATTTGTTGAAAATTTGATTGGATTATGACTACAAAAATGTCTGCTACCTGTTTTAATTTACTTTTGCTGCTATAACAAATTAACAAAAACTTTAGAGTTTTAAACAACATAGATTTATTATTTCAGTGTTAAGGTCAGAAGTAAACAAAACATGATACATGACTATAAAATATATGAATGACTAAATACTTCTTATATTTATACTAGAGGCCCAGAACACACAAAATCATGCGTGGTTAGGGTACCTAGGCCTAGCCTGGCCTCCATCACAAGGCCTCTGCCATCCTGTGATGCTACATGAAGCTCCCCACCCCGGGACACTCCATGATGCTCACAGCCCCTCAAATGCTCCATGAGGCTCCCCCTGACCCTTGACTGCTCCAAGAAGCTTGCTGCCACCCCACAAAGCTCAAGGCTGGATGCTCCATGAAAATCCCCCCTCCCTGCCACTGCTCTGTGAGGCTCCCTGACCCTGCAACTGCTCCGCGAAAGTCCCCCGCCCTGCGACTGCTTTGCAAAAGTCACTGCAGCCTGGGTGACTGCTCCATTAAGCTCATAGCCACCCTACAAAGCAGCCCGCCACTGCTGCTCAACAGTCCAAGTCCTGTCCCCCCACCAGAACCCCTCATGGTAAGCAGCTTGGGAGCTGGAAGGAAGGGGAGAATGAGAGGTGCTCCATGCACTTCATGGTGACCTGTCACCCACTCTGTCATGATGCGGCCTGGCTCTTTATATATATATATATATATATATATATATATATATATATATATATATATATATATATATTAGGACTGGTGGCCCAGTGCATGAAATTTGTGCACAGAGGGGGTGTTCTTTTAGCCCAGCCTGCACCATTTCTAATCAGGGACTCCTTGGGGGTGTCCAACTGTCAGTTTCAGCCTGTTCCCTGTGGGATCTCTGTGGGATCAGGCCTAAACCAGCAGTTGGACATCTCTCTCATAATGTGTGATCTCTGACTCCTAACTGTTCACCTGCCTGCTTGCCTGATCACCCCTAACTGCCTCTGCCCACCTGCCTGATTGCCTCTAACTCCTCTGCTTGCCTACCTGGTCAATAATAACCTCTCTGCCTGCCTGCCTGATCTCTCCCCCAACCGCCCTCCCCTGCTTGCCTGATCTCACCCCCAAATGCTCTCCCCTGCCAGCCTGATTGCCCCTAACTGCCTCTGCCTGCCTGTTCACCCCTAACTGCCCTCCCCTGCTGGCCTGATCTTGCCCCCAAGTGTCCTCTCCTGCCAACCAATTTGGTTTTGATTGGTCAGTTTCATGCCAGTTAGCGTCAAAAACTTCACCTCCAAGGTAGCCATTGGCTCCTCACAGTTCACCCAGATTTGATTCTGATTGGTCAGTTTCTATGCCAGTTAGCCTCTGTGGGCTTATCTCCGGGCCTGATCAGAGAGGCAGGCCTGATCACCAGCCCCCAAGGAGGCCTGGAGAGAAACAGTGGTGGGCTGCTGACAAAGCCCCAAGAGAAAGAGAGAGTCAATGGCTGATCAACAGCTGCCACGGAGGCTGCAGATCAGACCCTGCCTCTTTCTTCAAGCCTCTCTCTGGGCCTGATCCTCATCCCCCTCAACAGTCAGTGTTGGGTCATCGCATCTGCATGGGTGGCAATCAGTGCTGGGTCACCATAGCAACCCAGCACTGACTGCAGGACTGACTTCTGGTGTTTGGTCGAACCTTCAGTCAGTCATTATGGGTTTTTATATACTAGGATATGACATTTCACTGGAAATGAGTGCTTTTCATCCAAGGAATCATCATATAATAATCAACGTTTTCCAGTAGTTAAAACACTTAAGAAATCTTATTTTGAACTTGTGTTTGTGTTCCCTCAGTAGAGTTTCCTGAATGGTGAAACACTGTTAACGTTTGTGGGGGAAAGTTTTATAATTGGAAATATAAACATAATATACTGAGTTGCATCCAGTGAAAAAGTGGCCAAGTTTCCCAAATTATGCTGTTTTCTGTTGTTTTTATTATTGTTAATTTTGTCCAAAAGAGAATGGTCACAAACTAATAAGACAAATTCTGAAGACAATTCCAAAAGAAAAAATACAAAAAAGTGAAATCTTTATTGAAATAGTTTTATAAGATCTTAATGTGAGTATATGAATTGACTACTCTTATTAGTACTCATGAAATTGACTATATATAGTGTCATTATATAATTGAACCATGTGTTAAATACTAAACTAATTGCTTAAAATTTCAAATTATTATTATTACATGCACACACATATTTAAAATTGACACCACTATATATATATATTTTTTAATTGATACCACTATATGTGTTTTCTTGGTTGTCCTGACATTAGAGTTACTAGTTGATACTTAAAAGCAATCAGAAATTGCTTTGGGATAAAGACGTGTATGATGAGTGTTTTTAAATCAAACATAAAGAAATACTTTTCTGGTTGCCTTCTTTATATTTTTCAATTATACTTTAACTGTGTTTAATTGTTCAGAGTGTGAACGTCTTTTGCATCTTTTTCTTAGGTTGGATCCACTCATGCTGGCACTTGCATTTCTTCTTCTCAAACACATATAATAATAGGAAAATCATTGTTTTTAGAAGTAGGCAATTCTACATTTTAATTACTGTAAGTGTTAGAAAGCCTTTCTTGAGATCAAACCAGTCTCTGTATAGCTTTTCACCACTGGACTTTATTTGCCAGTATGGATCAATTTCTTCCATCTGGAAGCCTCATTAGTTCTTTACTGAGAGTGCATATAAAAATAATCAAGAGAATGACAAGAATGAGGAAAAGAAGAAAGGAAAGAGGATGGGAGGGATGAAAGAAGGGAGAGAGGAAAGGAGGGAGGGAAGGAGAGAGGGAAAGATGCCCAGACCATTTTTTAGACTAAAATGAATCAGATCTAGGGGTAGAATCCACTGTATGTTTTCATATACTTCACTACCTCATTTATTTATTCTCGCATATACAGTGACTGATTACCATGTGCTCATTACTGTTCAAAATGCTGAGAACATATCAGTGAACAAAACATTAAAAAATTGCTGACATGGTCAGCATATTGAGCAAAAACAATGGCAAGAGAGAGTGCTTCACTTGTTTATTCAAGTGGTATGTATTGCCACAATAAGATAATCAGATCTTTTGGGAGAAATCCACAATATACTGTGCTTTAAACTATAGCTACTTTCAGTTAGTATTGTAGTCAAGTTATAGTGATATCTCTCAGAAAAGGTGCAATTTTTAAGTAATAGGTTTAATTTTCAAAACTGTATGAAAGGAAATCAATATAGAATAGGTCAAAACTGAACTGGTTCAAGAAAAAAGGTGAAACTTACACTGTTATTCAAACTACCCAAATTCCAATAGCTTGCATCCAGGCCCTCTAGCTCACCTGTGATTGATGGGTTTTTGTTCAGATTAAGCAAATGCCCCTCCATCTCAGAAAAACACCTATAAATCAAAAGCTGTAACATATTCCAATAACAACGACAGCATAACTTTATCTGTTCCACTTGAAATGTATGCATTTTAAGATATGTGGCCTAGTTGGCATGGCTCAGTGGTTGAGCATTGACCTATGAACCTGGAGGCCATGGCTTGATTTATGGTCATGGCGCATGCCTGGGTTGCTGGGTTGGTCCCCAGTGTGGGGTGTGTAGGAGGCAGCTGATCAATGAATCTCTCTCTCTCATCATTGATGTTTCTCTCTCTCTCTCTCTCTCTCTCTCTCTCTCTCTCTCTCTCTCTCTCTCTCTCTCCCTCTCTCTCTCTCTCTTCCTTTCCCTTCCCCTCTGAAATCAATGTGCTCTATCCACTGAGCAAAACCAGCCAGGGCTACACAGATATTTTGAGATTCAATACAAATGCATATATAAATATTGAATTTGTTTTATTGCTGAGGAGTATTGTATTCTATGGATAACAACTTCATCCATTGATGTGTCTATAAAATTCATTATTTCCAGGTTTAGGTTATTATAAATAAATCTATTTGGAAAAAATATGTGGTCTATGTTATTTTAAACTATAGGAGTTTAACACACATTGCCTCATACAACCATTAGAGCTGATTTACACAGGCTAACCTTCAGTCGTATGACAACTGAGTTTTGTATGAGGCAATGGCTAATGTCAAAAGAAGAGTGACAAAGATAGTTTTTATATCGTGTTTCAAGAGAAGATACGTGATTAATATGAATCTTCAGAAAGACTTTCTGACAAAGAGCAAATGGCATTAAATTGGAATAAATGCCCTACATGTACAATGACAAAGGAAAGTAAATAGAAAATTATAGTTTTGGTGCTTAACCGTATCCAAAAAAAGCCACTAGTCTTTTCAGAATGAGCTATTAGCCTGGCAGATCCTAAAGCTGTAATTTTCCTCTTGTTTTTTCAATAGTCTAAGATCTTCTAGAAAATAAACTAAACTAAAGAGAACTTTTGAGAGGCCATCCTTCTTTAAGTTCTCTGTAAACATAATGGGATGAAACATGCATCTCATCATCATCTCTGAGTGATATTTAGTTTGGATCTTTTGTACATTTATTAACACTCTGTGTAACATTTACCATCATTTTGTAGGCTGTGTTTATGAGGTTAGCATTTCAAAAATGGTTTATTTGTTTCCAGATACTGTGTCTGTACTTCAAGGAGCTGAGTGGAAATTATTTCTCAGGTTATAGGTGAATAGATCAATAAACTAAGATTTCCCTAGGTATGTATGACAAAGGGGACAAAAGTGAGAAGAACATGATTCAATTCAGTATATATTTAACCTCTGAAATTAAATTTTTATTAAAATATTGAATGCATATTATTAATATCCCTTGGCACTTTTATTTCATTCTGTCCGTCTTCCAGTAATATATCCAGGATTAAAATTTTGCAGTTCATATTGACACATGTTACTCCTCTACATAAACTTATTCAGTAGGTTTTCATTTATAGTATAATGAAACACCAGCTCTTAAACATGGACTAATAGACAAGGAATAGTTTGATATTCCCCACTTCTTTAGCTTCAACATATACCATGTTTTTCTCCACTGTATTTGTTCTAGCACTTCTGTCTTTCTTCCAGTTTTTCCTAAGGTTATTCACCTCACATAGTTACAATTTTCAAACTAACTTTTTAAAGGTGGAAAAGTTTAACTTAAGAGAATAGAATAAATGCAAATAAGTTTATATGAAAATAACATTTCAATAATTTTTAAAAATATATTATTTATAGTCTTTGCTGAAATTCAATGATTGTCTAAAAGTATATAAATATAGTTTTAGAAAGGAAACATTTTTCCTTTGTAAACATATATAAATAAAGAGATTTATTGTAATGAAAATAAAGAGATTTATTGTAATGAATTGGACTATGTGATTATGCAGGCTAACAAGTCCCATGATCTTTAGTTAGTAATATGGAAACCTAGAAGAGCCAATGATATAGCTCCAGTACAAATCAAATGCCTGAGAACCAGGAGAGTTAACAGTATAGTTTCATTCAGAAAGCCAGCAATTTGGAGAGCCAAAAAGAGCTGATGTTTCAATTCAAATTTAAAGGCAGGAAAATACTGACATTCTAGCTCATATGCAGCCAAGCTGGAAGAAATCCCTCTTAATCAGGAAAGGGTCATCATTTGTTCTATTTAGAACTTCAACTGATTGGATGAGGCTCACCCACATTAAGGAAGATAATCTGCTTTATTCAATCTATTGATTTAAGTGTTAAAATTAAGGAAGTGGCATCAGCAAGATGTTGACTAAACATATTGTGGTATCATTTCACAATATATACATTTTTGTATATCTCAGACCAATACAATGTTATATATCAACTAGAAACCTGTTGCAGGAAGATTCCTGCAAGAATAGAGCTTCCTGCGGCCTGAGCAAAGCTCTCGCCCTTCTCTGTTGTCTCTCTCCCTTCTCCACTACCTCGCTCTCTCCTGTCTCTGCTTTTTTGCTTGCTCCCATCTCCTCTGCCTTGCCCCCTCCCACCTCCCCTGCCCTGCTTGCTTACTTCTCCACAGCTTTGCTCCCTTCTGCAGTGCTTGTCTTCCTTCTATACCATCTTCTGTGCGTGGATATGCAAATTAACTGCCATCTTGTTTGGGTTAATTTGCATACTCACTCTGGTCTGTGGGCATGGTTTGTGGGTGTGGCTTGATAAGCTGTGTGGTCAATTTGCATATTACTCTTTTATTAGATAGGATTATATCTCAACACTGTATACCTCAACTAAAAGAATATAAACATATAAAATAACCCATGTCAATTAAATTTTTAAGATTTACTTATTTGTGAAAGTGAATATTCAGGTATTCACTTATTATTTTGAGAGATTTTTCTATAGTCCAATACTGTTTACTCTGAAAACATCTTAGATAATATAGTTTTAGACAAGTGCCACTGATTGCAAGATGTATAAAGAAACATCAAAGACCCATGAGTATTGTTTCCCAACAGGAATATCTATATATTCCATTTCTTATAGATAGTAATAATTATTACCTACATATACACAGTAATGTATACTAACTCTATTCTAAGTATTTTTATTTATATTAATTCATTGGATCTTCCCCACAACTGTATGAATTAGGAACTAATATTTTGTAGACTGGTACACTGGAGCAGAAAGGTTAAGTGCCATTTCCAAAGTCCCACAGCTAGTAGTGGCAAATATGGGGACATGTACCCAGGTAATACAATTATTCTTCTGTTGTCTTATCCAGTATGCCAGACTCTATAAGTTGTTATTTGCATATTATGTTATCTGGGACTATATGATATGCTGCATGACAAATTATTATTTTGTTTCATATACAAGACAGCAAGTCTGTATCCCTTGAAAAAGTTTCTGCCTCAAAATACCCCCCATTAAGCTGAAAAAGCTATGAATGATTCATCTACTTTATTAGCAGTTAGGGAGCCCTTAAGAATAGTATATGTAGAGAATATAATTAGAAGACAGTCATCAGCTACACCACAATAGATAAGAAGTTTTGGGTCTGGGTATCATATTATTCATACTCTCATGTTCAAACTTAGACATTCCCATTTTCAGTTTCTCAGGTCTTGCTGGATATTTGGCACTGTATTTACAGTATATTCAGTATTGGTCTCTGAAACATTATTTTTTAAATCGGTCTTGCCTCTTTGAATTTAAATAATTTTACTAGTATACAAGTCCCTATTATTTATCAATACCGTATTTTGAAAGGTTTAATACATTTTCTTAATGAGGTTCATATACAGTCTTTCTGTGCTCTTCCCTTCATCTGCTGTTTTAGTGAAGAATGAACTTGTCAAAATTTTAAAATGAAGTAAATTTTACTTGACTTGTCATTAATTAATTCATAGTGATGTTTGGTAAGTACCACTCCATACCTAAGTTCTCATTAAAGCTCTTGACAAGATTAGTTTATCTTAAGAAATGCATTAGCTACATCTTTTGTCCGCTGAAAGCATGGCTGTGAGTGAAAATTGCATAGCAATGGCATTGAGCAGTAAAGATGTGGGCGCTTGTATATTTGTGTGCCTATGAAATGAAATCAAAAGATTCATGCTGTCATGGAAAGAGTGCCAAATTTGTAGTCAGACACCCCTATGTTTGAAACACAATAATGAGCAAGAAAAAATGAGGGATTTGATGTCCAATATGCAAAGTTTTTGTAAGGATTAGAAGATATTTTAGAAGGATTATTTTTTCAAAGGACTTGGCACTTAGTAAGGACTTAACTATTTTATTATTGAACTAGAGGCCCAGTGCACGAAATTCATACACAGGAGGGTGGGCAGGGAGTGTCTCTCAGCCCAGCCTGCACCCTCTCCAAACTGGGACCCTTTGAGGGATGTCCAACTGCCTGTTTAGGCCTGATCCTGATAAGGCAGGATCCCTCTCATAATCCAGGACTGCTGGCTCCCAACTGCTTGCCTGCCTGCCTTCCTAATTGCCCCTAACCACTTCTGCCTGCCAGCCTGATCGCTCCCTAACCACTCCCCCGACACTCTGACTGATGCCTAATTGTTCCCCTGCCAGCCTGTTTATCCCCAACTTTCCCCCTCTGATGGCCTGCTCACCCCTAAATGCCCTCACTTGCAGGCCTGGTCGCTCCCAACTGCCCTCCCCTGCTGGCCATCTTAGGTCCACATAGAGGCAGGTTCTTTGACCACATGGGGCAGCCATCTTGTGTGTTGGAGTGATGGTCAGTCTGCATATTACTCTTTTATTAGATAGGATAGAGGCCTAGTGCATGGGTGGGGGCTAGCTGGTTTGCCCTGATGGATATCTCAGATCATGGTGAGGGTTCCCTTGGCATATGGGGTGGCCTGGGCGAGGGGCTTGTGGTGGTTTGCAGGCTGGCCATGACCCCCAGTGACCCAAGTGGAGGCCCTGGTCTCTGGGATTTATTTATCTTCTATAATTGAAACTTTGTAGCCTTAAACAGAGGTCTGGGCTGACCAGGGCAGGTGGAAAGCTGGTCTTCCTCCATCTCTGGGTGCAACTCAAGCCTCCTGCTCTCTCCAGCTCTGTGGCTGTGGCTGCTGTCATTATCTTCTATAATTGAAACTTTGTAGCATTGAGTGGAGACCAAAGTCGGCAAAGGCCAGCAGAAAGATTGGCTTCCTCTATTGCCAGGGAAACCCAAGCCTCCCTCCTGATCTCTGTGGCTGACAGCTATTTTGGTTGGGTTTATTTGTATATTTGCTCCTGATTGGCTGGTGAGCATGGCTGGTGGGAATGGCTCATGGGTGTAGCGAAGGTACAGTCAATTTGTATATTACTCTTTTATTAGATAGGATGGTGTGGGGAAGGGTAGAAATGATGAAGGGAAATATATAGATTCAATGAACATGAAGTGCATACTAGTCATTATAATCTATAGGTATTGTTTAGATCTTTATGAATCAAAATATTTTTTAATTATGATGTACAAAATCATTTATTTTTAACACTAACTAGATATTTGATGATGAACTATTTTTTTTCTTTTATTTTTATTTATTTATTTTTAAAATATATTTTATTGATTTTTTTGCAGTATAACTTATAATTAATAGTAGTATATGTTTTCCTTTCACCCTCCCCCTTATCCTCCCCCCAGCCTCCCCTACCCCCAAGCACATGTATCCCCCTCCCCCCTCCCTGCCCCAGTGTCTTTCATTCATTGGTTATGCTCATATGCATGCATACAAGTCCTTCGTTGATCTCCCCCAGCATCCACCTCACATTCATCCAAGCCTTCCCCCTGTAGCTTGACAGCCTGTTCAAGGCCACCCTGCTTCTATATCAATCACTCTCCTCTGTTTCTTTTCTTCAAAAATATCTTGCCTCTGTATACTAGAAATAAATGTATAAGAACAAAAAATGTTTCAGTCTCAGTTTCAATGTCCAACTGTTTTGAGTCCCAGTTTCAGTGTCAAATAATTCTTTATGTGTACATGTCAGCAACGGTATATAGATGGTGGACACATCGTGGCAATGCAAGATCCATCCTCTCTGGCTTGGTCCTGGGCTGCCTGCAGCCATGCACAGCTGTCAACTACTAGCATGGCAAGGTGTCCTCAGTGTACCCCATTTTAGGACCATCCTCGTGACTGGAACAGATCCATCAGTTCCTCACAGTCGCAGGAACCCACGTGGTCTTGGAGTTGTTCTCTGAAAACACACAAACACATTCTCGACCAAAAGTTAACAAAGGGATCCTCTCTGCAAAATAGACTTGGGATTCTTTTTATTTTTGCCTAAATGATTTTCCTTTGGCTTATTTTGACACCATGTGTATTTTTTCATGGGTGTCCTGCAGTTGGTTTTACGAATGGAATTTACTTTACTGTAGTAAGAATTTGCTAGATATATTTTACTTACTCGATATTTTTTTCCTTATATGATATTACTCCACTGCCCCCTCCCCTTTTTTGGATTAATGGGGGCTTTTGGAAATTTTATATTGCAGTCTTGGTAATTTTAAATTTTAATTTTTACACACAAATATGACTGCTTTAGGTTCTTTGGATGTTAGGCAATTTTACAGTGAGATGAACTACTAATAGATTTTTTAGTGAATGTTTTAGAAAAAGCTTTTTGTCCAGTACATTAAAATTTTCTTGAGTATTGCCTTATTTCACTTGGCAAATTTAAATTAATCTGAAAACTTGATTACTATTTTACTGTCAATTTTAATACTCAAGCAGAAATATTAGTTTACCCTGTAAATACTAGTGGAAAGGAATAATTGCACTTTTGAGTAGGTCCTGAGCATTCCTGGCAATAGACTGCATTTAGATATAGAGCAGCTATTGCTGGCCGAGTCTCTGTCTGCCACCTGGGTCCCGGTATGAGTTGTGCATGGGAGGCAAAGCAGCCATGGGGGCAGGAGACCTCCTTCAGGAGGGGTGAGAATTCAAGCCCCTGCAAGGTTTGTGGGTGAGGGTCTGTGCCCCACCTCTATTGACCTTTGAGTTCTCTCCTGTTGGCCCCTCTGCGACTGTGCCTGTCTTAGGTTGTTCCTTCCCTGAGGAATCTTACCCGTCTCTGGCTAACCAGCCATCCTCCAGGGCCAAACAGGGTGATATGAGGTTCAGTTCTGTCTCCTTTGTAGTATATGCCCCCATGACCTCCACGTCCAGTACCTGCCTTGGGGTCCCCTCGCCTGCTGGCGAGGTCCCGGTACTGATCACATATCGCAGGGGAACCAGGTTTCTTCTCCAGAGAGGGCCCAGCTCACACCATTGGTCGAGATACAGATCCATGGTGCCAGCTGGCCAGAGGCTTCACCCACAGCTTGTACTGAAAACTCAGGCATCAGCTGTGTGTATTTAGATAGTAAGAAGAAGGTCACTCTTGGCAGAAAGGGCAAGAAGGGACAATATAGAATGCTCAGATGCCTTCCTAGTGCCTTAATTCTTTCTGAAAGGGATTAACTCCTTTCCTATCCTTTTTTAAATTGCTGCCAAACATTCAAAGAATTAGTTTTGTAAGTTTATTTGGGATAATTGTATAATATGCTGTTGTCAAATATCAAATATTATAATGACATTGTAGAATAATATCATGTAAGGGTATTATGGTGTCACGGGAGGATAAAGGAGGGCCTAGCCTAAGGATTGGTGTCCATAGGATATGACAAGCTCCAGGCCATGTCAATTCAATCTCAAACTAGCTGCCTTTTTAAAAATAACTTTATATAAACTTTGTCAGGGATGTAAAAACACAAATTACTTACCTTAGTTCAAGAATTCAAATATATTGACTTTTCCCCTTACTCCCACCACCTGCCACTTACCCTGAGGTTTGACATTCTGATGGACTTTTCTTAGTCTCTGGATCCATTATTGTTCATCAGTCTATGTCATTCATTATATTCCTCAAGTGAGTGAGATCATGTGATATTTGTCTTTCTCTGCCTGGCTAATTTCACTTAGCATAATGCTCTCCAAATCCATCCATGTTGTTGCAAATGGTAGGAGCTCCTTCTTTTTTAACGCAGCGTAGTATTCCATTGTGTAAATGTACCATAGTTTTTTAATCCACTCATCTGCTTATGGGCAAGTAGGCTGTTTCCAAATATTAGCTATGGTAAATTGTGCTGCTATGAACATAGGAGTACATATATTCTTTCTAATTCGCGTTTCTAGTTTCTTGGGGTATATTCCTGGAAATGGGATCACTGGGTCGAATGGGAGCTCCATTTTTAATTTTTTGAGGAAACTCCATACTGTTCTCCACAGTGGCTGCACTAGTCTACAATCCAACCAGCAGTGCAGGTGAGTTCCTTTTTCTCCACATCCTCGCCAGCACTTGTCGTTTGTTGATTTGTTGATGTAAGCCATTCTGACAGGTGTGAGATGGTACCACATAGTCGTTTTGATTTGCATTTCTCGGATAATTAGTGACTTTGAGGAAGTTTTCGTATGTCTCTGGGCCTTCCTTTTGTCTTTTTTCATGAAGATTCTATTTAGGTCTGTAGCCCATTTTTTTTTATTGGATCATTTGTCCTCCTTTTATTGAGTTGCGTGAGGTGCATGTAGATGCTTGAGATTAAACCTTTATCACTGATAACATTTGCAAATATATTCTCCCATACAGTAGGTTTTCTTGTTGTTTTGTTGATGATTTCTTTAGCTGTGCAAAAGCTTTTTATTTTGATGTAGTCCCATTTGTTTATTTTCTCTTTAGCTTCCATTGCCCTAGGAGCAGTATCACCGAAGAAGTTCTTTTGGCATATGTCTGAGATTTTTTTCCTGTAGATTCCTCTAATGTTTTTATGGTTTCCTGTCTTACGTTTAAGTCCTGTATCCATTTTGAGTTTATTTTTGTGTATAGTGTAAGTTGGTGCTCTAGTTTCATTTTTTTTGCATGTATCTGTCCAATTTTCCCAACACCATTGATTGAAGAGACTGTCTTGACTCCATTTTATGTAAATGCCTCCTTTGTCAAATATTAATTGAGCATAGCGGTTTTGGTTGATATCTGGATTCTCTATTCTATTTCATTGATCTATATGTCTGTTCTTGTGCCAGTATCAGGCTGTTTTGAGAACAGTAGCTTTGTAATACAGCTTGAAATCTGGTATGGAAATCCCACCGACTTTGTGCTTCTTTCTCAGGATTGCTGTAGCTATTTGGGTCCTTTTTTATTCCAGATGAATTTTTGAAGAGTTCTTTCTAGGTCTGTGAAATATGCCATTGGTATTTGAATGAGGAGTGCATTAAATTTATAGATTGCTTTGGGTAGTATGGACATTTTAATTATGTTGATTTTCCAAATCCATGAACATGGTATGTTCTTGCACCTGTCTTCCTCTATTTCTTTTTTTAGTGTCCTGTAGGTTTCCACAAATAGGTCTTTTACCCCTTAGTTAAGTTTATTCCTAGGTGTCTTAATTTTTTTGGTGTGATGGTAAATGGGATTGCTCTTTTAGCCTCTCTTTCTGTAAGTTCACTATTAGTGTATAGAAATGCCATAGATTTCTTGGCATTAATTTTGTACCCTGCTACGTTGCTGAACTCATTTATTAACTCTACTAAATTTTTTATGGAGTCTTTCGGGTTTTTTATGTATAATATCATGTCATCTGCAAATAAGGATAGCTTAACTTCTTCTTTTCCAATTTGGATGCCTTTTATTTCTTCTTCTTTTCTAATTGCAATGGCTAATACTTCCAGTACTATGTTGAACAGGAGTGGTGAGAGTGGGCAACCCTGTCTTGTTCCTGTTCTTAGGGGAAATGGTTGTAGTTTTTCCCATTGAGTATGATGTTTGCTGTGGGTTTGTCATATATGGCTTTTATTATGTCCAGGTATGGTCCTTCTATTCCTACCTTGTTGAGAGTTTTTATCAAGAAAGGAGGTTGGATTTTGTCAAATGCTTTTTCTGCATCAATTGGTATGACTATGTGATTATTATCTCTCAATTTGTTTATGTGATTATCACATTTATTGATTTGTGGATATTGTACCATCCTTGCATTCCTGGGATAAATCCTACTTCGTCATGGTGTATGGTCTTTCTGATGTACTGCTGAATCCAATTTGCTAGAATTTTATTGAGGATTTTGGCATCTATATTCATGAGGGATATTGGCCTGTAATTCTCTTCCATTGTGTCATCTTTATCTGGTTTTGGTATCAGGGTGATGTTACCTTCATAGAAGGAGTTTGGAAGTGTTCCATCCTCTTGAATTTTCTGGAATTGTCTGAGGAGTATAGGTTTTAGTTCTACTTTGAATGTTTGGTAAAACTCCCCTGTGAAGCTGTCTGGCCCTGGGCTTTTGTTTGCTGGAAGCTTTATGATGACTGCTTCAATTTCTTCCACAGTTATTGGTCTATAGAGTTGTTTAGATTCTTCCTGATTGAGTTTTGGGAGGTTATATTTTTCTAGAAATATATCCATTTCATCCAGGTTGTCCAGTTTGTTGGAGTAGAGTTGTTCATAGTATTTTTTAACAATCCTTTGTATTTCAGTGGGTTTTGTTGTTATTTCACCCCTTTCATTTCTGATTTTATTTATTAGGGTCCTCTCTCTTTGCTTCTTGGTGAGTCTGGCTAGAGGTTCATCAATCTTGTTTATCCTTTCAAAGAACCAGCTCTTGGTTTTGTTGATCTTCTGTATTGTTTCTTTGGTCTCTATGTCATTTATTTCTGCTCTTATCTTTACTATTTCCTTCCTTCTGCTTACACTGGGCTTTTCTTGTTGCTTTCTTTTTAACTCTTTGAGTTGTTGGGTTAGATAATTTATTGCCGCTGTTTCTAGTATTTTTTTTGTTTGTTTGTTTTTTTGCGGTAGAATTGTAGAGCTATGAACTTCCCTCTCAGAACTGCTTTAACTGTGTCCCATAGATTTTGGATTGTTGTGCTATCATTGTCATTTGTTTCCATGATGTTTTCTATCTCTACCTTGATCTCTCTAGTAACCTAGTCATAGTTTAATAGCATGCTGTTTAGTCTCCATGTGTTTAATTTCTTTGGATTGTTTCTATTGTAGTTGATTTCCAGCTTTATGCCACTGTGATCTGAGAATATGCTTGATATGATTTCTATCTTCTTGAATTAGAAGAGACTTTGGTTATTACCCAACACATGGTCTATCTTTGAGAATGACCCATGGGCACTTGAAAAGAATGTATATTCTGTGGCATTGGTGTGAATGATCTGAAGATGTCAATTAATTCCATCTGGTCTAATGAGTCATTGAGGATTGATGTTTCTTTACTGATTTTTTGTTTAGAGGATTTGTCCAATGGTGATAGTGGGGTGTTAAAGTCTCCTACTATGATCGTATTGCTGTCTCTCTCTCCCTTGATATCCTCTAGGAGTTTTTGTATGTATTTGGTGCTCCTGTTTTGGGTGCGTATATGTTTACCAGAGTTATTTCTTCTTGTTGGATTGCTCCCTTTAGTATTAATGCAGTGTCCTTCTTTATCTCTTGTTATGTCATTCACTTTGAGATCTAATTTGTCAGATATAAGTATGGCTACCCCAGCTTTTTTTTCATTTCCATTCGCCTGAATAACTTTCTTCCAACCTTAACCCTCAATCTGTGTGCGTCTTTTTTCCGGAGGTGGGTTTCTTGTAGACAGCAGATACATGGGTTTTGTTTTCTTATCCATTCTGTTACCCTATGTCTTTTAATTGGAGCATTTAATCCATTTACATTTAAAGTTATTATTGATGGGTACTTATATGTTGCCATTTTTGTTCTTTACCCCTGTGTTCCTTCTTCGCTTCCTATTTCTTTTTACAGCAGATCCTTTAGCATTTCCTGCATTACTGGTTTGGTGGTGACGAATTCCCTTAGTCTTTTTTTATCTGTCAAGCTCCTGATTTGACCTTCAATTTTGATTGAGAGCCTTGCTGGGTATAGTGTTCTAGGATTCAGACCCTTCCTTTGCATGACTTTGTAAATTTCATTCCACTGCCTTCTGGCCTGATAGGTTTCTGTTGAGAGATCATTTGTTAGTCTGATGGGGGTTCCTTTGTAGGGGAATTTCTGTCTCTCTCTGGCAGCTTTTAAGATTCTTACTTTGTCATTGGTGTTTGCCAATTTAATTATAATGTGCCTTGGTGTAGGTCTTTTGGGGTTCATTTTGCTTGGGACTCTGTGAGCTTCGTGGATTTGTGTGGGTTCTTTCTTTCCTATATCAGGGAAGTTTTCTGTCATTATTTCTTCCAACAGGTTTTCTATTCCTTGCTCAGTTTCCTGTACTTCTGGAAGCCCAATTATACGGATGTTGTTTTGTTTCATATTGTCCCAAAGTTGCCTTAGGCTCTCCTCCTGCTTTTCTTTTTTTTTTTTCTAGAAGCTGCTCTGCTTGGTTATTTTTTCCTACCTGGTCTTCTAGCTCACTGATGTGATGCTCTGCTTCTTCTAGTCTACTCTTAATACTTTCTATTGAGTTCTTTACTTCAGCAATGTCACTTTTCATTGGCTCTTCTTGGCTCTTCTTCATTTCTTCTTAGCTCATTATCATTTCTTCCTGGGTCTTCCTCATTTCCTCTTGGTTCTTAATCATATTATCAAATTTGTCTTCCATTCTTTTCAGCCACCTTATGACCATTTCTCTGAATTCTTTCTCTGACAGTTGTTAACTTCCATTTCGTTTGCCTCCTTTTCTGGCGAGGCTTGTTTTCCTTTCATATGTGGGCTGTTTCTTTGTCTCCCCATGGTCTCTCTTCTCTGTGTATCTGGTTCTGTAGTTCTCACTCTCCTGCATTGATTTAAAGGCACAAAATACAACACAACGAAGTGCAATGCACCAGGCACTGAACCTGAATATAGTCACAGTAATGGTAATCTCAAATAAAGGAGATTGCCAGAGAAAGGCAAATTCAGTGATAGGTGAGAAAAAAGGAAGAGAACCCCCCCAAACACACAGAGACACTCACACACCCACACTCACACAAAAAGAAAGAGACCCCCCCCACACACACACACATACTCACAAAAAAGAAAGACAGGAATGCCAAAATGATAATGATAAAAGGGGAAGACGGAAAAAAAAGGAGTAAATTATAAATATGGGGTGAAAACTCCTATAGGACAGCCCCTAATCCACACCAAAACCTGCAACAAGTACCTGGAGATTGATACAAATTACATAAAACTACTAATATCAAGGGAGGTGAGGGAACACTGAAGCAAAAATCTATCTAAAAAAACAATGCAAATGAGGACAACAAAACAAGAAACGACACCAAAAATAAAAATAACCCCCCCTACAACATAAACCAAAATAAAAGAATAAGCAAATCAATCTCATAAACCTGCATAAAAAATGGATATAATCAACAGTCAAGTAAACAACAATAACAGGACAGGGATAAAAACACTTTAAGATAGTGAAGTCGGAGAAGCTAGAGGTATATATGGACTTGGAGTAGGTGGTTGGAGATTAGATATATAAGTGGGGTGAAATTTTAACAGGGGTAAAAAGAAAGAATTAAGGTAAATCTAAAGCGGGAAAAGTGTAAGGGAAACAAGGCACTAAATAGGGAAAGTTTAGCAAGAGAGTGGTGGTATAAAGGTGAAGTTGAGGTAGAGTAAAAGATACTAAAGAGTAAATGAAAATAGACTGTATTCCCAAGGTCAAAGAGAAAATATAATCAATTCCTTGAGTCACACAAGAGTCAATTTGTGATTCGGCCCCTGGGTGGCAGTGTTTCTAGATTGACTTCTGGGTCTATTGGTCCTCTCTATCCTGAACTAAAATTTTGCTGTCCCTGTGGTATTCAATACTGCCTTTCTAATGGTGACTGCTGGTTTAGCAGCCAGGCAGCCAGGATCCTCCCAAAATCTTCCAGGTCTCCCTCCTCTGTCAGGTCCAAATTGGTTGTGCTCCAGGGATTAACTCTGCCACCAGCTCCAAGGGCCCTCTCCCACATTTACCAGCTCCAACAGCCAAAGATTTTATTTCAGGTGCAGATCTCCTGGCTTTGAGTTCCAAGGCGCAGATCTCCCTGTCTGCCAGCCCCCTCAATTTCACGCCCAAAGTACCCCCAGGGAAATCTGACCTTTCCGTACTGGAGCGCAGAGCTCCCTAGACTCTGCACGTGTCCGCTCCAACTGGGTGCCTGTGTTCCGGGAGTCTCAGCCGTCCAGCCAGTACTGCAGCTGTATATTTTCAGATCCTTCCCCTTCAAGATGTCGTGGTCTGCCTCCGCGCGCCTCCTCGCGCAGTTGGCTCAGTTAGAGAACCCAGCAGTACTAGGGCCACTCAGGCTGGGGAGACCAGCCCAGCAGTCCCCTATCTTCTCCCAGAGCACAGCTGTCACCCTACTCTCCAACAAAAGCTCCCTGTGCGACCTTCAGCTGCTCCCTCCTTCTGCCCTGGGAGCAGATTCAGATCGAATCCCTCCCTTCCGCTGCCATTTTTTCTTCATTGATGATGAACTATTTTTATTTTAAGTGCAAAAATAGTATAGTTACATGGTGGTTTTTTTATAAGTTTATATTTTATCTATTCAAAGTGAAGAATTACAGATGGAAAGGGAGAGTAGATGGCCATGAGATGATAGTTTTTACGAATCAAGGATGGGTGCCTGAGTGCACATTATGTGAGCTTGTCTGCATTTCTATATGTTCAAAATTCTTCATTAGAAACAATTGAAAAAATGAAGTAGTTCTCCCCAAATAGGGAAGAGGCACAGCTGTGGATCATGGTCTAAGAAACTAAGCTACCCTGATAATCCAGGATCTGTTATAAGGGCAGTAGGGATTTGAAGAGTGATGCAAAAACATAGAGAGCTTGTGAAAAAAACAAATGGTGGAGGCCACCAAAGACATTTATTTGTGCCATAGCTTTTGCTGGATCCAGGCTCTTACACATGTAGTAATCACCACCTATGTCATACAACATAAAAGACTAGTTGTATGATTTCTATGTCAACTTCACAGATCTCATTCTGAATTCTAACTTGTCCTTATAACCTTCAAATCCTTGTCCTAGTGCAGTGATGGGCAACCTTTTGAGCTTGGTGTGTCAAAATGTGCCAAAAAAACAAGTAAAACCAGTGTGTCACTTCGAGAGAAAAAAATTTCGCGATATTTATAGTTTAAGTAACAAAAATGTATAATTTTAATACAGAACTGTATTTAATAAACCAAAAACTAATTATTTAACTTACCTGCTTACTGACTTCTTTGTTCATCTGTCAGTTAGTTTTGTTGGTCTTGATATTAATTAACTTGTGTTGGGTGCAGTGAAATAAGATAAGTGAGAAGGAGGGGGGATTCTTTAACTAACCTGCCTATTAGTGACTTTTTTTTTTTTTTTGCTGAATTTCATTGGCTAAACCTTCAATTGAAGGTTGGTATTTTGTACACTTCAAACCCAAGCAAGCGCTACTAACTTCATCTGTCAATCTGTTTCTTTTGTTGGTTTTGATATTATCTAATGCTGAGAATAAGGTCTCACAAAAGTACGTGGAGGGAAAAATTATGAGTAAAGTCATTGCTATATTTTTCAGGGTGCTATAAGTGTCTGGTAATCGGTTCCAGGCACTCCAAATCTCCTGTTCATAGTGGCACTCCTGTTGATTCTCCAAGTGCCACCTTTCCAGATTTTTAAGCTTTGACCTAAGTTGACAAACATCTGAGCCCAGTTGCTGTCTTGAAATTCTGCAAGTTGCATCTTCAAATCACAATTTGCATCCATTGGAAGCCATTTAATTCCAAACTACCGTAGACTACTACATCAGGATACTTAATTATTTTTACGGTCTGTTCTAGGCTTCTAAATTAATTAAATCTATCACTGAACTGGTCAAGTAACAAGTCTAAAACATGCTGGTACTTATATGCACGGATTCCATTTCATTTTTTACAGCTGCACTGGCCTTCTCAAAATACTTTGTTACTCCAGGAAAATACTTATAAGTTATAGTTTCTACATCTCGCTTGAAATTTTTAAGTTTACTTTCAAAAGCTTTTATGTATCCAAATATAATGTCAATACTTTTGCCAAATCCTTGTAATTTTAATTTCAGTTCATTAATATGAACAGACAGGTCTGTTAAAAAATATCAGGGTGTTGACCCACTTATCATCATTGAGCTGAGAAAAGTTTCCCAGATCCTTATCCTCAAGAAATACTTTATTTTTTCAGAGCACTCCACAAAGCGCTCAAGAACTTTGCCTTGGCTCAGCCATCTTACATTATTATACATCATCAGTCCACTGTAGGTGGAATCAGCCTCCAGTAAAAGTGCAGAAAATTCTCGCTTGTGAAGGGGGTGAGCAGTTATTAAATTAACTATTTTTGTAATAAGTGACATTAAGTTGTTTAAGTTGGTGAATCCTGCCTTGACACATAAAACTTCCTGATGGATAATACAATGAAAAGGCACAATCAGATGTCCAATAGCTTCCACAAACAATTTGATAAATCCGACTTTTTCCCCACTATGTTTGGTGCCCCATTTGTTGTCACTGACACAACTTTAGAGATATCAATGCTTAGGTCATGGAATGTTTGTATAACAACCTTACATATTTCCCTTCCTAATGTACTTTTTGGCACTGATACTAACTTTATCAACTCTTCTCTCACTGTGAGACCATCAGAATATCAACCAATAATGGCCAATTGAGCATGTGATGTGACATCAGTAGTTTCATCAAGAGAGATAAAAAAATACTTACAATTACATATGTCTCTCTTTAATTGATGTTGTACATTTGTGTTCAGTCTCATTATTCGGTCTTTTATATTTCTACTGAGTGGTAACTCAGTCTCTTAATAATTGTATCTTTATTCTGCATATCATGAAATAGAATTGGTACACATCTTAGGAGAGTTTCTTTAATAAATTCTCCCTCACTGAGAGCTTTTCATGCTGAGCTATGGAGTGAGCAATACTCAAACTTGCAGATGTTAAATTTGTAGAGCCCTTTATAAATTTAAGGATGAAATGAGATTGGTTCTTATAAATTTGTGGCTGCCTGGAAATGTATTCCTTCCTTTCATCCTCACTTTTTTTCAAGAGCTGGGAATGATTAGTCTCAAAATGTCTATTTATAGTCCATGTTCTGCTTGCTGCCATTTCAGTACATAGAACACAAAATGATCTGCCATTTTTTTCTATAATGCCATACATCTCGGTCCATATCTCTTGCAAGAGTTGTCTACTGCTACTACCACTTCCTTTACTTAACCTTGTTTTTTATTTTTTGGGTTCTCCATCAGGGGGGCAGTGACAGAAGATAGTCTGTTAGCCCTGCAGGCAATTAGGGGTTAACTAGCCTAACTGACCACAAGATGGCACATGTAACTGTCTTTTTAGGAAAGGGCAAGGTTAATACGCAGAAATAGGGGTTAATAAGAATGCAAAACAGTAATAGTGGTAAAATGGAGTCTGCACTATGCTGCAAAATGACATTCCTTATATAAATTAAGATGGCTGCCGCTATTTCTAATGGTGGGAAACAGCACCCATAGCACAGGCCCTCGCCTTTCCCAGCCTCCCCATCACTTATCTCAGTAATGATGGTCAATAAAAAATTCATGACACCCCAGAACAGTAGATTGGATGATGGTTGCTGTGGTTATGTGGTTGCTGATAATGGCGATCACAGAGCCCCCAGAGATGTGTCCCCCATGGCATTCTGCTGCTCCCTGCTCTGCCACCCAGAAGTGAGGTCAAAATTCCCCTAACAGCCTAACGAGAAGTCCCAGAACTAGACGCTCTGTGCCAGAGTTCTGTTGTTTTGGCCTACAGACCTCTGGCACAGAGTGTCTACACTACAGCAAATGTTTCATCCTTGGCTACTGTACCTGGCCAGTAGCCGAGGATGAAATTTCCTTCTCGGCACGTGGCCCCATACTTCTCTGTATGCGACCGCATGCAGCCCCATGTCATCAAAAATGGCTAGGCATGTCAGTGCTGACACTTGTGTCATAGGTTCGCCATCACGGTGCTAATCCATATCCATGATCCACTCAGGTTTGCTTGCAGCTTTGCTTCATCTTCATGTTGACTGTCCAACAGGATATTTCCCCTGCTTTTGAATAATCTCTACATTTGATGATTTATTTATGCTTCTAGCATATGTTTGCTGATTTTAAAAATGCCTCTTTTATTGTCTTAGGACACACTATAGAGTATAGTATAAGCCTTTCCTTACCTTTTGTATTATTATTTCAAACATGTATACTTTAAAGCTCTTCAGAAGAGAAAAAATCATTAAAATGCTGTTGGAGATTATGCAGGATTGACCAAAAAATTTAGAGCTGAGGCAATTATTTTAGTTATAGAAAATCTGAATTATCAAACAATCAAATAGATGACTACATAATTGATTGTAATTTGCTTGTTAAGATTAAAGCAACAATGAACATGCCTTAAGTAAAAAATAAAGCCGGTGATGATGTCATGCATGCAAATATTTTTAATAAGCTGAATTGTTTTACTCTTTTTGTTAAACTCAATTATTAAAATATTTTTAAAAATATGAAAGCCAACAACTTGCAAGATGACACTCACTTTAATGACTGAATTGGAGTGCTGAAAGATTCAAATTTGAGGAATGAATTGCTACTGAGCTGAAAAGAAGTAAATCAACTAGTAAGGGATATACTCTTTAAATAGGAATATTTCAGAACTCATAGTGAGAAACTTAAAACAAATAATAATAATATTAGTATATAACAATTGAACCACACGATGTCATTTACAAAGCACTTTCACATGTGACCCAAGTTAATCTTCACAATAAGCATAGTAGATACCATTTTCCCTATTCTATATTGAGAAATTGTTCATAAGAGTAATCCTTTTGAATGCCTTATCCAAGGTCATCTATCTCATTATTGCAGTTCCAACTAAAGTCAAGTTCTGAATCCAGTGTTGCCAATCATCATCACAGACATCAAATCCTAATTTTTCCAAAGCGATGTTATTCCAGAAAATTAATTCTCATTAAATTCATCTGTATTTTTAAACATGTCCTAAATAGATTCAGAGTTGCCATAGAGAAAGATAAAAATTTTCTGCCATCATAAATGAGATCCTACATCAAGCTTACAGGTCTATTGGCAATTGTAGTGAAAGTCTTCCAAAATTCAATTTTATAGTTATTTTATAACTTAATAAAAAGAAAATTGAACAATTATTTCTAAGGATTTTATTTACCACATGGAGGCTTTATTGTTCTCTTATGTATCAGAAAACTGTAGATTTATTGACAGACTAATTCGAGTTAGCTATCTTGGTGGTGAGGTTCCTGAAGTCAGATTTTTTGTTTCATTTTTTCATAGATATTCTCATTGTTTCTTAACAATTTATCCAGAAACCACTTTTTAAGTATTTCCTGATTGCTCCAGAGATAAAAACATTAATTTTCCATAATATATATATATATGGCTATTAAATGGATATGATAATGACTATGTCTTCTTGGGAATGAGAGTATATGTTGAAGGGAGAATTATTAGAAAGCAGAAATACAGCTTAAATACCTAGACAATAACAGGCCCCATCCTAGCCTCTCTGACTGGGCTCCCAGTTGGACAACTAGCATCGTCCATAATCTGGGTCTTCATGTCCCAGGGATTCCCTTCTCAAATGAACCTGAATCTACTTCCAGAGCTGTATGTGCCTTTTCCTGGGCCCATCATGCTGCATGATGAAGACCTGCCTCACATGTATATACCCCTATGCCCAGGGAGTACACAAGTGGCAGGTGTTAATGGAAAGGCATGAATAAAGTTTTAACCTGCGTATGGGAGTGTCCACAGGAGTGGAAGAGCTCATTCCAGAGGTGGAGAAAATAAGGGGAGAAAAGCGCTAACTCCTGCTTAGGGGAGGATTTTTTCTATAATGCTACCTTCAAATCTAGAGTTGCAATGAGTTTGAGAGTTCAGAATTTGAACCCTTCCTTCCAGGTAATTCAGTCGGCACTTTGTCAAAGTAGGAGCAAAGAACACAGTATATTAGTGTTATTTATAACTTTTAAATACATATATTTAGTGTATGCAGGTCTTCATCTGTTCTCACAGACTTGGTGAGCACCAAAGCCTCACTGAAAGTAAGCCCAATGAGTAAGTCCTAAGCCAGAGGGTCAGCTCCTGCACGGCAGCTGAACCTCTGGAGTAAAACAACAACAACAACAACAACAACAACAACAACAACAAAAAACAGTGAAAAACAACACTGAATTCAGAACTTGACTTTAGTTGGAACTACAACTATGAGATATATGACTTTGGCTAAGGCATTCATAAATGTAATAGGTGGCCTGAGCAAGGGTGGCATTATCAGAAGAGGAATTTGCACTTGCTTTGCTGGCATATGCCAATAACATAATGAATATGATATCATAATGTCAGAAGAATATGTTATGATAATTAACAGAGCCTTAATGATTTTTTTCTTTTAAGTTTAAACAACTTCTCAGCTTTCATCTCTTTAAAAATTTTAGTTTTATTGTGGCGAGTATTACAGATGTCCCACATTTCTCCCCTTTGCCCGCTCAACCCATCTCCCGAGCTATCCCAGGTCTTCACCTGCCTACTGTCTGTGTCCATGGGATATGACTTCCTTTTTTTCTTTTTCCTTTCTTTTAAATTTCTTTATTAAGGTATTACATATGTGTCCTTATTCCCTCATTATCCCCCACTTCCCATTCATGCCCTACCCCTCTGTTGTCTGTGTCTATTGATTAGGCTTATATGCATCTATATAAGTCCTTCAGTTGATCTCTCTCCCTTACCCCACTATCCCCTACATTCCCTGAGGTTTGATGTTCTGGTTGATGTTTCTCTGTCTCTGATTCTATTTTTGTTAATCAGTTTCTATTATTCATTATATTCCACAAATGAGTGAGATCATGTGATATTTATATTTCCCTGCCTGGATTATTTCACTTAGCAAAATGCTCTTGATCTCCATCCATGTTGTTGCAAATGGTAAGGACACTTTCTTTATTACCACAGCATAGTATTCCATTGTATAGATGTACCACTGGTTTTTAATCCACTCATTTACTGATGGGCATTTAGGCTGTTTCCCAGTCTTAGTTTAGATATGGTGAATTGTGCTGCTATGAACAGAGGCGTGTATATAACCTTTCTGATTGGTGTTTCTAGATTCTTGGTATATATTCCTAGAAGTGGAATCACTGAGTCAAATAGGAGTTACATTTTTAGTTGTTTGAGGAAACTCCATACTGCTCTCCACAGTGGCTGCACAAATCTGCATTGCCACCAGCAGTGAAAAAGAGTTCATTTTCTCCTCATCCTCACCAGCACTTGTCATTGGTTGACTTGTTGATAATAGCTATTCTGACAGGTGTGAGATGGTAACACATTGTTGTTTGGATTTCCATCTCTCTGATGATTAGTGATTTTGAGCATGTTTTCTTATGTCTCTTGGCCTTCCTTCTGTTTTCTTTCGAAAAGTATATGTTTAGATCAGTTGCCCATTTTTTAATCTTTATTGTTCAGTTTATTAATTACATTGTGCCCCTTTTTATCCGCTATAGCTCCCCTCCACCCTGTACCCATCCAACCCTCCGCCCTTACCTCCCCCCCACTGTCCTCTCCCAATGTTGCAAGATATTTGTCCAGTCTCTTGCTGTACTTTCCACACTCCTTTTCTTCCCAAGAATTGTCGGTCCATTCCCTCTCTATGTCCCTGATTCTGTTATATTCACCAGTTTATCCTGTTCATCAGGTTATTAATTCACTAGATTTTTATGTTCATTTGTTGATAGATGTGTATTTGTTGTTCATAATTTATATTTTTACCTTTTTCTTCTTCCTCTTCTTAAGGAAGGTCTTTCAGCATTTCCTATAATATTGGTTTGGTGGTGATGAACTCCTTTAGCTTTTTCTTATCTGTGAAGCACTTTATCTGACCTTTAAATCTGAATGATAGCTTTGCTGGATAGAGTAATATTGGTTGTAGATTCTTGCTATTCATCACTTTGAATATTTCTTGCCACTCGCGTCTGGCCTGCATCGTTTCTGTTGAGAAATCCGCTGACAATCATATGGGTGCTCCCTTATATGTAACTAACTGTTTTTCTCTTGCTGGTTTTAATATTCTCTCTTTGTCTTTTGCTCTTGGCATTTTAATTATGATGTGTCTTGGTGTGGTCCTCTTTAGATTCCTATATTTTGGGGTTCTGTGTACTTCTTGGGCTTTTAAGTCACTTTCTTTCACCATGTGGGGGAAGTTTTCAGTCACTATTTCTTCAAGTAGGTTTTCATTACCTTGCTCTCTCTCTTTTTCTGGCACCCCCATAATTCAGATGTTGGCATGCTTGAGGTTGTCCCAGAGGCCCCTTACACTATCTTCAATTATCTGGATTCTTTTTGTTTCTTGCTTTTCCAGCCGAATGGATTTTGCTTCTTTGTATTTCAAAACTTTGACTTGGTTCTTGCAACCCTCTGGACTACTTTTAGGACTTTGTGTAATATTTTTTATTTCAGTCGGTGTATGCTTAATTTCTAGTTGGTCCTTTTTCATATCCTTGAGGGTCTCCTTCGTATCCTCGTAGGTCTTGTTCATTTCTTTGTAGGTCTCATTCATTTCCTCATAGGTCTTCTTCATTTCTTCGTTGGTCTTGTTCATTTCCTGGTTGGTCTTGTTTATTTCCTGGTAATTCTCATTAAGTTGATCGGCCTTTTCTAGGAGCCTCTTGAAAATTGTAATTTCTGTGGTTTTGAACTCTATGTCTAGTCGTCTTTTTTCCTCCATTTCTTTCACACTTGATTTCTTTCCATTTCTCTGCATTGTGGCTGCTTTCCTGAGTTGGTCGATTAGCTTTGTTTGGTAGATGTCCTCTAAGGGACAGTGGCTCAGCCTTACCAGTTACCTGAGGTGGATACTCTTACTGCAATCCTTTATGGGTTGTACAGTATTGTTGGAATTAAGCCCAGCTAATTATTGTTAGCACTAGGAGGGTTTGACCTCCAGGCCAATTGGGTATGAAGGTGAGCTGTGTTCAGGTTGGATGGGCCTAGTCTCCAGGTTGAGCACGCAGCGTCAGCTATGCCCTATGCAGTGTGCAGTTCTCTGTGTTGGGTGGTAATGGCTGTGCACCTCCAAGAGAAAGCCACCACTGGTCTCCACCTGTTGCCAGACAACTCTGCCTCTCCCCAATTGAGTCTGCAAACCCAATGTCTAGCCCAGGGTTGTAAAACAATGCAATCCGGTGGTCTCCTGAATGAGGAACAAGTCACGCATCCTCTCTGTGCTGTCGTGAACTTTACGCGCAAACTGCTGTTCCAAGCTTCGAGCACTCTCCTCAACTCAGAGACCTCTGCTGTGCCCAGCTTTTATCATGCATACCCCGGACTTCGGACCTCACCTGGCACTGGGGAATCTGTGCAGTGGGACGTATCCACCCTCCCCATTAGAGAAATCCAGCTGGGATCACTGCTGTCCGCCCTACAGCCCACGCGCTCACATGGCTCTGAACCTCTCTCTGGGTGTATCTTCAAGGCTGCACTCCCCTGTTCTTCTGAGTCTCAGTGTCCCACCTTTACTTTTATTTGTGGAACTTTCACTCAGCCAGCTTTCTGGTGATTCTGGATGATGTTTGTTTTGTTGTTATGTTATAGTTTTGGAATTGTTGTGCGGGGCAGCACAATAGGTGTTTACCTATGCCGCTATCTTGGTTCCTCTCCACTTGCCCATTTTTTTGATGGGGTTGTTTATATTCTTTTTGTTAAGCTGCATGAGTTCCCTGTAAACATTGGAGAATAAACCCTTATTGGTGATGACATTGGCAAATATGTTCTCCCATGCAGTGGGCTTTCTTGTTGTTTTATTGATGGTTTCCTTTGCTGTGCAAAAGCTTTTAATTTTGATGTAGTCCCATTTGTTTATTTTCTCTTTAGTTTCCATTATCCTAGAAGCAGTATCAATGACGAAATTCTTTTGGCATTTGTCACAGATTTTTCTGCTTATGGAGTCCTCTAGTATTTTTATGCATTTCTGACATATATTTAAGTCCTTGATCCGTTTTGAGTTTCTTTTTGTGTATGGTATAATTCGGTGGTCTAGTTTCATTGTTTTTGCATGTATCTGTCAAATTTTCCCAGCATCATTTATTGAAGAGACTGTCTTGACTCCATTGTATGTTCTTGCCGTCTTTGTCAAGTATTAATTAAGCATAGTGATTTGGATTGATTTCTAGGTTCTCTGTTCTATTCCACTGACCCAATGTCTGTTCTTATGCTAATACCAGACAGTTTTGAGAGCAGTGGCTTTGTAATACAGCTTGAAATCTGGTATTGATATCCCACCTACTTTGTTCTTCTTTCTCAAGATTGCCGTAACTATTTGGAGTCTATTTTTATTTCAGATGAATTTTTGGAAAGTTCATTCTCGGTCTGTGAAATATGTTGTTGGTATTTTAATGGTAAGTGCATTGAACTTATAGATTGCTTTGGGTGGTATGGAGATTTTGATGATGTTGATTCTACCAATCCATGAACACGGTATGTTTTTCCATGTATTTATGTCTTCCTCTATCTCTTTTTTCAGTGTCCTGTAGTTTTTCACATATAGGTATTTTACCTCCTTAGTTAAGTTTATTCCTATTTATGTCAATTTTTTGGTACAATTGTAAATGGGATTGCTTTTTTAGTCTCTCTTTCTGTCAGTTCACTATTGATGTATAGAAATGCGATAGGTTTCTTGGCATTAATTTTGTATCCTGCTACATTGCCAAGTTCATTTATTAAGTCTAATAATTTTTTTGATGGAGTCTTTAGAGTTTTCTATGTACAGTATCATCTCATCTGCAAATAAGGACAGTTTTACTTCTTTTTCAATTTGGATGCCTTCTTGTCTGATTGCAATGGCAAGTGCTTCCAGCACTATGTTGAACAGGAATGGTGAGAGTGGTCACCCATGTCTTGTTCCTGTTCTCAGGGGAAATGGTTTTAGTTTTTGCCCATTGAGTATGATGTTGGCCCTGGGCTTGTCATGTTGAGTTATGATCCTTCTATTCCCACCTTGCTGAGAGTTTTTATCAAGAAGGGGTGTCAGATTTTGTCAAATGTTTTTCTGCATCAATTGATATGACTATATGATTTTTATCACTCAATTTGTTTATGTGATGTATCACATTAATTGATTTGCAAATATTGTACCATCTTTTCATCCCCTCATAAATCCTATTTGGTCATGGTGTATGAACTTTCTGATGTACTGCTGGATCCGATTTGCTAGAATTTTATTGAGGATTTTGGCATCTCTGTTCATAAGGGATATTAGCCTGTAATTCTCTTTAATTGTGTTATCATTATCTGGTTTTGGTATTAGGGTGATGCTGGCTTCATAGAATGAACTTGGAAGTGTTCCTTTCTCTTGAATTTTCTGTAATAGCCTGAGGAGTATAGGTTTTAGTTCTTCCTTGAATATTGGTAAAACTCCCCTGTGAATCCATCTGGCCCTGGGCTTTTGTTTGCTGGTAGGCTTTTAATGACTGCTTCAATTTTTCAATAGTTATCAGCCTATTGAGATTTTTAGAATCTTCCTGAGTAAATTTTGGAAGGTTGTATTTTTCTAGGAATGTGTCCATTTCCTCCATGTTGGCTAGTTTGTTAGAATAGAATTGTTCATATTATTTTTAATAATCCTTTGTATTTCTATGGTGTCTGTTATTACTTCTGCTCTTTCATTTCTGATTATTTTTATTTGAGTCCTCTCTCTTTTCTTCTTGGTGAGCCTGGCCAGGGGTTCATCAATCTTGTTTATCATTTCAAAGAACTAGCTGTTGGTTTCATTGATCATTTGTATTGTTGTTGTTTTTTTGTCTCTATACTATTCATTTCTGCTCTGATTTTTATTATTTCCTTCCTTCTGTTTACTGTGGAATTTTCTTGTTGATCTCTTTCTAATTATTTGATATGTTTAGTTAGATGATTTATTATCATTTTTTCTTTCTTTTTTTTTTTTGAGGTAGACCTGTAGAGCTATAAACTTCCCTCTACGACTGCTTTCAATATGTCCCACAATATTTGCATTGTTGTGTTTTTATTGTCATTAATCTCCAGGATGTTTTTAATTTCTTCTTTGATCTCATTGATAACCCAATCATTGTTTAATAGCATGCTATTCAGCTTCCAAGTGTTTGTATTTATTGGAATGCTTTTATTGTAGTTTATTTCTAATATTATGCCACTGTGGTCTGAGAAAATGCTTGATATGATTTCAATCTTTTTGAATTTAGGGAGACTTTATTTGTGACCCAATATGTGGTCTATTTTTGAAAATGTCCCATGTACATTTGAGAAGAACATATATTCCATGGCTTTGGGGTGAAATGCTCTAAAGATGTCAATTAGGTCCATTTGATGTAGTGAGCCATTTAAAATTGCTGTTTCTTTGCTGGTTTTATGTCTAGAGGATTTATCCAGTGAGGTCAGTGGGTGTATTAAAGTACCCTACTATGATTATATCATTGTAAATCTCTCCCTTGATATCTCCCAGGAGTTTTTTTTAATGTATTTGGGTGCTCTTGCAATGGGTGCATATATGTTTATCAGGGTTATATGCTCTTGTTGCATCAATCCCTTTGTTATCATGAAGTGGTCTTCCTTATCTTTTTGTGACCTTTACTTTTCAGTCTATTTTGTCAGAAATAAGTACTGCTATCCAAGCTTTTTTTTCATTTTCATTTGCCTGAAAGATGTTTTTCCTCCCTTCACTTTCAGTCTGTATGAGTCCCTTTTTCTGAGGTGTGTATATTTTAGACAATATATATATGGGTGATGTTTGTTTGTTTTTTCCATTCAACCACTCAATGTCTTTTGCTTGGAGCATTTAGTTTGTTTGTGTTTAAAGTTATTATATAAAGGTACTTATTTATAACCATTTTTATTTACACTGTCTGTGTTCCTTCTTACCTTTTTATTTCTTCTTTTTACACCAGTCCCTTTACCATTTCTTGCATTGCTGGCTTGGTAGTTATAAACTCCCTTAGCATTTTTTTTGTCTGTGAAGCTCCTTATTTCCCCTTCAATTTTGAATGATAACCTTGCTGCAAAGTGTATACTTGGGTTCAGTCCCTTGGTTTGCATCTCTTTGTAGATTTCCTTCCATTCTTTCTTGGTCTGATGTGTTTCTGTTGAGAAATCATTTGATAATCTAATGAGAGTTCCCTTGTATTTAACTTCCTATCTCTCTCAGAGCCTTTAAGATTCTCTCTTTAACCTGAATATTTGGCATCATAATTATGATGTGTCTTGGTGTGGGTCTTTATGGGTTCATCTTGTTTGAGACTGTTTGTGCTTGTGTGACTTTTTTCTTTGCCATATCAGGGAAGTTTTCTGACATTATTTCTTCAAATAGTTCTTCTAACCCTTGTTTGTCTTCCTGTTGTTGCGGCACCCCTATTATCATTATGTTGCTTTGTTTCATGTTGTCCCATAGCTCCCTTAGGCTCTCCTCCTGTCTTTTAATTTTTTTTTCTCCAGTTACAATTCAATTTGGCTGTGTTTTGCTTCCCTGTCTTCTAGTTTGCTAATTCAGTCCTCCACTTCTCTTAGTCTACTGTTGAAACTTTCCATAGATTTTTATTGCAGCTATGTCACTCTTCATTTCTTCTTGATTCTTATATAAGTTGTTTATTTTTTCATCCATTTCTTCTTGATTCTTACATAAGGTGTTTATTTTTTATTCCATCTGGTTTATGAACTCTAGGACCATTATTCTGAATTCTTTTTTCTGACATATTGCATCCCTCTGTTTCACTTATCTTTTTTTTCTGGGATATGATGATTTTGTACTTCTAAGTCCCTTCTCATTTTACACCCTCTCCCACATGGTAACCATCAAAATATTATCTGGATCTATGAGCCTGATTCTGTTCTTCATGTTCATTTATTTTTTTAATTCAATTGTTAACATATGTGTATTTATTGCCATTTTATGTTCATATTTTCCTCCTCCTCCTCCTCCTCCTCCTCCTCCTCCTCCTTTTCCTTTCTTCCTCCTCTTCCTCATTCTCCTCCTCTACTTCCTTCTTAAAGAAGAACCATTAACAGTTAACGTAATACTGGTTTGGTGGTGATGAATTTCTTTAGCTTTTTCTTGTGTAGGAAGCTCTTTATCTGACCTTCAATTCCAAATGATAGCTTTCCTAGATAGAGTTATCTTGGTTATAGGTCCTTGCTTTTCATCACTTTGAATATTTATTGCCATCCCTTCTGGCTTGCAAATTTTATGTTGAGAGAGCTGACAGTTGTATGGGTGCTCCCTTATAGGCAACTAACAGCTTTTCTCTTGTTGCTTGATTCTCTCTTTGTCTTTAATCTTTAGCATTTTAATTATGATGTATCTTGATGTGGGCCTCTTTGGGTTGATCTTGTTTGGTATTCTTTGTGCTTCCTGGATTTTTATGTGTATTTCTTTCACCAAATAAGGGAAGTTTTCTGTCATTTTTTCAGATAGGTTTTCAATATTTTTCTCCCTCACTTCTCCTTTTGGCACCCCCATGATGTGAATGTCCCGGAGTCTCCTTCATATTTTTTGGATTCTTTCTTCTTTTGGCTGTTCTGTTTGGGTGTTTTTGCTACCTTGTATTCCAACTTCTTGTGTTGATTCTCTTGGTTCTTGACTCTACTGTTGATTTTATGTACATTATTCTTTATTTCAATTAGTGTATTTTTTCATTTCTGATTGGTGCTTTTTTATGTTTTTGATGTTCTAACCAAGTTCCTTGAGGTTCTTATTATGTTCCTTGAAGTACTCTGTAACTTTCTTGAGAATCTTTATAACCATTGTTTTGAACTCTGTATCTGGTAGTTTTACTGCTTCTATTTCATTTGGTTCTTTTTCTGGAGATGTCTCTTGTTCTTTCATTCATGGCATGTTTCTTTGTTTCCAAATTTTGGTTGCTTCTCTCTGTTTGTTTCTATGTATTAGGTAGAGCTGTTATGTCTCCCAGCCTTGGTAGATTGGTCTTGTGTAGTAGGTATCCTGTAGGACCCAGTGGCTCAGCCTTCCCAGTCACCTGAGCGGGTGCTCCAGGTGCACCCCTGTGTAAGCTATGTGCACTGTTTTATTACAGTTGAGCCTTGATTGATGTTGGCATCACTGGGCAAGATTGACCCCTGGGCCAATTGGTTGTAAGGATTGGCTGCAACTACAGTGAAAGAGTTGCTGTGCAGGAGCTAACCTTCTGGAGTAGGACTTGCTTCATTTGGGGCTTTGATGATCACCAAGTCCTGTCCTTCAGTGTGTGTATTATGGAGGTGGTAGGGTTATAATCCAGTGTGGTTGAAGCTGACCATCAGATGCACTGGCTCTGGAGCCTCCAAGAATATATAAAGTCAGCCACTCCCTGTGCCCTGCCAGGGGCCACTCAGCATGAGCTACAAAGCAATCTGAAGATTGCTGCCAATTGAGTTGTGTAGTGTGCCCAGAAGAGGCCAAGCTATGAACCAAGGGGGCTACCACTACTACCAGGACTGGGCCATTTATTGAGAAGTACAGGGCATGCTGAAGCCAAATTCTGCTTGTTTAAGAGCTTTTTGGAAAATCTGATGCATGAGGCAAAAGAGGCCATTACTATGGCAAAGCCACTGAAAATTGCTTGGAAGAACCTGTGAGTAGGTGTGGGTGGGAGGTTCTAAAGGTATCCACTGAGGGTGGGGTGCAAAGTGTGAGCCAGGTTGATGGAAATTCAGATATGGCAACTGCCTTTTGGCTCTGTAGTTGGAAGAGCTCAGCAAAAGAAAAATGGCATCTTCTAGCAAATCTATCTGAGAGAAAGTTGCCTCTACAGCTCTGGCCATATTCCAGAGAACTCAGTTATTCCCCACACATCCCAGGATACTTTCAAACACCTGCCCCAATACTGGAGCTCAGAGGGAGTGAGTCTGTGGATATGAGTCTCCAGCAGCACCCATATCACTCAGCAACAATCCCCACTTGCTTTTAAAGCCATAAGTTGTGGGTAATTCTCTTCCCAGCACTGCAACCTTGAGTGGGGATAGACTGTGGAGGTGGGACGGTGTCTTATGTGGGGCTGGGATGCCTAGAACCTTAGGGAAACCACCACAGCAAAAATAACAATTCAAATAATAAACCACCACACGTGGGTGTGGGACTAGCCATTTCCACGATTCTGCCCCCATCTGCACCCCTCATAATAGTCTCAATGTGCTTCTTCTTTAATTTCTTTTAGTTGTAGAACTTCCTTTCAGACATATTTCAGGTGGTTTTTAAGTTAGTTGTTCTGTATTTTAGTTGTAATTTTGATGTGGTTGTAGGAAGCAATCAGTGCTACATATACTTATGCCACCGACATCTTGACTGGAACTTTCAGCTTTCCTCTTGTAGATAAAATAAACCTAAGATAACACTAGGGGATGCCCTCACTCAAAGTAATAATCTAAATGCTAAGTCCAAATTCTCAGTATTGCTGAAGCAAAAATTCAGGACAATTCAGTAAAAAAAAATAGTCATCTATTCAACAAAAATGCATCAGTCATTTACTTGTAAATGGGAGACATTTTTAAAGGATCATTTAGGGATAAACAGATGGATCTGGCATAGT
Organism: Antrozous pallidus; assembly: GCA_027563665.1. NCBI lineage: Eukaryota > Metazoa > Chordata > Mammalia > Chiroptera > Vespertilionidae > Antrozous > Antrozous pallidus. The sequence continues at coordinate 116,860,632 of CM050509.1, forward strand.
TATTATTTTCTTGTCTGATAATGAAGATCATATTACCATGTAAATGGCTATAATGTAGGGAAACACACAGTATGTCCCTAAGAGATGTGATTCTGTGGGAGTTGCTAGGTATGTAAATTGTGGGAATTCTGTATACAGATTCAGTATGCTGCCCAGGCTAGAATCCCCAAAGCTCACTGCTGTCTGCTTTGAATGTTCTTACTCCCTTCCTTTATCTAGCTAATTCTTGAATGTTAACCCATATCAAGTGCATTTCCTAACACTGTCTCCCCACCAAGGGGTAGATGTACATCCTTTGAGATCCTAAAGCACCACAGGCAACTTCACTGTAGTCTAATAATTTACACAGCTGTTTACCCACTGGAATTAGGTTCTTTAGGGCACAAGCATATCTTGTATTTTTGTGTGTCTTCTGCTACCCACAATGTTGGCGATATGTTTGGAATTTCTTAAGGGCCTATTGGATGCCTGTGAATTGGAGGGATACAATAACTATAGTGTAAAAGTTATCAAGATAGGATTTGAAGAAAAATAAAAGGGTAAACTATTTGAAGTGAAGGAAATATCATGAGTACAGCATAGGTGAGGCACTGATACAGGAGAAAAACAAATAGTGGAATTGAGCTTTGCTGGAACAGTGATTTGGGTAACATTTAGGAAGTCATGCAGACTAAGAAGGCTTTTGAACATCAGGCTAAGTATCCTGCACCTATTTTTGTAAGCAACAGAATAATGTCAGTGAATGTTTTTTAACTAGTATAGTTTTATAATTTGAGACCCACTTTAAGAATTGTAACAATGGCATGAATGAAAATGCATAGGAGGAGAGAATAGCAGCAACAGATGAACTAGAAAACTCTTCATTCAACCCGCCATTTATTGATAACTTTTTAGTTCACAGATATTGGTCTAGGATCTGGAGACACTGAAGCATATAAGAAATGGTCTGTCTTTAAAATCCCACAGTCATGCAGGGGAGACTTACCTTAAATATGGAGGAACAATCATGGAAGACACTGTAAAGGTTTTATGAAAGACACTTTGTAAGCAAGAGAGCAGAGAGATTCAAAGTTGGCCATGGTGGCAGGTGCTGGGTGTGGAGGTCACAGGGACATAGGCTACCAAGGAGACAGAACTTAACCTCACACCACCCTGCTTGGCCCTGGAAAATGGCTGGCTATCCAGTGACGGGTAAGATTCCTCAGGGAAGGAACAACCTAAGACAGGCACAGTCGCAGAAGGGCCATCAGGAGTGAATTTGGGGGTCCACAGATGAGAGGCACAGAACCTCATCCCCCAAGCTTCCAGGGGCCTTATCCCTCATTCCTCATGAGGGAGGTGTACTACTCCCATGGTTGCTTCACTTCCCATGCCCAGCAAAGATCAGGACCCAGGTAACAGACAGAGACTTGGCTGAAAACAGTTGCCCTATATCTAAAGCTAGCCTAGCACCAGGAATGCTCAGGGCCTACTCAAGAATGCAGACAATTATTTCCACTAATATTTACAGGTTAAACTAAGATGGTTGTCAGAGTATTAAATTTGACATCAAAATAGTAATCAAATTTTCAGATTAATTTAAATTTGCTAATTGAAATAAGTGAATAGTTAAGAAAATTGAATTGTACTGGACAATAAGCTGTTTCTAAAGTATTAACTAAAATTTCTATTGGTAGTTCATCTACTGGTAAAATTGCTGAACATGCAGTGAACCTAAAGCAGTAATATTTGTGTGCAAAAAATTAAAACTTAAAGTTATAAAGACTGCATTATAAAATTTCCAAAAGTCTCCATTAATAAAAAAAGAGGATAGTAGGCTAATATCATGTAAGAAAATAAGATCCTGTAAGTAAATTACATCTAAGACATTTTTACTTTAGAAAATTAATTTTCATTTGTAATACTAACAGCAAGATACCAATGTAAAACACACATGTTGTCAAAATAAGCCAAAGGAAAATTGTTTGGGCAAAAATAAAAAAGATCCCAAGTCAAATTTATAGAAAAGTTTCCTTTATTAACTTTTGGTCGAGAATATATTTGTATATTTTCAGAAAACAACACCAAGACCATGTGGACTCTTGCAACAGAGAGGAGTTGAGAGGTCTGCTCCAACCACAAAGACTAGAGGAGAAATAGTCCAGAGATGGAAGATGCTGACAACGCCTTGCCATGCTACCAGTCAGCAGCTGTGCATCGCTACAGGTTACCCAGGACCAAACAAGAGAAGATTGGACCCTCATTGCCAACATTTGTCCACCACCCAGATATCATTGCTGACATGCACACATAAGGAACAGTTTGACATTGAAACTGGGACTCAGAACTGTTGGTCATTGAAATTGGAACTCAAACATTTATTGTTCTCATATGTTTATCTCTAGTCTGCAGAGGCAAGATTTTTTTTAAAGAAGAGAAACGGGGGAAATCAAAATAGATACAGTGGCAAAGAAGCATGGAAAAGGCTGCCAAACTACAGCAGGAAGGCAGGAGAGGTTGTGGGGGTGCTGTAAAAGATCAACCAAAGGACTTGTATGCATGCATAAAAGCCTGACCAGGTGATACAAGACACTGGGGCGGGGGGGGGCAGGTGAGGGCATGTGCTGTGGAATAGGGGAAGCCAGAGGGAGGACAAAGGGGGAGAAGGAAACATATGTACTACTATTTGTAATACTTTAAACAATAAACTAAAAGAAAGAAAAAAAAAGTTAGCCATGGTTAGAAACCCTTACCTGCAGGAAAACAATTTCCACTAACCCACTCATTGAATGAAAGGGAGGGGTTGTTTAGGAGTGAATACAACTATTTAGTCTTACTGGGTCTATTGTTTGGGGAATATCACAGGCAGAAAAAAGAGAACAACTTTATTTTATGATGCCTCATAAAACTCTCATTTTAATTTCTACAGTTACTATCATTATGCAGCATAAGGGATCACCGATGTGAACCTGGAAGGCATCCAGCCTCTTCTTTATTTCAGGGCAGCAGGAGGTAGAGAAAAAGAGATGATGCCAATGTGGAGAAGATAATGTGAAAATCCAATGCTATGCACACCAGACAGAAATCGATTTAGACCAGCCTTTGACACACAAATAGTGGTGTGACTGCTAAGAGTAAATCTATTTCAGGACTTTGGGCTAAGATGATTCTATTTACAAACCCATGTCCCTTTCTGTGCTGAATTTCTAGAAAGCTCCTGGAACAAGAACTCTGGTGTCCCTTAAAGAAAACAACTTTCTACTCCTGGTAGAATATATATGTTTGAGGAAGAATTTCATATGGGAAAAACAGTAGGGCAGGAATCCTGTCCTTTTAAAGTAAGTGAGTACATCTGTCACACCTTCTCCTCACATCAGCCAATATCAAGCAAAATCATCCCACTGCAGTGCATTTTCTGGGCCCTATTTCCAGCTGCAAACAAGCCTGCCAACTTCTGTCATCTTTGTCAGGAAATTTTGTGACATGAAGGCCTGGAATGAGTCCAATAATTACTTTCTCACAGACTGTGGAGAACCTGTGAGAAATATCACTATAGGAATCATCACAGAGCCTTGCAGTCTGACATCCAATGCAGTGACCTAGAGAGGGAAGAATAGACTATTTCTATATCCTATTATAAATTTGCCAAATCAGTGTGTATGGTAATTAAGCCTGTTATATATTAAGACAAGGAAAAGAATAAGGAATACATTTGGAAGGAATAAACTCTAGAAATCCATAGCCTCAATTTGATTTAAAAAAAAACCCTCACATTTTAAAATTTATAGTTAACATATAACACACTACCTTATGTTAATTTAAGGTATATAACATGGTGGTGACCACAGTAAGTCTAGTACCCATCTGTCACCAAGCATAGTGTTGCTACTGTTAACTCTGTTACCTACACAGTACTTTCCATCCATATGAATAATTTTATAACTGGTAGTTTGTACTTTGTAATCCTTACTCCCTTCTGTCCCACACCTCTCCCCTCTGGAAACCATCAGTCATCAGTTTGTTCTCTGTATCTATGAGTTTGTTTCTGTTTTATTTGTTTTGTTTTGTTTTGGGGTTCCACATACAAATGAAATCATGGTATTGGTCTTTTTCTGTCCACTTTATTTCACTTAATACTCTCTATGTCCATCCATGTTGTTGCAAGTGGCAAGGTTTCATTCTTTTTATAGCTGAGTAATATTCTTCTGAATATACGTACCAAACCTTCTTTATCTTATTCATCTATGAATAGACACCTAGGATACTTCCATATATTGGCTATTGTAAGTAATGCTTCCATGAACATCGGGGTACATATGTATTTTTGAATTAGTGTTTTCATTTCCTTTGGATAAATACCCTGAAGTAGAATTGTTGGGTCATACAGTAGTTCCATTTAAAAAAAAATAAGGAATCTCCATATCTTCCATAGCGACTGCACTAATATAAAGTCCCACCTACAGTACTCCATGGTTACTTTTCTTCTCACAGCCCCATCAATATTTGTTATTTGTTGTTTTTCTTTTTTTATTGTTCAGTCTATTAATTGCATTGTTTCCACTTTTTTAGCCCCCTATATCTCCCCCCCCCACCCTGTACCTATCCCACCCTCCACCCTCACCTCCCCCTCCCCAATGTCCTCTCCCATTGTTGCAAGATTTTTGTCCAATCTCTTGCTGTACTTCCCACAACCCTATTCTCCCCAAGAATTTTCAGTCCATTCTCTCTCTATGTCCATGTTTCTGTTATAGTCACCAGTTTGTCTTGTTCATCAGCCTATCAATTCACTTGATTTTTATGTTCATTTGTTGAAAAATGTGTATTTGTTGTTCATAATTTATATTTTTACCTTTTTCTTCTTCCTCTTCTTAAAGAATATCTTTCAGCATTTCATATAATACTGGTTTGGTGGTGATGAAGTCCTTTAGCTTTTTCTTATCTGCGAAGCACTTTATCTGATCCTCAATTCTGAATGATAGCTTTGCTGGATAGAGTAATCTTGGTTGTAGATTCTTGCTCTTCATTATTTTGAATATTTCTTGCCACTCACGTCTGGCCTGCATCGATTCTGTAGAGAAATCCGCTGACAATCGTATGGGTGCTCCCCTGTAGGTAACCAACTGTTTTTCTCTTGCTGCTTTTAATATTCTCTCTTTGTCTTTTGCTGTTGGCATTTTAATTATGATATGTCTTGGTGTGATCCTCTTTAGATTCCTATATTTTGTGGTTCTGTGTACTTCTTGGGCTTTTAATTTAGTTTCTTTCACCAGGTGGGGGAAGTTTTCAGCCACTATTTCTTCAAGTAGGTTTTCATTAACTTGCTCTCTCTCTTTTTCTGGCACCCCAATAATTCAGATGTTGGCATGCTTGAGGTTGTCCCAGAGGCCCCTTACGCTATCTTCAATTATCTGAATTCTTTTTGTTTCTTGCTTTTCCAGCTGAGTGGGTTTTGCTTCTTTGTATTTCAAATTTTTGACTTGGTTCTTGTGGCCCTCTGGACTGCTTTTAGGACTTTGTGTAATATTTTTATTTCAGTCTGTGTATGCTTGATTTCTAGTTGGTCCTTTTTTTATCCGTGAGGGTCTGGTTCGTATCCTCAGGGGTCTTGTTCATTTCCTTGAGGGTCTCATTCATTTCCTTGAGGTTCTCATTCATTTCCTTGTAATTCTCATTCATTTCCTGGTTGGTCTTGTTTATTTCCTGGTAATTCTCATTAAGTTGATCGGCCTTTTGTAGGAGCTTCTTGAAAAGCCTTATAACCGTGGTTTTGAACTCTATGTCTTGTCGTCTTTTCTCCTCCATTTCTTTCACACCTGATTTCTTTCCATAACTCTGCATGGTGGCTGCTTTATGTGGTGGATATCCTCAAAGGGACAGTGGCTCAGCCTCCCCAGTTACCTGATGTGGGTACTCTTACTGCAATCCTTTATGGGTTGTATTCAGTATTTTTGAATTTAAACCCAGCTTGTTGTTGTTAGCCCTAGGAGGGTTTGACCTCCAGGCCAATTGGCTGTGAAGGGAAACTGTGTTCAGGTTGGATGGGCGGAGTCTCTGAGCTGCGCAGGCAGCGTCAGCGTCAGCTACATCCTATGCAGGGCTCGTGAGCGCGAAGGTCTGTGTTGGATGGGGATGGCTGCAGACACCTCCAAGAGAAAGCCGCCAGTCTCTTCCCCTTGCCAGACAACTCTGCCTTTCCCCAAATGTGCCTGCACACCAAAAGTCTAGCCCAGGCTTGTAAAATAGGTGGTTTCCGGAACCAGGAGACAAGTTTCCAGGGGGCAAGTCGTGGGTTTGCACGACCCTTGCAGGGAAACTTCTTTTCGCCACCTTAAAGCCTCTGCCGCACCCCGCTTCCAGGGTGAGTCCCCTGGACCTCGGCGGACCTCACCTGGAGCTGGGGAATCCGGGCAGTGGGACCGGGGTTGCTGCTCCAGCCCCAGCCCGAACGCACGCGACCAGGACGGCTCCTAACCTGTTTCCATCTGAAAGGCTGCGCTCCCGCCGCTCCTGATTCTCAGTGTCCCACCTCTACTGCTATTAGTGGAGTTTTCATTCAGCCAGCTTTCTGGCGATTCTGGGTGCTGTCTGTTCTGCTGTTTTGTTGTAGTTCCCAAATCGTTGCGCGGGGCAGAACAATAGGTGTTCACCTATGCCGCCATCTTCTCAACTCTCCTATTTGTTGTTTTTCTTTATGATATCCATTCTGACAGGTTCAAGGTGATATATTATCGTGGTTTTTTATTTGTATTTCCCTCATGATTAATTTTAGTCCCAAGTAATTAGTTGCTCCTTCTTCATTACTTATGTCATTGCATTCTATAATATTTGCTCTGAGACTTCTTTACCCCAGAGTAAAAGGCCATCTTATCTAGATAATATGCTCCTTTAGTACAAGGCCTATGACTACTCACCTGTGTACATTCAGGACAGCTTCTTGCATAAAGTGAGGAATTAATTCATTAACTGAAAGAAAAACTGACTAGCTTCAGGGTGGATTCTAATCCTGTCCCTCCACTGATTGCATGTTTATTAGAAAGCCAGTAAAACTGTTCTAATTCCTAAAGGAGGCATATGCATCTACAGGTTTATTCAGCTCTAAAAGTCCATATCCCTAAAACTGAGACTGTGTTCTTGTGTCCACTTTACTGCCCACCCACTGACACCTGTTCTGAAGAGACCAGGGAACAAGCCTGCCTTTCTCTGGGCACATGCCCTCCTACCAGCCTCCTTGACAAACTCATTCGGACATCTTATCTCCTCAGAATCATTGGCTGGCATGCAGTTTGTCAAGTGTTTGACTAGTGTCTTTTTTAATTTGATAAGAACACATAATAACACAGTATTACTTCTCAAAACATCTAAAATGAAAACAAATAATGGAAAAATATTTTCTCCTTTAGAAGAGAGTATTTATTGCTCAATAAAGCAGAGTAATAACTAACAATGAACAAGTTTTCCAGAGAAATGCAGAATGAGATTCTAGGCAATAAGCTTCTACTTACAAATGAAGAAACCAAAAAAATGCCATAGCAGGGCATGAATACTTGCTGTTAGCTCCCTCACTGAAAAGGTAAAACTAGACTACTCTGGTTAATAAAATGTATGTGGACACCTTTGTTACTACAGCATTTGTTTCTACTTGCACTGCTTTGAAATTTCAAGGGCTGGCTATAAAATAACTAAAAAACATATGACCTATTATAATGAATCAGACTTAATTTGTATTACTCACAAGAATGAATTGCCATCTTTTTTTAAAAAAATAAAAAATAACATGCATGATTTATAGCTCTATAATAATTCTTCATTCAAGAATATTTTTGTAGGAACCACCAGAAGCTAGATTTCAAGGTCCTGTGCTCAGTTAGTGGGGGCAGAGAGGAGGCCACATGAAAAAGACATGGCTCTTGCCCCAGTGACAATAAAAGATAATGATTCTTGTAGCTAAATATGCAATATTCAAATCACTCATTGACTTTGAAAACAATTCACTAATGCATCAGCAAGAATATAAGAATACCAAGTAAACTTGGAGACATCATCACTTCTCCTTCCACTTACAGGAATATAATTTCTAAGGCTGAGGATTTTGTTCTGTCTTGTTTAACTCATATCTCTAAAATCCTGCTCTTAAAACAAGGCCTGGCACAGAGTGTCTATATTAAATGTCTGTTGAAGGAAAGAAACAATTCACATCCTAAATTCTTCAGTTAACCCTGTGTTAGAAATCTGTGACAAGTTCTATGACAGTTTGTAAGATGAACTCATGTGGTCACTGTGCCCAGCTATGCACACATGAGGGTAGAAGCATAGTCACTGGAGTCATATCTTGGCATTCAAATTCTGGCCCCAACTTTCCAGCAATGTGACCTTGGGTAACTTTTGTAGCATCCATGTCCTTCAGTTTGTCATTTGGGAATGGTAGTCGTAAATCTCCTCTTCACAGTATCGTGTGAAGGTGAAATTATCTAATATAGGTTCAGTGCAAAGGATAATGCCTGGGTATGCTAAACAACCATCCTTGTTTGTGGTACTATTCTTATCTTTTAATAGTGTTCAACTCATCTGAATTAATCTGTATCTCTAAAATCATATGAAATTACCCTGGAAGATAAAATTTCAAATGATGTGTTATCTAGGGATAGAGCAACATGCCTAATGCACAGTAAATTACAATCTAATTCACCTGCTGTTGTCTGTGTCCATTGATTCATTGCAACAACAAAGAAGCTGAGGAATTTGATTTCCAGTATCTGTAGCCCTGCAATGGTCCCTCGTTGTCATCTTCCACACATGACTTTCCTGGCACACAGCTTACGGTCAGACAGGCAGCATCATGGTGTTGTTTTTCCAAGGAAGCAGGGATTTTTTTTTAATTTAATAAATCTTTATTGTTCAGATTATTACAATGTTGCTCTTTTTCCCTCCCATAGTTCCCCTCCCCCCGGTATCCATCCCATCCTCGGCCCTCACCTCCCCCCCCACCACTGTCCTCATCCATAGGTGTATGCTTTTTGTCCAGTCTCTTCCCACACCCCCCACACCTCTTCCCCCTGAGAATCATCAGTCCAGTCCCTTTCTATGCCCCTGATTCTATTATATTCACCAGTTTATTCTGTTCATCAGATTTTTAATTCACTTGATTTTTAGATTCACTTGTTGATAGATGTGTATTTGTTGTTCATAATTTTTATCTTTACCATTTTCATCTTCCTCTTCTTAAAGAACACCTTTCAGCATTTCATATAATACTGGTTTGGTGTTGATGCACTCCTTTAGCTTTTTCTTATCTGCGAAGCACTTTATCTGACCTTAAATTTCTGAATGATAGCTTTGCTGGATAGAGTAATCTTGGTTATAGGTTCTTGTTATTCATCACTTTGAATATGTCTTGCCACTCCCATCTGGCATGCATAGTTTCTGTTGAGAAATCAGCTGACAATCGTATGGGTGCTCCTTTGTAGGTAACTAACTGTTTTTCTCTTGTTGCTTTTAATATTATCTCTTTGCCTTTTGCTCTTGGCATTTTAATTATGATGTGTCTTGGTGTGGTCTCTTTGGATTCCTTTTGTTTGGGGTTGGGTGTGCTTCCTGAACTTGTAAGTCTATTTCTTTCTCCAGGTGGGGGGAGTTGTTGGTTACTATTTCTTCAAATAGATTTTCAGTATCTTACTCTCTCTCTCTTTTTCTGGCACCCCCATAATTCAGATGTTGGTATGCTTGAGGTTGTCCCAGAGGCTCTTTACACTATCTTCAATTTTTTGGACTCTTTCTGCTTCTTGCTTTTCAGGCTTAGTGATTTTTGCTTCTTTGCTTTTCAAATATTTGACTTGATTCTTGTGGTCCTCTAGTCTGCTTTTGGATCTCTGTACAATATTTTTTATTTCAGTCAGTGTATGATTAATTTCTAGTTGGTCCTTTTTCATATCCTCCATAGTCTCATTCATATCCTTGAGGGACTCACTCATATCCTCAAGAGTCTCATTAAATTTATTGGCCTTTCCTAGGAGCCTCTTGAAAAACCTTATAACTGTGGTTTTGAAGTCTATGTCCAGTCGTTTTTGTCCTCCATTTTTTTCACATGTAATTTGTTACCTTGTCTTTGCGTTTTGGCTGCTTTCCTGAGTTGGTCGAGTAGGTTTGTGTGGTAGGTGTCCTCTAGGGGACAGTGGCTCAGCCTTCCCAGTTACCTAAGTTGGATACTCTTGGTGAACCTCTTTATGGGTTGCACAGTCTTATTGAAGTTAAGCCTAGATTATTGTTGTTAGCACTAGGAGGGTTTAACCTCCAGGCCAATTGGCTGTGAGGATCAGCTGTGCTCAGATTGGATAGGCGGAGTCTCTGGGCTGAGCAGGCAGCCTTGGTTTCTGGTCAGCCCCACCCTAATTGGCTTCCAGGTCTCCCTGCCCTGCAGCAATGGCTGCATGCACCTCTGAGAGAAAGCTGACTGGAGCTCTGCCCACTGCCAGACAGTCTAGTTTCTCCCCAAATGAGTCTGCACACCCAAAGACTCACTGGAATGGATAAACAAAGCAGTCTGGTGGTTTTTTCCCTCCCAAATGTTAGAGCCAGCCACGAGCCCTCTCTGATAGCTCACGAGCCTTTGCAGCGCCCAAGTTTCAGTGTGTTTCCTCTTTACAGTCCAGTTTCACCCCATTTTAGTCTTAGTTCACTGAGACTAGCCCAGAACTGGGGCTCAGTGCAATGGGACGCCTTTGTCTCCCTCCCAGTTCAAGAAAACTAGCCAGGTTTGCAGCCACCTGCCCTTTCCATTTGCACACAACTCCGAACCTCTGACTCAGTGCCTATACACAACTCTGTCCTCCTCAGCTCCCCCGAGTCTCAGTGTTCTTTTATTTTTCCTTCTGTTTGTGGAATGTCCACTCAGCCAGCCCTCCGGTGGTTCTTAATGATGTCCGTTTTGTCCTTAGTTGTAGTTTTGAATTTGTTGTACGGGGCAACAGTATGGGTGTTTACCTATGCCGCCATTTTGATCCCTCCTCAATAATTCTTTATCTCGGAAGCAGGGATTTTAAAAAGTTCAGGAATCTGTGAGGAGTTGAAAAGAAAGGAGGTAAAGTTGTTGAGGGACCCAGCCTGGAGAGTCACAGAAAGTAGACCAGGGCTCTGCAGGGAGACCACCAAGACCATGCTACAGGTGTTTGCATTTTACCAAAATTCCTTGGAGGCTTTTATCTATCCGGGACCTGGGTTGTCCAGGAAAACTGTGCCTGAGAGCCAGGAAAAGCCAGTTTCTTTACTGTTGCCCATAAAAAGGATAAAATTAAATCTTCCTAGTGGAGCTGTGTCCTTCACTTGTCTCTTCGGAAATGAAAAATGTTAAAACAAGTTTTTAAATGGATGTATATTTTAAATAACTTACAGTTTATGCAAACCCATTGTTACAATATCATATTCAGTATTTATGAAAAGTAAACACACAGTAGAAGTGAAAGGATTGAAATAACATGTCACACGATGCCATGTTATATGCACAGGTCACACTGCCTGCTGGTGGGACATTGCCGTTATTAAGCTGAGGAACTGCTTGCCCTCTCTCTCACAGTCATTGCCTCTGCCAAGGGGAATCCAGCAAGCTTCATGGTGAGCCCGGTCTTATGGAGATGAAGTTCATTCACTTGTTCAAAGGACAAAATAACTGCTCTATTTTCCTCACGCTCACCTAAGTCAGAAATGGATTTTGTGCCAACATTAGAAACCAATTTTGGTGATATGTGGTGACTAAAATTACCAGCATGTGTTTTCAAGAGTATAAGGGTTTTAAGGCCAATGTCACATTCACATCCATGTTGTGGATCTGGTGTTCATCCTACTTAAATGCTCTGTGATTTTAAATACTTCTCCAGTTTCAATACTAAGTAAGTGCTATGTGAACATTTACTACATGCAGGAGGGAATGTTTCTGCAATTCTGGGTGATCAGAGTGTACTGGGAACATGTTCTACCTTCTTTCTTCCTAAGTGTGTGATGGACTTCTCCCACAGTCCTCACCTCCCTGTGCTTGCCACCTGGCTGCCCAGAGCTTTATCTCCTGTAACAGACTGATACTGTTAATACACAAATAGGAAAAAAGGGCTAAGTTTGCTTTCTCACTATTCAGATTTCCTTCCCAAGTCACTTTCTGTGCATTAATTATGCACTCACCCTTCACCGGGACAGTGAACCCTGTGTCATGCTGTTATTCTGAATTGTGCTTCCCCTCCTCTCCTCCATCCTATATTTAGCCTATCCAAGGTAGTATTTTCTAAATAGATGCATAATGTCTCTTCCTCTTCCCCATATGAGGTTTTTCCCATTTTATCTGTTTCCATTTGCCTGATGTTCTGGGATTGTTGTATACAGTGATTTTGAAAAAAAAGCATCAAAGATTAATCACCCTGGAGGTATATCTGTGTTATAAAAATGAGGTTATGGACCTACAGTGTTTTGATACAAAAATAATAATTTTCCACCTCAGGTACTATATCTCTCTGTTTAAATGGCAGTATTTTAGAATATGGTCTGGAAAGACATGAGGTGTAGGCACAAGTTTAGAACTTTCAAGTTGCTTCTCTGACAAGACTTCACTGAGGCCAACTGTTCTTAAAGTGGGAAGTATGGAACACAAGCAGAACATGCTTGTCTGTGAAAAGGAGGAGGAAGAAGAGGAGGAAGAGGAGGGGAAAGAAAGAAGGAGAAGGAGGAGGAAGAGGGAGGAAGAAGAGGGAGGAGGAAGGGGGAGGAGGAGGAAGAGGGTGAAGGAGAAGGAGGAAGGGGGAGGAAAAACGGGAGGAGGAGGAGGAGGAAGGGGAAGGAGGAGGAGGAGAAGGAAGAGAAGAACTTCTACTTGATGGAACAGAAGTTCACCATCTTAGGCACTAATTAATTAACTGAGAGATGTATACATAAATGACCCTACGAAAATGCAGATTAACAATTTTAAGTGTGTGAATGATTTTAATTTAGAGAAGAGGAACATATCTCTGTGTGTGCTTGTATGTGTGAGAACATAAACTTTTGTGCATATTTACTTCTTTTTTAAAATTTAACATGTTTTCTTCTTACCCATTTGGGCCAAGTAGAAGTTTCCAAATAAAGGCAGTTCTGCTTGCATAACAAAACCATATTTGTTGATGTTTCCTATGATGTTTGACTTCAACTGGAACTATTTCCTTTTTTAAAACTAAATTTTATTGTATGACATTGGTCATCATGAACATATAGGTTTCATGTGTGGATTTCTAAGTTACAGAATCTTTATATAGCCTTGAGTTGGGGTGGTGGGCAGATTAACATGTAAAAAGATGTTCAAAAGAAGAAATATAGTGAGAATAGAGGATTTATTAATGTCAACAGAAAGAGCACAGGGATAGGAGAACCAATATGGCAGGTAGATAAACATGGTACTCACTGCCTCCACAATGACATCAAAGTCATACCTAAAATACAGAACAACCATCATTCAGAACTGCCTGAAATATGGTTGAATGGAAGTCAGACAACTAGACAATTAAAGAATCAATCACAGGGAACCTGGTAGGATGGGTGGAGGCATGAAACAGGCTACTCTAATATCCACATGTGCCTTTTTTTTTAACCAGGAGAGATATCGTGGCTGAGAAAGCCTCCTTGAGGAGCAAGGGGTACCAGTCCCACATCAGAATCTCCAGCCCAGGGTTCCAGAGATGGAAAAATAAGCAGGGATTATGGCTGAGTAAATGAGGCTGCTGGAGTCCCAGGTGATCCTCTTAAAGGTTGTAGCAGGCACTTACACAGTCCTGATTCCTCTGAGCTCCAGCATTAGGCAGAAGCTTTGGGGGATCTAGGTACATATGGAGAAGGACTGAATTGTCTGGCATTGGGGCAGGAACTGGGAGGTGGCTTTTTCCAAGACAGGGGGTGCTCACAGAGGTCATTGTTCTTAGGCTGAAGCCTCGCCATTCACAAAGCTAACTAGCAGCCATATCTCGGTTTCCATCAGCATGGCATACAGTGTTCACTCCCCCCTGGGGATTCCATGAGACCCAGCCCCATCCAATTTGCAGCCCTATCCAAGCTGTTTGCAGTGGCTTTTCCATACGAATAGCCTGTCCTGGTTCAAACTCTCCTAAAATCTCTCAAACAAGCAGCAGCTGGCATCAGCATGCCCAAAACCTTTCAATAAGAGGCCCAAGACCTGGTACTAGCACCAGCCTGCCTTGCTCCACAGCTAAGCCTCACCTGGGCAGCTCCTGCCAGGTGGCCTGAGACAGTGGCTGACTTTTTACTTCCTGTGAGGCCTCAGATCCAGTGTATCTGGTGTACAGCTTCAGACCATACCAGATCACAACTCTACACATCCACAAGCAACACACTCAAGGGGAAGACTTAGTGAACACCAAAGCCCCACTGAAGCAAGTCCTGCTCTGTAGGGGTGTCTTCTGCACAGCAGCTCTTCCACAGTACTCATAGCTGGTTCTCACAGCCACTTGGTCCAGAGGTCAATTCCTCCCAGTGACACCAGTAGTAATCAAGGCTCCACTACAACATGTTTGTGGGAAGGACCCACATAGGGGTACACCTAGAGTGCCTAGCTCAGGTGACTAGGGAAGCTAAGCCACTGGCCCCTATAGGACACTTACTACACAATGCCACCCTACCAACTCAAGGAGACATAGAAGCTCTACCCAATAGATAAAAAACAAAGTATCCAAAAATACAGAAACCAAAAAAAAAATGTAGCAAATGAAAAAAATGGAAGCAAGAAAACTATGGATACAGAGTTTAAAACAATGGTTAAAGTTTACTCAAGTATCTTAATAAGAACTTCAAGGGACTTAATGAGAGTATCAAGGGATTTAATCAAGGATATTAGTGAGAATTTCAAAGAAACAAAAAAGGATCAGTGAAAAATTAAGTATACACTAACTGAAAGAAAGAATACTTTACAGGTATTCAACAGTAGGGTAGGGAACTCTGATAATCAAATCAACAATTTGGAATACACAGAAGCAAAAAACAACCAATCAGAAGAGAAAAAAGAATAATAAAAAAAGAAGATAGTGTAAGGAACTTCTGGGACAACTTTAAGCATACTCAAAATCACATTATGTGAGAACCAGAAGGAGAAGATAGATAGAAAGTTATTGAAAGCCTCTTTGAAGAAATAATGACAGAAAACTCTCCTTTCCTGGTGAAAGAAATAGACATACAAGCCCAGGAAGCATAAAAAGTACCAAACAAGATGAGCCCAAAGAGGATCACACCAAGATATATCATAATTAAAATGCCAAAGATTAAAGACAAAGAGAAAATTTTAAATGTAGCAAGAGAAAAGTAGTTATATACAAGGGGACACCCATATGATTTCAACTGATTTTTCAACAGAAACCTTGCAGGCCAGAAGGGAATGGCAAGAAATATTCAAGTGATGAATGGCAAGGACCTGCAATCAATATTACACTACCCAGCAAAGTTATAATTTAGAATTGAAGGACAGATACAAAGCTTCACAGACAAGTAAAAGCTAAAGGAGTTCATCACCACCAAACTAGTATTGCATGAAATGTTGAAGGGTATTTTTAAAGAAGATTAAGCAGCAGAAGAAGAAAAATAAGAAGGAGAGGAAGAAGAAGAAGAATAAGAGGAGGAGGAAGAGGAGGAGGAGGAAGAGGACGAGGAGGAGGAGGAGGAGGGGAAAATGGCAATGAAGTATATCTATCAACAACTGAATCCTAAAATCAAAATAAACGAACAAGAAATCTAATGTACAAAATAAACTGATGAGTAAAATACAATCATAGGCATGGAAACATGGAACTGACTGATGAATCTGAGGAAAAGGGAAGGGAAGCAGGAAGAGATTAACCAAAAATATTTTTTATTGTTTAAAGTATTACAAATAGTAGTAGAGATGTCTCCTTTTTTTCCATTTGACCTTCCGCTAGCTCTTCCCTACCCCCTGGCACATGCCCTCACCCCCCTCCCTGTGTCTTGCATCCATTGGTTATGCTTATATGCCTGCATACATGCCCTTCGGTTGATCTCTTACCCCCACCCCCTGGCAACCTTCCCCAGCCTTCCTGCTGTAGTTTGACAGTCTGATCAATGCTTCTCTGCCTCTGTATCTATTTTTGTTCACCAGTTTATAGTTTTTTATTATCCATAATGAATGAGATCATGTGGTATTTTTCTTTCACTGACTGGTTTATTTCACTTAGCATAATGCTCTCCAGTTCCAACAGTATGGCATTTTCTCAAAAAATTAAAAATGCCATTTGACCTAGTAATACCACTTCTAGTAATATATTCCAAGAAAACAGAAACACCAACCAGAAAGAATATAGGCAACTCATAGCAGCACAATTTACAATAGCTAAGATTTGGAAACAGCCTAAATGCCCATCAGTAGATGAGCTGATTAGTAAGCTGTGGTACATATACACAATGGAATACTATGCTGCTATAAAAAGAAGGAATTCTTACCATTTGTAACCAAAAATCTTATGCATATATGTATTACCTACCTACGAACACAGACAATAGGGTGGTAAAGGCTGGTGGAACCAGTGGAGGAAGGCAGATGAGAGAAAAAAAGAGTGAAATCTATTATACTCAAGAATACTTTTTTAAAAAGAAGGAGCTCAGGGATCTTAAAGGGAAAATTATGATCTGTTTACATGGTGAGTAGGAAAAAAACAACACCACAGGTTTTAGAACTGAGTCATTCAGTAGTAGCCCACACTCTGCAGCTTTTATTCTGAAATTCTGAACAGGCATTCCCACTAACAAAGAACACTCCTGGATAACTACTTGAAAAACAAGCACTATAATAGGTCCAATGCACAAAAAAAGCTATGTTCTTGATGATTGTCAAAATTAGAATTCATTTTCAAGTATTTTGAAAAATGTAAAACATAGCCCATAAATTGGTGGTTACAAAATAGTTACAGGGATGTAAAGTACAGCATGGATAATAAAATCAATAATATTTGTAATATGTAGCCAGATGAGTACCAGAAATATTGAGGGGGGACATTTTGTAATGTATATGATTATCTAATCACTGTGCTGTATACCTGAAACTAACACAAAATAATATTGAATGTAAACTGTAATTGAAAAATAATATTTTAAAAAAGAGGTCCCATAAAACTCTCTTCTTCCTTCTATCATGTGAGAACACCGCAAAAAAAAAATGGCCATCTGTGAATCAGTAAGTGAGTGTTCTCCAGACAGAATCTACCAACATCTAGATCTTGTTCTTCCCAGTGTCTAGAACTGTGAGAAATAAATATGCACTGTTTAAGGAAAAAAAGGAATTGCTTAAATAGAGAAGATAATCTATATATGTATATTGAATAAGGTATATATAAATATTCACTAAACTAAAATTTATCAAAACCTCAAAAGCTTTGAGGTAGTTTTATTATTATTATTTAAATTATAGTATCTTTATTTTAATTATCACTGGCATTGGGGCAGGAATTCAGAGGTGGATTTCTTCCAGATGGGGAGGAGAAAGAACCCAATAATTCTCTAAGAGTATTTTTACATTTTGAAGTAGAGAACAAATATTGAAAGTCTATTTAGCTCCCACTTACATATATTCAAAACTCATCTTTGAACATCTATTTAGTATAGATCTGCAAGTTGTAGCTTGCATGAAACAGTTTCTTGGTATTGGAAGGATATATATTTTAGTTAATTTATAAATATTTAATTTAGTAGTTTATGGCTTTATATGTAAATCATGGAAATAACAAAAACTCATAGGTTATTAAAATTGATACATGTAATTTTCCTAATTAGATGCCTAGTAATGATGATACTCAATAGTCGTACCACTTGATATGTGTTAGACTTGTTCTAAGTGCTTTTCATGTATTAACTCAATTGATGTTCATAACCACTCCATGAGATCAGTGCTACATTTAGACCCTTTTATTGATAAAGAAATTGAAGTAGTTCAAGGCTTAGCAACTTGCCCATATAAGTGGAAGCTTTGGGATTAAAACACTGACAGTTTAGCTCTAGGGACTACATTCCTATAATGTCATTTTAGTACCATATAGAAATTGAAGTAGTAATCATATATCCTATCTAATAAAGAGGGAATATGCAAATTGATCATCACAGCATAGGTTGGGATCCGTAACACAAGATGGCGGTGCTCACAGCAGGGGTGGGGCTGGCTGCTACATGTGCCTGCCATAGAAGTTCCCTCCGCCCTGCCAGGGGCAGGTCCCCCCTGCTGCTTCACGTGGCTTCCCTGGAGTTCCCTCAGCCCAGGGTTCCATGGGGGAAGCTCTGCGGGGGTCCCACGGCTCTGTGAGGCTGGATGCTGCATCTGTCTGCTTGGGAATAGGCAGGTCTGGATCTCGTGAGATTTTGAGGCACACGCAAGTGGGTGGGGACTTGACTCTGGGTCTCCTGGCGCAGGCAGACTTGACAATCTGTCCCCATGGATGCTGGCCCAGACTCTGACAGCAGGGAGATGGGTATATGTCTAAAGAGCAACTACTAACACAAGGTAGCTCTGTAGCTAAAAGAAGCCAGCATCATCGACAGAAGTTGTCTAAAGACCAACATGCCTCTGAAGTTGAAAGAAGGTGGCAGCAATGACAGAATATGTCTGAAGAACAGTTATCAACAAGTACTACCAATACTGGTAGAAACTGCCTTCACAGCAAAAATAGAGTACATGAGGATGCAATTATCAAACATAGTTGTAATGGAATGACTGTTAGATGTCAATTTTGCCTATCACTAAATTTCTTTGTTGAAAAACCATCATCTGATAGGAAATGTACTAGATGATGTAGCAAAGATAAAGTTTGTCCAAATGGTATACATTTTCCAGAATACCCAGCATATTAAAAAAATTAATGACAAATGAAGATTCTGACAATAAAAATTTCATGGAAAATATTCATTCTGTAAATAGTTCCTTTGCTTTTGCTTCCATGGATGTAAATATTGCATCACCATCAGAATATGGGCCATACTGTTTTAGAATACATTGACAAGTTTATCACCATATTGGATTTGTCCCCATCTGACACTGACCTCCCATTTAAATTGATTTAAGACAGTTTCCTGTGATGCCAGCATTTGCAATGACTATTAATACATCACAAGGACAAACTCTAGACAGAGTAGGAATATTCCTACCTGAATCTGTTTTTGGACATGTTCAGTTATATGTGCTTTCTCTCGAGTTCAAAGAGTGTGTGATGTTAAAGTTAAAGTTGTAAATACTTCATCACAAGGGAAATTAGTCAAGCACTCTGGAAGTGTTTTCACTCTTAATGTTGTATACAGGGAGATATTAGAATAAATTTAATTGCTTTATCAATCATTGTTTGTATCAATCTTATTTTATGTCATGTTTTTGTTGTTTTCATATGTTTTTGTTGTTTTTATACCATTCTTCATTGTTATATCATTTTGTTATTTATTTATTAATAAATTCATATATTATTTTCATATACATTTTATTAATTTCCTTTCATGTCTGACACTTCTATTATAGAGAAAGGGCAAATAGCAATATTCAAATATTTCCCTTTTAATGTGCATGAATTTCATGCACTGGGCCACTAGTATGTGTATATATGATACACACACACAGACACACACAGACACACACACACACACACACACACACATATTAGTGGCCCGGTTCATGAAATTTGTGCACAGAGGTGTTGTCCTTTACCCCAGTCTGCACCCTTTCCAATATGGGACCCCTCAAAGGATGTCCTGCTGCCAGTTTACAGGGATCGAGCTTAAACTTGCAGTCAGACATCCCTCTCACAATCTGGGACTTCTGGCTCCTAACTGTTCACCTGCCTGCCTACCTGAGTGGACCCTTACCACTCCGCCTGCCAGCTTTCTTGACCCCAACTGCCCCCCGTTGCTGGCCTACTCACCCCCAACTGCTTTCCTCCCAGTCTGCTCACCCCCACTTGCCTCCCCTTCTGGCCTGCTCACACCCATCTTCTCTCCTCACTGGCCTGCTTGCCCCCAACTGCCCTCCTGCTGGTTTGCTCACCCCAAACTTCCCCTCACTGTCCTGATAACCCCCAACTGACCCCCAACTGATGGACTGCTTGCCCCCAATTGGCCCCTCTGCTGGTCTGCTCACCTCCAATGGCCTCCCCACTGACCTGATTACCTACAACTGCCCTCCCCTCTTGGACTTTAACCACTTCTACCTTGGCC
Organism: Antrozous pallidus; assembly: GCA_027563665.1. Taxonomy (NCBI): domain Eukaryota; kingdom Metazoa; phylum Chordata; class Mammalia; order Chiroptera; family Vespertilionidae; genus Antrozous; species Antrozous pallidus. Next base: position 116,880,816 of record CM050509.1, read on the forward strand.
CAGCCACGATGGCTTTGTCCAGAAGAACATCCTGAAGGTGTCCTGGAAGGTTCCCCAGTCTAATTAGCATATTACCCTTTTATTAGTATAGACAGAGGCCTGGTGCATGGATGGGGGCTGGCTGGTTTGCCCTGGATCAAGATGGGGATTCCATTGGGGTGTGGGGCAGCCTGGGTGAGGGTCCTGTGGTGGTTTGCAGGCCAGCCACATCCCTATAGGGTGAGGGTCCCCACTGTGGGGGCATAGTCAACCTGGGTGAGGGGCTGAGGACTGTTTTCAAGCTAGATACACCCTTTATGGTGGGGGTTCCCACTGGTATGCCTAGCCAGCTTGGGTGAGGGGCTGATGGCTATTTTCAGGCTTACTACGCCCCCCAGCAGGGACTCTCACCCCATGGAGGAGTGGCCAGCTTGGTTAAGGGGCTGAGGGCTGTTTTAAGGTTCGCCACACCCCCTTAAGGGATGGGGGTTGTAGTGTTCCATGTTTGGGCTCTAGTTTTTAGTAGACCCCATTCATGCCCAGCGTGGTGCAGGGTTCAGGTTCAGGGTTCGGGCTCTGGAGGAGACCACATGCACATGAAAGAGACTGGAAAATATTAACTTGGAAATATCGGAGGACAAGAGGGAGTCCAAATCAAGGAGAAGAATTCTACCCTGCTCTGGCCTTGCTATCTCTTTTATTAAGACTACTAGAGGCCTGGTGCATGAAATTTGTGCATGGGGGCCTGTCCCTCAGACCAGCCTGTACCTTCTCCAGTCTGGGACCCCTCGAGGGCAGTCACACATCCCTCTCATAATCCAGGACTGCTGGCTCCCGACTGCTCACCTGGCTGCCTTCCTGATTGCCCCTAAACACTTCTGCCTGCCAGCCTGATCACTACCTAACCACTCCTCTGCCAGCCTGATTGATGTCTAACTGCTCCTTTGCCAGCCTGTTTGCCCCCAGCTTCCCTCCTCTGCTGGCCTGGTCAACCCTAACTTCCCTTCCCTGCAGGTTTGATCTCCCCCAACTGCCCTCCCTTGCAGGCCTAGTCCCTCCAAACTGCCCTCCCCTGCTGGCCATCTTGTGGTGGCCATCTTGTGTCCACATGGGGGCAGGATATTTGATCACATGGGGCCAGCCTTCTTGTGTGTTGGAGTGATGGTTAATCTGCATATTACTCTTTTAATAGATAGGATAGAGGCCTGGTGCATGGGTAGAGACCAGATGATTTGCCCCGAAGGATGTCTCAGATTAGGGTGGGGGTTCTCTTGGGTGTGGGGCATGGGGCGGCCTGGGCAAGGGGCTGGCATGCCATGCCCCAGCAAACCCAAGCAGAGGCTCTGGTATCTGGGATTTATTTATCTTCTACAATTGAATCTTTGTTGCCTGGAGCAGAGGCAAGCCTTCTGCTCTCTCCATGACTGCAGCCATCTTGGTTGGGGGTTAATTTGCATACTTGCTCCTCATTAGCTATTGGGCATGGCTTGTGGATGTAGTGGAGTGATGGTTAATTTACATATTACTATTTTATTAGATATGATAATGGGATACACCCATAGTCTTTAGGCAGGCAATTCCAATAATAGCCAATCAGCAAGGATTTACATAAGATTAAAAAGTGGAAGTTGCTTTAGCTATTAGACAGTAGGTGGTTGTCTCTGACCTTTCAGAGCTTCAAGGTTGACCAGCCTTCTGGTTCCTTGTCCACATCTCTCTGCTAGTGAAAGCAATGTGCAGCTTTCAACAGGGGGTCCCACTGGGGTGCTTGCCCAGCCTGGTAAGGAGCTGAGGGCTGTTTCCAGGCTGTCCACACACCACCCCCCCCCCCAGTAACCCAGGTTCCAAGCTCCTCTTTCAGCAGCAACCAGATTGGGCGGGAAGCTTGGCTTCCTCCATCACTGGGGGCAACCCAAGCCTCCTGTTCACTTCAGCTCCATGGCTGTTGCCATCTTTGTTGGGTTAATTTGCATACTCACTTTTGATTGGCCGTGGATGTAGTGGAGTAATGATCAATTTGGATGTTTCTCTTTTATTAGTGTAGTTATACAGTCAAACATCCGATGTAAGTATTTATTCACCAAGGAAAACCAAAACAAACAAGCTGACTGCCTACTGAAATAATTTCACAGTGCAAGCAAAATACATTGGTGAATAAAACATAGACTGTATCCACAATTAGCAGTAACTCAAAGAAGTTAAGCCATTTCTATATTGTATTAGAAATAAAATTCTTCTCTCTCTTTTACTTGTGGTGGTATATACCTCCTTGCCACACTAACTTTGGGCTTAGTCCTGTGACTTACCCAGTGGAATGTTAGCAAATATGCACATGCCATTTAATATGAGAAAGTAATACCCTGGGTAGGCATTGGTCCAATGAGGATATTTGAATGGGTATCAAAACACCAAGCCATGTACTATGGTAAGAGTAAACGTAGGGTATAAGAATAAGAGCAAATGACAGAAATACCTAAAATGGAATTGCATACGCTCAGACAAGTACCTTGGAAATGAAAACAATTCTAAGATTTTATATCATCTACATAATATTCAGAAAAACAAATTCTCTCACTGCCTGCTTACATAAAGTTATCAATTACTCCTTTTTTTGCATTTTCTGTTATTTTAACATATAATAAAAGCATATACACACAAAGTTGAGATAAACATACTGAAATATATTGAGTTAAAAATTCCTAATCTAAGATATTTTTCAAGTTGAATCTATAAACCCTAAAATTGGGTGTTAATTATGAAAAATATATCTGACACTAAATTTAATATAGTAAGTCATAAAAAGAAAGGATAATTAAACTTTATGAAACTACAAATGGTGTAGGAAGTTCTCTAGGCAGAGTGTTTATGTCAGCAAGTAAGATGTTTTCTCCATGTTATTTTTTAAAATAGGCAGGGGTACAATTGAAAAATGTTTTTGGCTTATTTTTTGCTAAAGTGCTCTTAGTCATGAGACAGAAATGTGTTATCATTCAATATTTCAAGCATAATGTTTAAATAATTAGACAGGAAAAATGACCTTAGAGTAGCCTATTTAGAATAAGTATTGTTTGGTGCAAATGCTTTTGGCTAATTGGGCAATTTTGTTACCTCCAGTGAGTTTGTTAATTGGTAATAAGATTATTATGTGAACATCATCCTGGAAAAATAAGAAATGGAAACAATTCTTAACTAGATCTTTTATGTGAAGTTCCCTTTTAATACTAGTGCATCATATGCAATTCTATGTAAGCTCTTTTTCCTTATAATTTCTGAACTCAATTTTATATCTACCATGGCTACACACTATAATAGCAACATTGGCATAATCTCCTTGTCTCTACCAACGAAATAATTTAAATAGCAGTTATCATTTCAAGAAGTCAGAAAATGTATCCAATTCTTCTCAAGAATGGCATTCTGCTTATGAGTGACATTGTAAATATAGGTGTCAATTAAGGATGATTTATAGCCAATGGCTTCCCTTCCCAGGAGAAATTTGAAGACCAAAGTAATAATATATACAATAAGAAATGGTCATTGAACACCTGTAGAGCCCAATATTCTAGGAGATGTTTTACAATTTGTATTGAGCCTGGATGGCATGGCTCAGTGGTTGAGCATTGACCTATGAACTAGAAGGATATGGTTCAATTCCCAGTCAGGGTACATGCCCAAGTTGTGGGCTTGATCCCTGTGGAGGGAGTGCAGGAAGCAGCTGATCAATGATTCTCTCTCTCATCATTGATGTTTTTATCTCTCTCCCCTTTCCCTTCCTCTCTGAAATCAATAAAATATTTTTAAATATTTGTACTAAATTTATTGGGGTGATATTGGTTACTAAAATTATATAGGTTTCAGGTGTACAATTCTATAATGTATCATCTGTATATTGTAATGTGTGTTCACCATCCCAAGTCAAGTCACCTTCCATCAACATTTATACCCCTTTACCTTCTTCTACATCCTCCTACCCTTTTTCTCTATTGTAATCACAATTTTGTTGCCTGTGTCGATGAGCTTATTTTCTTTCATTAATCCCTTCACCTTTTCATCCATTTACAACCCCACTCCCTTCTGACAGGTATGAGTGTGCTTCTCTCTCTCTCTCTCTCTCTCTCTCTCTCTCTCTCTCTCTCTCTCTATATATATATATATATATATATATATATATATATATATATATATATATATATATATTTATATTTTTATTTATATTTATATATATACACACACACTCATATATATAGACATATATACATACACACACACATACACACACACACTCATATATATATATATATATATATAGTGTGTCAGTTTATTTTGTTCATTAGCTTCTAAATATTAATGAGATCATAGGATAATTGCCTTTCTCTGTTCTCTGACTGGCTTATTTCACTTTAAATAATATTCACCAGGTCCATCCATGCTGTTACAAAAAGTAAGATTTCCTTCTTTTCTTACAGCCAAATAGTATTCCATTGTGTAAATATACCACTACTTTTTATCCATTCATCTACTGATGGGCACTTGGGCGGGTTCCAAAACTTGGCTAGTGTAAATAATATTGGAATGGACATATGGGTGCATATATTCTTTCAAAATAGTGTTTTGCAATTATTTGGATATATTTCCTGAAGTGAAATTGCTGGATCATAAGACAGCTCTATTTTTAATATTTTGCAGTCCACAGTGGCTGCACCATGTCCATTTCCACCAACAGTGCATGAGGTTTCTCTTTTTTCCACATCCTTGACAACTTTCTTTGATGATTACTGACACTGAGAATATTTTCACAGTCTATTGGATATCTATATGTTCTCTTTGGAAAAATGTCTACTCAGGTCCTTTGCCCATTTTAAAATTTGATCATTTGGGTTTTAATGTTGAGTTTTATACATTTTAAAATAATTTTTAGACATTAACCACTTGTCAGATGTTTTATTGCCAAATATGTTCTCCCATAGAGTGGGTTATCTTTTCATTTTGTTGATGGTTCCATTTGCTGTGTAAAAACTTTTTAGTTTGCGGTAGTCCCATGTGTTTATTTCTAATTTTGTTTTTCTTGCCCATGAATATATTTTAGAAAAAATATTGCTACAAGAAATGTCAAATATTTTACTGCCAATGTCTTCTTCTGGGATTTTTATGGTTTCAAGTATAATATTTAAGCATTTAATCCATTTGCAGTTTATTCTTATGTGTGGTGTAGAAGGTGGTCTAGTATTATTTTCTTACATATATCTGTCAGATTTTTCTATATCATGTGTTGAATGGACTATCTTAACTTATTTGTCAAATAGTAATTAACCATAGAGCTGTGGGGTTATTTATTGGCTCTATTCTGTTCCATTGATCTACATGTCTATTTTTATGCCAGTACCATGCTGTTTTGATTATTATGGACTTGTAGTACAGTTTGATAGGTAGAGTTATCCCTCCAACTTTGTTCTTCTTTCTCAAGATTGATATGGCTATTCTGGGTCTTTTGTGGTTCCATATAAATTTTTGGAATATTTGTTCTGGTTCTGTGAAATACAATGTGGATATTTTTAAATGATATAGATAGTATCTAATATTTCAACCTTCTTTCTAGTTGAAGGAATGGAGTAGAGCGCCTACAACTGACTTGCTCTAAGATATAGAATGTGGCGGTGGACTTATTTCCTCATAGTTATTTGCCTTTTAATTTACATCAGTTCTCTCAATCAACTTGGCATATACTCTGTACCATCATATTTAGTTCTGAGGACACAGAGATAAACAGGACATGACCCTTTTCCTTGAGAAATTCATGGTGATAAGATGGACAGATATATAAACCTTTAAATATAGCACAATCAGAGGATGACTCACCACAAGTAACCATAGCAGCCCTCCCCTGATTTCAATGGCAAACTCTTTTTTAAAACAAATTTCTTTATTGATTAAGGTATTACATATGTGTCCTTATCCCTCTATTAACCCCCCTAATCCTTCCCCCACTCATACTCTCAACCCCCTAGTGTTCATGTCCATTGACTAGCTTTATATTCATGCATACAAGTCATTTGGTTAATCTCTACTCTTTCCCCCCTCCCGCCCACACTTTCCCACTCAGGACCAGCATTCTGGCCTATGCTTCTCTGCCTCTGGATCTGTCCCTGTTCATCAGTTTATGTTGTTCATTATATTCCACAAATGAGTGAGATCATGTGGTATTTGTCTTTCTCTGACTGACTTATTTCCGTTAGCATAATGCTTTCCAGTTCCATCCATGCTGTTGCAAATGGTAAGAACTCCTTTTTTACTGTAGCGTAGTATTCCATTGTGTAGCTATACCACACTTTTTAAATCCAATTATCTGCGGATGGGCACTTAGGCTGTTTCCAAATCTTAGCTATGGTGAATTGTGCTGCAATGAACATAGAGGTACATAAATCATTTCTGATTCGTGTTTCTAGTTTCTTGGGATATATTCCTAAAAGTGGGATCACTGGGTCAAATGGGAGTTTCATTTTTAGGTTTTTGAGGAAACTCCATACTGTTCTCCACAGTGGTTGCACCAGTCTGCATTCCCACCAAGAGTGCAAAAAAGTTCCTTTTTCTCTGCAACCTCTTCAACACTTGCCATTTGTTGATTTGTTGATGATTGCCATTCTGACAGGTGTGAGATGATACCTCATTGTTGTTTTGATTTGCATCTCTCAGATAATTAGTGACTTTGAGCATGTTTTCATATGTCTCTTAGCCTTCCTTCTTTCCTCCTTTGAAAAGTGTCTATTTAGGCACATTGCCCATTTTTTTATTGGATTGTTTATCTTCCTTTTGTTAAGTTGTATGAGTTCCCTGTAAATGTTGGAGATTAAAACCTTGTCTGTGGTGTCATGGGAAAATATAATATCCCATGCAGTGGGATTTCTTGTTGTTTTGTTGATAGTTTCTTTTGCTATGCAAAAGCTTTTTATTTTGATGTAGTCCCATTTGTTTATTTTCTTTTTGGTTTCCATTGTTCTAGGAGCCATATCATTGGAGAAGTTTTTCGGCATATGTCTGATATTTTTCTGCCTGTGGATTCCTCTAGTATTTTTATTGTTTCCCTTCTTATGTTTAAGTCTTTGATCCATTTTGAGTTTATTTTTGTGTATGGTGTAAGTTGGTGGTCTAGATTCATTTTTTTTTTTGCATGTATGATCCAATTTCCCCAACACCATTTGTTGAAGAGGTAATCTTGACTCCATTTTATGTTCATGCCTCCTTTGTCGAATATTAATTGGCCATAGTGGTTTAGGTCGAATTCTGGGTTTTCTATTCTATTCCATTGATCTATATGTATGTTCTTGTGCCAGTACCAGACTGTTTTAAGAACATTGGCTTTGTAATACAGCTTGAAATCTGGTATTGAGATCCCACCTACTTTGTTCTTGTTTCTCAGGATTGCCGAAGTTGTTCCGGGTCTTTTTTTGTTCCAGATGAATTTTTGGAAAATTCGTTGTAAGTCAGTGAAATATGCCATTGGTATTTTAATGGGGATTGCATTGAATCTGTAGATTACTTTGGGTAGTATGGACATTTGATGATGTTGATTATACCAATCTATGAACAGGGTATGTTCTTCCATCTATTTATGTCTTTCACTATCTCTTTTTTTAGTGTGTTGTAGTTTTTTGCATACAGGTCTTTTACCTCCTTAGTTAAGTTTATTCCTAGGTATCTTGATTATTTTTTTTTGTGCGATGTAAAATGAGATTTTTTTTAGTCTCTCTTTTCATAAGTTCGCTATTGGTGTAAAGGAATGCCATAGATTTCTTGGTATTAATTTTGTATCCTGCTACATTGCTGAACTCATTTATTAAGTCTAATAATTTTTAATGGAGTCATTAGGGTTTTCTATGTACAACATCATGTCATCTGCAAATAAGGACAGTTTTACTTCTTCTTTTACTATTTGGATGCCTTTTATTTCTTCCTCTTGTCTGATCGCAATGGCTAGACTTCCAGTACTATGTTGAACAGGAGTGGAGAGAGTGGGCATCCCTGTCTTGTTCCTGTTCTTAGGGGAAATAGTTTCAGTTTTTGTCCATTGAGTATGATGTTGGCTGAGGGTTTTTTATATATAGCTTTTATTATATTGAGGTATGATCCTGCTATTCCCACCTTGTTGTGTGTTTTGATCAAAAAGAAGTGTTGGATTTTGTCAAATGCTTTTTTTGCCTCAATTGATTTGATTATGCGATTTTTATTTCTCAATTTGTTTATGTGATGTATCACATTTATTGATTTTCAGATATTGAACCATCCTTGCATCCCTGGGATAAATACTTCGTCAAGATGTATGATCTTTCTGATGTACTGCTGGATTCGATCTGCTAGAATTTTGTTGAGGATTTTGGCATCTATGCTCATGAGAGATATTGGCCTATAATTCTCTTTCATTGTGTTTTCTTTACCTGGTTTTGGTATTAGGGTGATGCTGGCTTCATAGAATGAGCTAAGGAATATTCCTTCCTCTTGAATTTTTCGAAATAGTCTGAGGAGGATAATTTTAAGTTCTTCCTTGAATATTTGGTAAAACTCCCCAGTGAAGCCGTCTGGCCCTGGGCTTTTGTTTCCTGTGAGCTTTTTGATGACTGCTTCAAATCGCCCCAAAGGTATTGGCCTATTGAGATTTTTAGAATCTTCCCTATTGAGTTTTGGAATTTTTCTAGGAATATGTCCATTTCTTTTAGGTTATCTAGTTTGTTTGAGTAGAGTTGTTCATAGTATTTTTTAACAATCCTTTGTATTTCAGTGGGGTCTGTTGTTATTTCGCCTCTCTCATTTCTGATTTTGTTTATTTGATTCCTCTCTCTTTCCTTCTTGGTGAGCCTGGCTAGAAGTTCATTAATCTTGTTTATTCTTTCAAAGAACCAGCTCTTGGTTTCATTGATCTTATTTTATTTTATTTTATTTTATTTGGTCTCTATGTCATTATTTCTGCTCTGATCTTTATTATCTCCTTCCTTCTGCTCACTCTAGGATTTTCTTGTTGTTCTCTTTCTAATTCTTTGAGTTGTAGAGTTAGATTATTTACTACCATTTTTTCCTGATTTCCGAGGTAGGCTTGTAGAGCTATAAACTTCCCTCTTAAGACTGCTTTCATTGTGTCCCATAGATTTTGGATTGTTGTGTTTTTGTTGTCAATAGTTTCCAGGATGCTTTTAATTTATTCTTTGATGTCATTGATAACCCAATCATTGTTTAATAGCATGCTAATCATTTTCCAAGTGCTTGAGATTTTTGGATTGTTTTTATTGTAATTTATTTCTAATTTTATGGCATTGTGGTCTGAGAAGGTGCTTGGTATGATTTCAATCTTTTTGAGTTTTGGAAGACTTTACTTGTGACCCAAAATGTGGTCTATTTTTGAATATGTCCCATGTGCACTTGAGAAGAACGTATATTCTGTGGCTTGTGGGTGAAATGTTCTGAAGATATCAGTTAAGTCCATCTTTTCTAGTGAATCATTTAGGTTGCTGTGTCTTTGTTGATTTTCATTTAGAGCATTTATCCAGTGATGTCAGTGGTGTATTAAAGTCCCCTAAAATGTTTATATTGTTGTCGATCTCTCCCTTGATATCTTCTAAGAGTTTTGTTATGTATTAGGGTGTTCCTGAGTTGGGTACATATATGTTTATCATGGTTATATTCTCTTGTATCAATCCCTTTAATATTATAAACTGGCCTTCCTTATCTCTTGTTATGGCATTTACTTTAAGGTCAATTTTGTCACATATAAGTATTGATACCCCATGTTTCTTTTCATTTCCGTTTGCCTGAAAGATATTTTCCAGTCCGTTCACTTTCAGTTTGTGTGAGTGTCTTGTTCTGAGGTGGGTCTCTTGTATACAGCATATATATGGGGTGTGTGTTTTTATCCATTCAGCCACACAGTGTCTATTGATTGGGGCATTTAGTCCGTTTACATTTAAAGTTATTACTGAAAGTTATTTGTTTGTAGTCATATCTATTTTTGTGTCTGCATTCCTTCTTACCTGTATTTCTTCTTTTTACAGTATTCCCTTTAGCATTTCTTGCATTGCTGGTTTGGTGGTGATAAACTCCCTTAGCCTCTTTTTGTCTGTGAAGCTCCTGATTTTCTCCTTCAACTTTGATTGATAGTCTTGCTGGATAGAGTATTCTTAGATTCAGTCCTTTGCTTTGCAACTTTTATATACCTCCTTCCAATCCATTCTAGCCTGATGTGTTTCTATTGAGAAATCATTTGATAATCTGATGGGCGTTCCGTTCATAGAGAGGAGGAGAGTGGGATAGAAAGTCAGAAACATTGATGAGAGAGAAACATCGATCAGCTGCCTCTTGCACACCCCCTGCTGAGGATGTGCCCTCAGCCAGGGTACATGTCCTTGACCGGAATTGAACCTGGGACCCTTCAGTCCGCAGGCCAACGCTCCATCCACTGAGCCAAACCGGCTTTGGCTTTCTGTCTCTCTCTTGCTGCCTTTAAGATTCTCTCTTTGTCATTGATATTTTGCATTGAAATTATGTGTCTTGGTGTGGGTCTTTGGGGGTTGATCTTGCTTGGGACTCTCTGTACTTGTGTAACTTCTTTCTTCCCTATATCTGGGAAGTTTTCAGTCATTATTTCTTCAAATATATTTTCTAATCCTTCCTGTTGTTGTTCTCCTTCTGGCAGCCTTATTATAAGTATGTTACTTCATTTCATGTTGTCCGAAAGCTCCCTTAGGCTTTCCTCCTGTTTTTTAAAATTTTTTTTTCTCCAATTGCTGTTCAGTTTGAGCTTGTTTCTGTACCTGATCCTCTAACTCACTAATTCGGTCCTCTGCTTCTTCGAGTCTACTGTTGAAACTTTCCATGTTGTTAAATTTTTAAATTTATTTTGTATTGATTTTTTTTGCAGTATAACTTATATTTAATAGTAGTACATGTTTTCCTTTCCCCCCTCCCCATTACCTTTCCCCCAGCATCCCCTACGCCCCAGCACAAGTCCCCACCCACCCCCCTCCCAGAGCCAGTGTCTTTCATTCATTGATTATGCTCATATGCATGCATAAAAGTCCTTCAGTTGATCTCCCTTGGCATTCACCTCCCATCCATCCAAGCCTTCCCCCTGTAGCTTGACAGCCTGTTCAATGCCTCCCTGCCTCTATATCAATCACTCGCCTCTGTTTCTTTTCTTCAAAAATATCTTGCCTCTGCATACTAGAAATAAATGTATAAGAATAAAAAATGTTTGAGTCTCAGTTTCAATGTCCAACTGTTCTGAGTCCCAGTTTCAGTGTCAAATAGTTCTTTATGTGTGCATGTCAGCAATGGTATCCAGATGGTGAACACACCGTAGCAATGCAAGACCCATCCTCTCTGGTTTGGTCCTGGGCTGCCTGCAGCCATGCACAGCTGCCGACTGCTAGCATGGCAAGGTGTCCTCAGTGTCCCCCATCTCTGGACCATCCTCATGACTAAAACAGATCCATCCATTTCTCACAGTCGCAGGAACCCACATGGTCTTAGAGTTGTTCTCTGAAAACACACAGACACATTCTCGACCAAAAGTTAACAAAGGGATCCTCTCTGCAAAATAGACTTGGGATTCTTTTTATTTTTGCCTAAATTATTTTCCTTTGGCTTATTTTGACACCATGTGTGTTTTTTCATGGGTGTCCTGCAGTTGGCTTTACAAATAGAAGTTACTTTTCTGGAGTAAGAATTTTCTAGATGTATTTTACTTACAGGATATTTTTCCTTACATGATATTATCCCACTGCCCCCCCCCCCCCTTTTTGGATTAATGGAGGCTTTTGGAAATTTTAACTTGCAGTCTTGGTAATTTTAAATTTTAATTTTTGCACACAATATGACTGCTTTAGGTTCTTTGGATGTTAGGCAATTTTAGTGAGATTGAACTACTAATAGATATTTTAGTTAATGTTTTAGGAACAGCTTTTTGGCCGGTACACTTAAATTTTCTTGAGTATTCACTTATTTCACTTGGCCAATTTAAATTAATCTGAAAACTTGCCAAAACCAGTTTGGCTCAGTGGATAGAGCGTCGGACTGCGGACTGAAAGGTCCCGGGTTCGATTCTGGTCAAGGGCATGTACCTTGGCTGCGGGCACATCACCCGTAGGGGGCGTGCAAGAGGCAGCTGATCGATGTTTCTCTCTCAACGATGTTTCTGACTTTCTATCCCTCTCCCTTCGGCTCTGTAAAAAATAAATAAAATATATTTAAAAAAATAAAATAAATTAATCTGAAAACTTGATTACTATTTTACTGTCAATTTTAATACTCAAGCAGAAATCTTAGTTTACCCTGTAAATACTAGTGGAAAGGAATATTTGCATTTTTTGAGTAGGTTCTGAGCATTCCTGGTAATAGACTGCATTTAGATATAGAGCAGCTATTGCTGGCCGAGTCTGTCTGCCACCTGGGTCCTGGTCTGAGCTGTGGGTGGGAGGTGAAGCAGCCCTGGGTGTAGGATACCTCCCTCAGGAGGGGTGAGAGTTCAAGACCCTGCACGGTTTGTGGATGAGGGTCTGTGCCCCACTTTTAGTTCTCTCCTGTTGGACCCTCTGCGACTGTGCCTGTCTTAGGTTGTTCCTTCCCCGAGGAATCTTACCCGTTTCTGGCTAACCAGCCATCCTCCGGGGCCAAACAGGGTGATGTGAGGTTCAGTCCTGTCTCTTTTGTAGTCTATGCCCCTGTGGCCTCCACGTCCAGCACCTGCCTTGGGGTCCCCTCGCCTGTTGGCAGGGTCCTGGTACTTATCACATATCTCGGGGACCCAGGTTTCTTCTCCAGAGAGGGCCCAGCTCACACCATTGGTCGAGAGACAGATCCATGGTGCCAGCTGCCCAGAGGCTTCAGCCACAGCTTGAACTGAAAGCTCAGGCATCAGCTTTGTGTATTTGGATAATACGAAGAGGGTCCCTCTTGGCAAAATGGGCAAGAGGGGCCAATATAGAATGCTCGGATGACTTCCCAGTGCCTTAATTACTTCTGAAAGGGATTAATTCCTTTCCTATCCTTTTTTCAAATTGCTTCCCAACATTCAAAGAATTAGTCTGTAAGTTTATTTGGGATAATTGTATAATATGCTGTGGTCCAATATTAAATATTACAATGACATTGTAGAATAATATCATGTAAGGGTATTGTGGTGTCACGGGAGATTAAAGAGGGCCTAGCCTAAGGAGTAGTGTCCATAGGAGATGTCAAGTTCTAGGCCATGTTAATTCAATCTCAAACTAGCTGCCGATTTTTTTATAACTTTATATAAACTTTGTCAGGGATGTAAAAACACAAATCACTTACCTTAGTTCAAGAGTTCAAATACATTGACTTTCCCCCTTACTCCCACCACCTGCCACTTACCCTGAGGTTTGACATTTTGTTGGACTTTTCTCAGTCTCTGGATCCATTCTTGTTCATAAGTCTATGTCATTCATTATATTCCTTAAATGAGTGAGATCATATGATATTTGTCTTTCTCTGCCTGGCTAATTTCACTTAGCATAGTGCTCTCCAATTCCATCCATGTTGTTACATCCATGTTGTTTTTGATTGTGGCTATATCATTTTTCATTTCTTCCTGATTCTTACATAGGTTGTTGATTTTCTCATTTATCCAGTGTATAAATTCCACGACCATTATTCTGAATTCTTTTTCAGTCATGGTGCAAGCATCAATTTCACTAATTTCCTTTCTTTGTGATTCCTCATTTTCTTTCTTCTGGGTATTCTGTTGTCTCCCTATTCTGACTATCACCAGAAGGTTCAAACTTTGAGTTGCGTGGACGTGAGCTGTGTTCCGTGGAACTTCGCACCACCTGAGGGTTACTGAAGTGCTCCGACACTAGGGCTTGTAGGTATTGTGGGTTGGTGGGAACCAGGCTTTCCCAGAGTTAGTGTTCCCAGCTTTCTGTGTGGTCTCGTGTGCACACCTAGAATCAGGGACCCAGAGTGGACCACGCTTTTTGGTATGTGTTGAAAATGGTACCAGGATTCCGAGTTTTCCTGTGTCTGGACCAAGAATTGGGTATCAGATTCTGTTGCCTCGTGAGGTTTCTCGTTGAGGGTCAGGGTCTCCGCATGTGCATGCACCAACAATTGGAGTCACTGGCTTAGTGTGGATGCGTTGTGAGTCAGGGATTCCAGGTGTATAAGGTAAGAAACAGAGTCAAGTCAGTGGTGCTCAGTGCTGCCTCTTGTGGGAGAATTTGGGTCTTGATCACCATAGGATACTGGGTTGCACAATAGCTCTGTGGTGTGCCTGCATTGTGGAAGACTGACTTCTGTGAGTGTTTGGTCTGTATCCAGGTCAGCTGCCACTGACACCCTATGGGTTTGGTCACCAGGTTGTGATTGCATTGCAGGAGGCCACCTCCAGTCTCTCAAATTCTCTTAACAGTACTGAGGCCCCTGAGCCAGCTTTCAAGCTCCAAGGCCCTATTCCCTGTCTAGGAGTTTCTGTCACAGGCATGCACAGGAGTGCAGAGTGTGTTCCCAAGCCCAAGACTCCCTGGGGTGCCTGGGAAACTGAGTTTTCAAGGTCCAAGCTCCAATTACTTTCTGGGCGCTTAGGTCACAGGTGTGCGCGCACATGCGGAGCATTCTCCCAAACCCAAGTTCTCCTGGGGTAGCTGGGAAAGTGAGTTTTCAAGCTCCAAGTGTGCGGTTCCCTGTAGAATCTAGGGGAGTTGTGGCTGAAGTGAGAGGTGGGTCTATTGGTTACTATGGAGCTATCCGTGATTCTGCAGGGAGGGCGATAGGCCCCTTGACTCACAGAAATCTGCTGCTGGGAAGTCTGGACTCTTGTTGTCTGTTGGTCTGAAGCTGTGGCTGCAATTCTTTGTCCCTAGTGCCTGCAGGCCAATGGCTTGCGTCTGAGATGCGACTGGTGATGGCAGGGTCCCAGTACAGACAGTTCCGCTTCTCAAGATGGCGTGGTCTCTGCTGCTGTGCCAGCTGGCCTCCCCGGAGTGTCCGCCTTGTTCGTGGGGCTCCACCATCCAGGAATGCCCGGTTTGGCAGCCCCTTGGAGGACCTACTGAGTCTAACTGTCCCTAGTTCACACACACACACACACACACACACACACACACACACACACACACACACACACACACACACCACACATGCCACACTCTCCTCTATGGGTTCCTCACTCTCTCCCTCCCTACCTTCCTGCCCATTGCCATCTTCCACGTCCCAATGGCAAACTCTTAATGGAACATATAACAGTCTGATATAAAAATTAACATTAGAATATTGAAATGTAGAGGTTGAAGAATTTGAGATAGATCTAAGCCTGAAAGGTTTTGTCATTAGTTAATAAAAAATTCTAACCTTTTAAGAAGAAACTATAGCAGGCAAATTTCATTGCTAATACATCAGAGGAAACAGAACTTTGTTAGGGTCTATATTTTAAGAACCCATATTGTAACAAATGGGAATATACAACAAGCCCTGCTTAATGCCAGCTTTTAATACTGTGTACATTAAAATCTGAAATTTGAGTCTATGCAAGAGGTTGAGAATTTTTGCCAAATTTCAAGGAGTTAATCAATTTGCATAATGTACAGTGCTTTTTGATTTAAGTATGGGACCCAAAAGAGGACCACAGAAGATGAAAATATCAGGACAATGATAGTACATTAAGACTAGGATAGAAAGGAGATACTTCTGACTAGCGTTTTATGAATTACTGTTTAGATTGAGGTACAGTTTATGAACAAAAACAGTATACACACATGTTATGTGAATAATCATGCTTTATTTTATTATGCAGTAAGTAATCCCTATAGATTAGGTAGTTTCATAGGATGAAGTTATTCTAATTCAAATAAGTGAGATAGATAAATGCATAGGAATATAAATATGGATATATAGACATTTATAGATATTGTATAGATAAATCTAGACATGTATATGGTTACAGATATAAATAGAAATGTACCACAAGTTGTTGGGATTCTCATGTCCCTCAAGTGAACTCTGAAAACTCTTATAAGAAATAAATGCCAATATTTAAGAAGAAACTTAAAGATAGTTTTAAAATTATAAGTAGTTTTGAAATAAATTAAATAGGGTAGTATTAACTAAATAATAAACAGTTATGTATAAATGAAAAATGTTACCCATTGATAGAATTAAATGATATAACTAAATTTATTTTAGTCTTGTATATACTTAAGGAGTACATAAACACTGTACTTGGCTAATTCCATTGAAAAAACAGTATATTTCAGGAACATAAAAATATAGATAAAATAACTTTTCATTTTCAAATGTTAAATGTTAAAAGGATATAGTATTGCTTACTTTACTGAAACACGGAGAGGTTTAAATGAGACTATGTAAATCCCTTGGCCCGGATGGTTGTTTTAAGTTAGCTCACTTCCTTAGCCCAGCAGAAAACCTTACCTTTAAGGATGCAACTATGCCAATGATTAAGTTGACTATAGAAGGAGTAAAAGCAATTGCAAGGTGGTATCAATTTGTTGAAGAAGGATGAATTAAGCAGATTCATAGCTAAATATAAAAATAATATCTTCTTTTTTGAGCTTATATTTTATTTTATATTATTTCATTGTTATTTTTTATAAAAATTTATTTGAGCCAAACAGAGGATAAACCTGGAAGCAATATCTAAATACAGTAAGATAAATACATTGGAGAATAAATTTGCAGGTTTTTAAAATGTCTTTAAGATGGAGGAGGGAACTAAGGAATATTACATGAATGTAGGAGAAAGCAAGGTGGAGATAAGGTCACAGATTATTTATGATTAAGTGCTCACTTGAGGGTGGCAACACTTTAGAAGAAAGGAAGTGAAAGAAAGGATGTGAAAGGGGGCATTTCAAAGGTGCATTGACTTAGATGCACAGAAACAAAAGGGCTTTCTTTAAGCAAAGGATATGACTATCCACCATGACCTTCCTAGTTAGGAATTTATGATCAGCTTACCCAGTGAAATTACTTTCCATAGAAACCCTTTTATTCATACATAATGGGATGTGAGTTGAGGCTGAATTTCCCCCCAAAGAAAGGGCAGGTAAATAGAGAATAGTTGAATCTTATGACCTTCATTGTAAACAACAACAACAACATTCTGGATCATTTCTGTCCTTTGAACTATCATGACCTGAGTTGTATATTTTGTCTTATTTTTCTGCATTTTGGCATCTAGTAGAACACTTAGATGAAGCATGAAGAGTATAAGCACTTATCTTATACATATTAAGTAATCATAAATAGTTAAAGTATATAGAAAAGCCCAAAGGACAAGTATTCTTATGACTAATTAGTAGATAGGTAAAGACAATTAAACAGAATGGATTCTGAGTTTTATATCTATCTGTAGGTATACAGGCCTTGTAATTGTCTTGGGATAGCTATGTACTTTTGGTGTCCATGGCTTCTTGTCCCCCCCCCCCCAAAGTCTTTGTAGATAGGAGACGTCCATTCGTAGTTAGGCGTGTGATAAGGTCCTTTCCAATGAGGCTGGAGAGTGTCTCTTATTTGATGTCCTTTTCAATAAACTTTCTAGGTGGCAGTCAATAATCTTTAAAGGTCTTTGTCTCCTGGGAGCTCACCAATTTCACCAAATGCAAAGCTAGGAAAAGGTGGAGCAAAATGAGCCCTTGGTTTTACTTAGCACCGAGTCTGGGTCAGCAGGGAAAAATAAGTTATTCTTTGGAAAGAAGAAGTTTGTAAAAACAGCACACTGCTATGTTCATAGATAATTTCTAAATTATATTACTTGAGATTTTTAAATATTCCAGTCAGTTTTTAAATGCATATGTGTAATTTTAAATATGTATCCATCTTTATATTTAGACCTAAGCAATTTCTAATTTTGCTAATATTGTAAAATAGTATGTTGCTTCATTAAATTCATTAATATGTTATTGTTGCTATGTATGAATAGAACGTATTACTACAGGTTCATTTTTAATCCTGTGTCTATAATAATCATATTTATTATTGTTCATTCTAATTATGTTGCAGCCAGTCCCCTAAGTGTGTTATATAATCTGGTCTCCCACTTTTCAAAGGTTAAAACTATTACTACACTGTATTGCCTTAAGGTATTGGCTCTAATTTCCAGAACAATGTTGAAAATAGCAGTTCCTTAATATTGAACCTATAAAAATTCACTACTGAAATATTTTTTATCACATTAGTAATGTACATTTCAATCCAGGGATATTAAACATTTTTATTTTGAAAGGTTTTTCTATTTAATCAAATGGATTTTTATGGTCAATTTGCATGGTTATAATTTTTGGTACTTATTACTATACTGTATTAATAATTTTCATATTGTCAAACTGTTAAATTCTGGAGCAAATATACACAGGCATTTTTATTACGGTTTAATAAAATCATAGATTTAAAAAATAAATATTTTACATTTAATTTGTTGAATCAAGCAAATATTTTACTAGAGTTATTGTTATTTTTAGAGGATATTTGTATCCATCTTTTTAGTAGTTAGCTTTTTCTAGATAAAGCTAAGGGAACAGACCACTCCAATATGTCTATGGCATACACAACAAAGAATGTTTTTTTTTTCTCACTTCCCACAACTTACATGTTGACTATAGTTCTCCATTCCATTGCCTTCATCATCCTGGAATACAAACTGAGAAAGCAACCCTTTTATTTTATATTAATAGAGGGAAAAAGGCAAAAGACCAAGCCAAATTCAGCAATAGCTCTAAACCTTTTGCTGGGAACTGTTACACATGATCATGCTCACTTACATTTCATTGATCAAACTATTTATGTGGGCAAGCTTGATATTAATGAGAAATCATATTTCTGCCACAGAGAGTTACTGCATATTACATGACAAAGACAAGGATATATGATCTTCTTACAGGGATGGAAGACATAAATAACAGAGAAAAATTACCAATCCAATCTATCAAAATAGTCATACATAAGATTGCTTGTTAAGGCTCATTTTAGTTTTATATGTGTCAGATTTCAGTTGCTTTTCTCCAGGTATGCTAACCTTATAAAATGAAAAGTTTTTCAGATTCTTTTCTGGAATTATACACACGCATACACACAAATATATATACCATCAGTTCTCCCTATTCTTGGTAGTTATCTATAGATATAAAAGCCTAAGTGACTAAGACCAAATGACCAAAATGAACAGTTACTATGACACACACTGACTACCAGAGGACAGACAATGGAGGAGCTGCCACCTAGTGGTCAGTGCACTCCCACAGCAGAAGTGCCACTCAGCTGACAGACTTGTTCTGGTGGCCCACCAACCTGGCAGCTGCCGCTCACTCCCTCTGTAGTTCTGCAGGTCCAATCTCCAGAGAATGGGCCAGGCACCAATGGATGAGTGCTGTCAGCATGATCCCAACAGTGCTGGCCTTCTGAAAGTTGGCGGTGATCACTGTGACCGCTTCCCCTCCCTAGATGCTCCACAAGGAAGAAAGGATATAAAAGTGGCCACCAGGTGGCTCCCAACAATCACTGTGAAGGTCAGCAGGATGGGTCCAGATCCCAGGCCTGCAAGGGGATCCCACTGCCCACCTGGAAGGCCTATCGTGTCTCTGTCCCCACTTCCTATCCCCACCCTTCACCCCCCTCAGATCCCCAACCATGCATGAATTGGTGCACCAGGCCTCTAGTTTTCTATGAACTGCCTACAAAAACTGAATTAGCAAATACTGTATCATTGTTCTTAGGGAGAATACACAGTTAGGTTTTGGTGAACCTCTGGTCCCGTTGTCACTGACCAATCAATACATAAACTTGTTTTATGTGTGTTTCTCTTTAAAGACAACTTAGTTAATATATAAATGATTCAGGAACATTGAATTCATAGCCAATAACACTGTAACTCGTGCCTGAACAAGTTTATCTAATAAATGTGTTTTCTCTGTAAGATACATCATGACCGATACAGCTGCCGTTCGCGGTACCTGCGGGACCTCTGGGGCTCCCGGAGCACCGGCGACCAGGTGTCGCGCAGAGCCCAGGGAGCTCTAAACTCCAGCAAGGAAAGGTCAGATTTCCCTGGGGGTACTTTGGGCGCGAAACTGAGGGGGCTGGCAGTCTGGGAGATCTGCACCTTGAAACTCAAAACCTGGAGATCTGCACCTGAAATAGAATCTGTGGCTGTTGAAGCTGGTGAACGTGGGAGAGGGCCCTTGGAGCTGGAGGCAGAGTTGATCCCTGGAGCGCAATCGGTTTGGACCTGACAGAGGGGGGAAGCCCGGAAGATTTTGGGAGGGTTCTGGCTGCTAAAACAGCAGTCACCATTAGAGAGGCAGTATTGTTTAGTTCAGGATAAAGAGGACCAATAGACCCAGAAGTCAATCTAGAAACACTGCCACCCAGGGGCCAAATCACAAATTGACTCTTATGTGACAGGGAATTGATTATATCTTCTCTTCCACCTTGGGAATACAGTCTATTTTCATCTACACTTTAGTATCTTTTACTCTACCTCAACTTCACCTTTATACCACCACTCTCTGGCTAACCTTTCCCTATTTAGTGCCTTGTTTCCCTTACACTTTTCCTGCTTTAGATTTACCTAATTCTTTCCCCTTACCCCCTGTTAAAATTTCACCCCACTGATATATCTAATCTCTAACCACCTAATCCAAGTGCATATATACCTCTAGCTTCTCTGACTTCACTATCTTAAAGTGTTTTTAGCCCTGTCCTGTTGTTGTTGTTTACTTGACTGTTGATTATATTGATTTTTTAAGCAGGTTTATGAGATTGATTTGCTTATTCTGTTATTTTGGTTTGTCTTATAGGGGGGGTTATTTTTATTTTTGGTGTTGTTTCTTGTTTGGTTGTCCTCATCTGCATTGTTTTTGAGATAGATTTTTGCTTCTGTGTTCCCTCACCTCTCTTGATATTAGTAGTTGTATGTAATTTGTATCAATCTCCAAGTACTTGTTGCAGGTTTTGGTTCGGATTAGGGGCTATCCTATAGGAGTTTTCACCCCACATTTATAATTTACTCCTTTTATTTCTTTTTTTCTTCTCCCCCTTTACCCATTATCATTTTGGCATTCCTGTCTTTCTTTTTGGTGAGTGTATGTGTTTGGGGGGGTCTCTTTCTTTTTTGTGTGAGTGTGGGTGTGTGAGTGTCTGTGTGGGTCTGGGGGAGGTTCTCTTTCTTTTTTCCCACCTATCACCAAATTTGCCTTTCTCTGGCGGTCACCTTTATTTGGAATTACAATTACTTTGACTACATTCTGGTTCAGTGCCTGGTGCGTTGCACCTGGTTGTGTTGTATTTTGTGCCTTTAAATCAACACAGGAGAGTGAGAACTACATAACCACATACACAGAGAAGAGAGACCATGGGAAGACAAAGAAATAGCCCACATATGAAAGAAAAGCAAGGCTCGCCAGAAAAGGAGGTAAACGAAATGGAAGTTAACAACCTGTCAGAGAAAGAATTCAGAGAAATGGTCATAAGGTGGCTGAAAAGAATGGAAGACAAATTTGATAATATGAGTAAGACCCAAGAGGAAATGAGGAAGACCCAGGAAGAAAGGATGAAGAGCCATGAAGAAATGAAGAGAAGCCACGAAGAAATGAAGAGGAGCCAAGAAGAAATGAAAAATGACATTGCTGAAGTAAAGAACTCAATAGAAAGTATTAAGAGTAGACTAGAAGAAGCAGAGGATCGCATCAGTGAGCTAGAAGACCAGGTAGGAAAAAATAACCAAGTAGAGCACCTTCTAGAAAAAAAAATTAAAAAGCAGGAGGAGAGCCTAAGAGAACTATGGGACAACATGAAACAAAACAACATCCATATAATTGGGCTTCCAGAAGGACAGGAAACTGAGCAAGGAATAGAAAACCTGTTGGAAGAAATAATGACAGAAAACTTTCCTGGTATAGGAAAGGAAAAACCCACACAAATCCAAGAAGCTCACAGAGTCCCAAGCAAAATAAACCCCAAAAGACCTACGCCAAGGCACATTATAATTAAATTGGCAAACACCAATGACAAAGTAAGAATCTTAAAAGCTGCCAGAGAGAGACAGAAAGTCACCTACAAAGGAACACCCATCAGACTAACAAGTGATCTCTCAACAGAAACCTATCAGGCCAGAAGGCAGTGGAATGAAATCTACAAAGTCATGCAAAGGAAGGGTCTGAATCCTAGAATACTCTACCCAGCAAGGCTCTCAATCAAAATTGAAGGGCAAATCAGGAGCTTCACAGATAAAAAAGGACTAAGGGAATTCGTCACCACCAAACCAGCAATGCAAGAAATGCTAAAGGATCTGCTGTAAAAAGAAATAGGAAGCGAAGAAGGAACACAGGGGCAAAGAACAAAAATGGCAACATATAAGCACCTATCAATAATAACTTTAAATGTAAATGGTTTAAATGCTCCAATCAAAAGACATAGGGTAATAGACTGGATAAGAAAACACAACCCATGTATCTGCTGTCTACAAGAAACCCACCTCCGAAAAAAAGATGCACACAGACTGAGGATGAAAGGTTGGAAAAAAGTTATTCAGGCGAATGGAAATGAAAAAAAAGCTGGGGTAGCCATACTTATATCTGACAAATTAGATCTCAAAGTGAAGGACATAACAAGAGATAAAGAAGGCCACTTCATAATACTAAAGGGAGCAATTCAACAAGAAGAAATAACTCTTGTAAACATATACGCACCCAATACAGGAACACCCAAATATATACAAAAACTCCTAGAGGACATCAAGGGAGAGATAGACAGCAATACAATCATAGTAGGAGACTTTAATACCCCATTATCACCATTGGACAGATCCTCTAAACAAAAAATCAGTAAAGAAACATCAATTCTCAATGACTCATTGGACCAGATGGAATTAATTGACATCTTCAGATCATTTCACCCCAAAGCCACAGAATATACATTCTTTTCAAGTGCCCATGGGACATTCTCAAAGATAGACCATGTATTGGGTCATAGGCAAAGTCTCTCCAAATTCAAGAAGATAGAAATCATATCAAGTATATTCTCAGATCACAGTGGCATAAAGCTGGAAATCAACTACAATAGAAACAATCCAAAGAAATCGAACACATGGAGACTGAACAGCATGCTATTAAACTATGACTGGGTTACTAGAGAGATTAAGGAAGAGATAGAAAACATCATGGAAACAAATGACAATGATAGCACAACAATCCAAAATCTATGGGACACAGTGAAAGCAGTTCTGAGAGGGAAGTTCATAGCTCTACAATCCTACTACAAAAAACTAGGAACAGCAGCAATAAATTATCTAACCCAACAACTCAAAGAGTTAGAAAGAAAGCAACAAGAAAAGCCCAGTGTAAGCAGAAGGAAGGAAATAGTAAAGATCAGAGCAGAAATAAATGACATAGAGACCAAAGAAACAATACAGAAGATCAACGAAACCAAGAGCTGGTTCTTTGAAAGGATAAACAAGATTGATGAACCTCTAGCCAGACTCACCAAGAAGCAAAGAGAGAGGACCCTAATAAATAAAATCAGAAATGAAAGAGGTGAAATAACAACAGACCCCATTGAAATATAAAGGATTGTTAAAAAATACTATGAACAACTCTACTCCAACAAACTGGACAACCTGGAGGAAATGGATAGGTTTCTAGAAAAATATAACCTCCCAAAACTCAATCAAGAAGAATCTAAACAACTCAATAGACCAATAACTGTGGAAGAAATTGAAGCAGTCATCATAAAGCTTCCAGCAAACAAAAGCCCAGGGCCAGACGGCTTCACAGGGGAGTTTTACCGAACATTCAAGGAAGAACTAAAACCTATACTCCTCAGACTATTCCAGAAAATTCAAGAGGATGGAAAACTTCCAAACTCCTTCTATGAAGCTAGCATCACCCTAATACCAAAACCAGATAAAGACGACACAATGAAAGAGAATTACAGGCCAATATCCCTCATGAATATAGATGCCAAAATCCTCAATAAAATTCTAGCAAATCGGATCCAGCAGTACATCAGAAAGATTATACACCACGACCAAGTAGGATTTATCCCAGGAATGCAAGGATGGTACAATATCCGCAAATCAATAAATGTGATACATCACATAAACAAATTGAGAGATAAAAATCACATAGTCATATCAATGGATGCAGAAAAAGCATTTGACAAAATCCAACATCCTTTCTTAATAAAAACTCTCAATAAGGTAGGAATAGAAGGATCATACCTCAACATAATAAAAGCCATATATGATAAACCCACAGCATACATCATACTCAATGGGCAAAAACTACAACCATTTCCCCTAAGAACAGGAACAAGACAGGGTTGCCCACTTTCACCACTCCTGTTCAACATAGTACTGGAAGTATTAGCCATTGCAATTAGACAAGAAGAAGAAATAAAAGGCATCCAAATTGGAAAAGAAGAAGTTAAGCTATCCTTATTTGCAGATGACATGATATTGTACATAAAAAACCCGAAAGACTCCATTAAAAAGTTAGTAGATTTAATAAATGAGTTCAGCAATGTAGCAGGCTACAAAATTAATGCCAAGAAATCTATGGCATTTCTATACACTAATAGTGAACCTACAGAAAGCAAGACTAAAAAAGCAATCCCATTTACCATCACACCAAAAAAATTAAGATACCTAGGAATAAACTTAACTAAGGAGGTAAAAGATCTATTTGTGGAAAACTACAGGACACTGAAAAAAGAGAGAGAGGAAGATGTAAACAGGTGGAAGAACATTCCATGTTCGTGGATTGGAAGAATCAACATAATTAAAATGTCCATACTACCCAAAGCAATCTATAAATTTAATGCACTCCCCATTAAAATACCAATGGCATATTTCACAGACCTAGAAAGAACTCTCCAAAAATCCATCTGGAACAAAAAAAGGCCCCGAATAGCCACAGCAATCCTGAGAAAGAAGCACAAAGTCGGTGGGATTTCCATACCAGATTTCAAGCTGTATTACAAGGCTACTGTTCTTAAAACAGCCTGGTACTGGCACAAGAACAGACATATAGATCAATGGAATAGAATAGAGAATCCGGATATCAACCCAAACCACTATGCTCAATTAATATTTGACAAAGGAGGCAGGAACATAAAATGGAGTCAAGACAGTCTCTTCAATAAATGGTGTTGGGAAAATTGGACAGATACATGCAAAAAAATGAAACTAGAGCACCAACTTACACCATACACAAAAATAAACTCAAAATGGATACAGGACTTAAACGTAAGACAGGAAACCATAAAAATATTAGAGGAATCTACAGGAAGAAAAATCTCAGACATATGCCAAAAGAACTTCTTTGATGATACTGCTCCGAGGGCAATGGAAGCTAAAGAGAAAATAAACAAATGGGACTACATCAAAATCAAAAGCTTTTGCACAGCTAAAGAAACCATCAACAAAACAACAAGAAAACCCACTGTATGGGAGAACATATTTGCAAATGTTATTAGTGATAAAGGTTTAATCTCAAGCATCTACAGGCAACTCACCCAACTCAATAAAAGGAGGACAAATGATCCAATAAAAAAATGGGCAACAGACCTAAATAGAATCTTCACGAAAGAAGACAAAAGGAAGGCCCAGAGACATATGAAAACTTGCTCAAAGTCACTAAATATCCGAGAGATGCAAATCAAAACGACTATGGGGTACCATCTCACACCTATCAGAATGGCTTACATCAACAAATCAACAAACGACAAGTGCTGGCGAGGATGCGGAGAAAAAGGAACTCTCGTGCACTGCTGGTGGGATTGTAGACTAGTACAGCCACTGTGGAGAACAGTATGGAGATTCCTCAAAAAACTAAAAATGGAGCTCCCATTCGACCCAGTGATCCCACTTCTAGGAATATACCCCAAGAAATTAGAAAGGCGAATTAGAAAGGATATATGTACCCCTATGTTCATAGCAGCACAATTTACCATAGCTAAGATTTGGAAACAGCCGAAGTGCCCATCAGCAGATGAGTGGATTAAAAAACTATGGTACATTTACACAATGGAATACTACGCCGCAGAAAAAAAGAAGGAGCTCCTACCATTTGTAACAACATGGATGGATTTGGAGAGCATTATGCTAAGTGAAATTAGCCAGGCAGAGAAAGACAAATATCACATGATCTCACTCATTTGAGGAATACAATCAATGACATAGACTGATGAACAAGAATGGATCCAGAGACTGAGAAAAGTCCATCAGAATGTCAAACCTCAGGGTGAGTGGCAGGTGGTGAGAGTAAGTGGAAAAGTCAATATACTTGAACTCTTGAACTGAGGTAAGTGATTTGTGTTTTTACATCCCTGACAAAGTTTATATAAAATTATTAAAAAATGGCAGCTAGTCTGACATTGAATTGACATGGCCTAGACCTTGTCATATCCTATGGAGACCAGTCCTTAGGCTAGGCCTTCCTTAACCTCCCATGACACCATAATACCCTTACATGATATTATTCTACAATGTCATTATAATATTTGATATTTGACAACAGCATATTATACAATTATCCCAAAATAAACTTACAAACTAATTCTTTGAATGTTGGGCAGCAACTTAAAAAAGGATAGGAAATAAATTAATCCCTTTCAGAAGGAATTAAGGCACTGGGAAGGGATCCGAGCATTCTATATTGGCCCTTCTTGCCCTTTCTGCCAAGAGGGACCTTCTTGTTACTATCCAAATACACACAGCTGATGCCAGAGTTTTCAGTTCCAGCTGTGGCTGAAGCCTTTGGGCAGCTGGCACCATGGATCTGTATCTCGACCAATGGTGTGAGCTGGGCCCTCTCTGTAGAAGAAACCTGGGTTCCCCGAGATATGTGATCAGTACCGGGACCCTGCCAGCAGGTGAGGGGACCCCAAGGCAGGTACTGGACGTGGAGGCCACAGGGGGGCATAGACTACAAAGGAGACAGAATTGAACCTCACATCACCCTGTTTGGCCCCGGAGGATGGCTGGTTAGCCAGAGACGGGTAAGATTCCTCAGGGAAGGAACAACCTAAGACAGGCACAGTCGCAGAGGGGCCAACAGGAGAGAACTAAAAGGTCAACAGAGGTGAGGCACAGACCCTCATCCACAAACCTTGCAGGGGTTTGAATTCTCAACCCTCCTAAGGGAGGTCTCCTACCCCCATGGCTGCTTCGCCTCCCACACACAACTCATACGGGGACCCAGGTGGCAGACAGAGACCCGGCCAGCAATAGCTGCTCTATATCTAAATTCAGTCTATTACCAGGAATGCTCGGGACCTACTCAAAATTGCAAATATTCCTTTCCACTAGTATTCACAGGGTAAACTAAGATTTCTGCTTGAGTATTAAAATTGACAGGAAAATAGTAATCAAGTTTTCAGATTAATTTAAATTGGCCAAGTGAAATATGAGAATACTCAAGAAAATTATAGTGTACTGGACAAAAAGCTTTTCCTAAAACATTAACTAAAAAATCTATTAGTAGTTCATCTCACTGTAAAATTGCCTAACAACCAAAGAACCTAAAGCAGTCACTTTGTGTGCAAAAATTAAAATTTAAAATTATCAAGACTGCGATATAAAATTTCCAAAAGTCCCCATTAATCAAAAAAGGGGAGGGGACAGCGGGGTAATATCATGTAAGGGAAAAAAAAATATCGAGTAAGTAAAATACATCTAGAAAATTCTTACTCCAGTAAAGTAAATTCCATTTGTAAAAACAATTGCAGGACACCCATGAAAAAACACACATGGTGTCAAAATAAGCCAAAGAAAAATCATTTAGGCAAAAATTAAAAAGAATCCCAAGTCTATTTTGCATAGAGGATCCCTTTGTTAACTTTTGGTCGAGAATGTGTTTGTGTGTTTACAGAGAACAACTCCAACACCATGTGGGTTCCTGCGACGGTGAGGAACTGATGGATCTGTTCCAGTCACGAGGACGGTCCAGAGATGGGGGACACTGACGACACCTTGCCATGCTAGCAGTCAGCAGCTGTGCATGTCTGCAGGCAGCCCAGGACCAAACCAGAGAGGATGGATCTTGCATTGACACGATATGTCCACCATCTGGATACCATTGCTGACTTATACACATAATGAATTATTTGACACTGAAACTGGGACTCAGAAAAGTTGGACATTGAAACCGAGACTGAAACACTTTTTGTTCTTATACATTTATTTCTAGTATGCAGAGGCAAGATATTTTTGAAGAAAAGAAACAGGGGAGAGTGATTGATATAGAGGCAGGATGGCCTTGAACAGGCTGTCAAGCTACAGGGGGAGGCTTGGGTGGATGGGAGGCAGATGCGGCGGGGAGATCAACCGAAGGACTTGTATGCATGCATATGAACATAACCAATGAATGAAAGACACTGGGGCGGGGAGGGGGGGAAGCTGGGAATATGTGCTGGGGGGTGGGGGAGGCTGGGGGGAGGATAAGGGGGAGGGGGAAAGGAAAACGTACTACTATTATACTGCAAAAAATCAATAAAAAATAATTAAAAAAAAAAAAGATACATCATGACCTTTTTATACATAGGAGCACTAGACAGCACTTGAGAGCTATACTTGGGGGCCATTTTAAACAATAAAATTATCAAAAAGTACAAAAATGTGAAAAACATGGTACTTAATATACTGCATTAAGAAAGCTGAATTCCTCCTCCTTACGTCTCACCCCAGCTCCTGGCAATCACTATTTTACTAACTTTTTCTGTGTTCAGTTGTTTTTAGATTTCATATATAAGTAAGATTATATAATATAGTAGTCCTCCCTTATCTATAGTTTCACTTTCTGCAGTTTCAGTTACCCACAGTCAACTGTGGTCCGAAAATATGAAATCTAGTGCCAAATCCTCCCCGTCCTGACCAGGACATGAATTATCCCTTTGTTCAAAATCTCCACACTGTAGACACTCCCTACCCATTGGTCACTTGGTAGCTATCTTGATTATCAAATTGACTATCAGTTTTACAATAGTTTTGTTCAAGTTACCCTTATTTTACTTAATATGATCCTCAAAGCACAAGAATAGTGATGCTGACAATTCAGATACGCCAAAGAGAAACCATAAAATGCTTCTTTTGAGTGAAAGGAGAGTACAGTAAATAAGATATTTTCTGATAGACTGCTCTCACACAACTTTTATTACAGTATATTGTTATTATTATTCTATTTTATTATTAGTTATTATGGTTAACCTCTTACTATGCCTAATTTAGAAATTAAACTATCGCAAGTATATATGTATTGTATAGGAAAAAACACTTTATATATGGGGTTTGGTATTATTCATGGTTTCAGGCATCTATGGGGGGGTGTCTTAGAATGTATAGCCTATGGACAAAAGAGGACTGCTGTATCTTTCTTTGCCTAATGCTTTTGTTTGTTTGTTTTTTAATCCCCACCTGAGAATATTATTCCCATTGATTTTTAAAGAGAGTGAAAGGGGGCAGGAAGAGAGAGACAGAGAGAGAGAGAGAGAGAGAGAGAGAGAGAGAGAGAGAGAGAGAGATCAATTGGTTGCCTTCTGCACATCTCCTGACTGAGGCCAGAGATGAAATCTGCAACTCAGGTATGTGTGCTTGACCAAGAATGGAACAGGCAACTCTTTGGTGAGCAGGCTAAGATTCTAACCACCTTGGCCAGGGCTTGGCCTGATTTTTTTAATTTAGCACAATGTCCAAGATTATCCAAGTTGTTGAAAATGGCAGGATTTTCTTCCTTTTTTTTTTTTTACCTTTGAAGAATAACTCCCTTCAGCTAATTACAGAAAATGACAGATAAATGGATAAATATCATTTGTCCATCTGTCAATGGGTAGTTAACTTGTCAGAGTTTACTTTTAATTTTATAAATGTTTATGCTTTTAATTTCCCCCCACATAATTATGTTTAAATTCCTTTATAGTTTTTAAAAAAGGACATACTAAGGGAAGAAATACTGATTGACCAAGAGTCAATTCTGACACCTCAGTGGATGCAGATCAATTCTCAAACATATGGGGGAAATTTTTGCTGTTTTTGAAGCAGCAAAATAATGGAGATCTTTTATGAGCAGCTGTAAAGATAGGAAGTGCCCAAAGAATGATTATTCCCTTCAGTTAGTCACAGAAAATGACCTATTCCTTAAACTCTCTCTGAGTTAGGATGAACAATGGGATATAATTTACATTAATTTTTAAAAGCTGTTTTATTTATTTTTTTAGAGAGACAGGAAGGGAGGGGAAGAGGGAAAGAAACATTGATGTGAGAGCTGAAACATCTACCAACTGCCCCTTACACACCCCCTACCCTTGTATCAAGCACAAAACCCAGGCATGTGTCCTGACCAGAAATTCAACCAGCAACCTTTGGAGGCACTGGATGACACCCAACTCACTGAGCAACACCAGCCAGGCCTACATTAATTTTATTTTATCTTTATTACATAAATAAATAAATAAATAAATAAATAAATAAATATTATTAATGCTGCTGTTAGTATTGTCATTGTATATTTCTTAAATATTATTTACAGCATTCAAAAATTACCTATATGTGCTTATATTATGTTTTGTTGAAAAAAATTCATATGATAAAACTATTCAGAAAAAAATGCTAATACTATTTTGGGGGCTTTTACCTTTGCTCATAAGTTGAAAATCACAGTACTAAGGGACTTAATGTCACTTGACTTTAGGAAATATGTCAACTAAAATTGCATAATATAATCTAATTTCAAGCTAGTACAAAGATTCACAAATTATTTTATTATTTTCCCCCTTCATTCAGTTTTCCTGGTAAAAACAACTCTGATCTAGTGAAATGACTCACCCGCCATTATCAGGCAAAGAGTCATTTGTCATCGACTCAGTTACATTAATCTTTGTACTCTGTATACAAAGATATGAGACTTGCTTTAATAATGCTGTAGCTTTGATAACATTGGCTTTCTATGTTAAGAGCTACACCAGCACTGGCAATTAATTTCACATGGATTCTTAAGCAACATTCTAGTCATAACAGTGTTCAATCAGCAAACACAATGAGTTATATTAAAATAATCAGTCCAAAAGAGAAAACGTTCCCTATGATAACATAACTCTGTTGAAAAATTCATTTCCTAGGTAAAATCTTATAAACTCAGTAAAATAACTACAATATCTAAAGGCTCATTTTGTAGATATTTCCCTTTTTATCAATACGCTAAAATATTCAACAGACCAGAAATATGGCATTTTAGAAATTAAGCTAAATTAATTTAACAAACCATGAAAGGGAGTCACATCCAGGTAATGAGTCTAGATTTATATTTCCTTATTACTTATAGGTTATGGTTGCTTTACTTAAAAAAAAAAGAAGAAGGAAAAGGTAGGAGGAAGCTACCTACCAAAATTTGTTACTCAAAAATACTTCCTTTATTCTATGGCCAGATGAAGGCTGCTTTCTACAAGTTCTGCTGAGGTATCTTAGAGTCCATCACACAGAGGAATGATATTAAGTGTTGGAGGAAGGGAAGAGGAGAAAGGAAGGCAACAAATAATAGCCATGAAGTCCATCTCCTTTTCAAAGACCAGAATTTCCATTATGTTTTATCCTATATAATAAAAGGCTAATATGCAAATTGACCAAACAGTGGAACAACTGGTCGCTATGACATGCACTGGCTACTAGGGAGCAGATGCTTAACACAGGAGTTTCTCCCTGGTGGTCAGTGTGGAGGGAGCACTGCTCAGCCAGAAGCCAGGCTCACAGCTGGCAAGTGCAGCTATGATGGCAGGAGCCTCTCCCACCTCTGTGGTGGTGCTAAGGTGCTAAGGATGTCTGACTGCTCCTGGGGAGCAGACCTAAGCCATCAGTCAGACATCTCCTGAGGGCTCCCAGACTGTGAGGGAGTGCAGGCCAGGCTGAGGAAGTTCCCCTCTGCCCCCCCTACCATGCATGAATTTCATGCACCAGGCCTCTAGTATGTAATAATGCTAGAAGATTTTGTGTAGAAACTATAGGTCTAAATATTTTTATTTCCTATTTGATAAAAAGTTGGTATAGTATATAAAATAAAAAGACTTTTAATGTCGGTAAAGATAGGGATAAAGAATGCAACATTACTAGAATTATTATATCATGCAAAAATAGTGTACTAATGAAATTATTTCAAACATGAATTAGAGATTACTGATATAATATTAAATATATTTTTAAATATTCAATATCTTAACCAATAATTTGGAACAGAGAGATTCATATTTTAGTCCAGGTCCAGAAAAACGTATGTCCATATTCAGCAGATAGCACATAGTATAAGCACTAGGCAGGAGGGGAGGTTCTGACTTTGAAAATAATAATTACATGACATGTTTAAAGTAATTTCAACAGCAGCTCTGTGAAGACACAGCTTAATATCTGGCAACTCTATGAACTTAACTTATGTGGAAGTTATAATTAAGGGTATAATTGGGAAGTATTACCAAAATGTTAAAATATCTTGTAGACTGTTTGACAAAGGCATGGTTAGAAAGAATGTTAAAGATCAGAAGTAGAAGTCATAAAACCTACAGAACAGATTCTAAAAAAAAATTTAAGATTAATCAAGGAGAAATAGTGGCATGAGAGCACACCTTGTCCTCTCTCCCTGAAATTTCAAAAAGTTAACCAACTATAATTCAACAAAGAAATTCATGTTTAACGCAGATACACACATGAGAGACCTATACATTGAAACACCTAAAGGTAGGTAGCCAGGAATAAACAGGGAGATGGGAAGAGAAGAAAGCAAAAACTGTCAACAGGCACAGAACTGTAGCCAAAAGCTCATAGGTGGGCCTGCAAAGGAGAGAAAATGGCAGTAGCAGGTGCTCTCTTTGGCCAGGCAGAGCAGAGAGCTGAAGGGGAGCAGTCCAGGAGGGCAAGAAGCAAAGAACCAAACAGAGTCAGAGTCAGCAGATGCCTGACAGAGCACAGGGTTGTGCCATGTGGCTTTCCACTGTCTGGCCAAGCAGTTGTTTTTCCGACAAAGAAAGAGAACCACAGACCGCTAACACTGACTAGACTCCCAAAACTCTCCTCCCATTACCCTTGGAGTCGAGTCCAGGAATATATTATCTGTAAACCAAGAGCTGTTGCAGTAGAATCTCTGTTTCCCTCTGTGACTGATCCCCAACAGGGTTTCCTGGGGTGGGACCCCATCATGTTCAGGAGTTACCATTATCTTGAGGGCAAAACAAACATCATCCCCAAGTAGGTGTCTGTAATGTCTTATGGAAGCCAATGAGGTTCAAAAGTGGGTGATCACAGAGGTAAAAAACCTTGCAGTTCAGTGCCATCTACTGGAAAACAGTTGAAAGACCTTTTCAGAGACAAATGCATATGCAAAGAAGAACAGCAAACTCCATGAACAACCACAGTAACAAGATAACCAAAAAGAAAATGAAAAATTCCTAGAAAGCAAGCTGGAATACACGGAGAGATGTGATATATAAGTGACAGATTTCAAGATTGCAAAACTAAAAATATTCAATGAGAAGTGAGAAAATACTGACAGGCAAATCTGTACACTCATAAAAAAACAAATCAATGAACAAAATGAGTATTTTACCAAAGAGACTGAATTCTTTTAAAAAGAACCAATCAGAAATCCTGGAAATGAAGCATGCAATTAAGACTAACAGTGAATTGCTGTCCTAGCTGCTTTGGCTCAGTAGATAGAGGCATGACCTGAGTTTGATTCCAGTCAAAAGCACATATCTAAGTTGCAGGCACCAACCCTGGCCTGGGTCAGGATGTGTGCAGGTTGCAAACATTGATATGACTCACTTGCATCAATGTTTGTCTCTCTGTGTTTCCCTTCCTCCATTCCACTCTCTAAAAATGTCAACCTAGGAACCAGGAGGTCAGGATTCAATTCCCAATCTGGGCGGGCTCAATCCACAGTGTGAGGTGTGCATAAAGAAGACATTCAATGATTCTCTCTCATTATTGATGCTTCTATCTCTCTCTCCCTTTCCCCTCTTATCTGAAATCAATAAAAATATATCTGTTTAATAAATAAAGAAAAGTGAACTACTGAAACAGAACCAACCAGATGTAGTAACTAATTAGTATTGCCAAAGAAAGGAATCAAGAAATGATACAGAGGGAAGAATAGAGACACTTGAGCATAAAGAAAATTGAAAGAGATCTATGAGACTTATCTGACTCCATCAGAAAAAAATAGAATGATGGGCATTGCAGAGGAGAAATAGAGGGAGCATAGTTTGGAGTATCTGTTGAAATAAGTAGTGGATTGACAGAGTATATAGAAAGAACTAGATCTTAAAATACAAAAAGTAAACAGAGAACCTAGTTTACTCAATCCAAAGAGGCCCTCTCCAAGTCACTTGGAATTTAAGCTGTCAGAAATTAATGACAAATAAAAAATTCTCAAAGAAGCCAAGAGAAAGAAGGAAGTGACCTACAAGGGAAAACTCATCAAAATTTCATTGGACATCTCAGCAGAAACTCTACAAGTCAGAAGAGTGTAGAACCAAATATTCAAACATATGCAAGAGATAAATTGCCGGCCATGAATAACATATCCAGCAAAATTATCCTTTAAATATGAAGGAGAAATGAAAATGTTCAGAGACATACAGAAGCTAAGGGATTTTATCACCGAAAACTTCCATTGCAAGAAATACTCAAGGGAGCTATTCTATCCATAACAAGAAATATAAGGTCACAAAATGATGAATAAGGGCACCAAAAAACTTACAGCATAAATAGTGATAATTTGTGACAACAAAAATATAAAAGGGGAGGAGATAAAAATATAACTTGGCAAAGGAAGATGTAGATTAGATGCAGTCAAAAGAAAAACAAAATTTCAGTATATATTCAATACACAAAAATCCACACATCAGGACATATAAATTGATAAAAGAGGAAACAGATGAAAGAAGCATGGGATATCACCAAACAAAAACAACAGATAGCAACATAAAGAAAAAAGAAAAAAAACAACAATGGAGACACAGAGCTACCAGAAAACAAAAGATAAATGGCTACAGAATATCACCATACATTAATAATTACCCTAAATGTAAATAACCTAAATTCATCAGCAATAAAGATGCAGAGTAACAGAGTGGATCAAAAAACAAAACCCAACCATATGCTGCCAGAATTTAACAGGTGACCAGAAAATACACACATAGGAGTACTCAGAGATACAGGAAAAAAACATTTATTTCCAGATGTACTAGTACTGTGACTCAGGGGAGCCTATTTCCAAGTCCTGAGCAAGCCAATATAGAATAAG
Source organism: Antrozous pallidus (assembly GCA_027563665.1). Lineage (NCBI taxonomy): Eukaryota > Metazoa > Chordata > Mammalia > Chiroptera > Vespertilionidae > Antrozous > Antrozous pallidus. The sequence goes on from CM050509.1 coordinate 116,916,080, forward strand.
TTTTATCTTTATATCCTTTGGTTTCTTTGTTCCCCACATATGGATCAGACTTCCAGACCTTTCACGTGCTTTGCAAAACACTCTGTGTGTTGGGATGGGCCTGTGAGACCACACCTAAAGGCCTGGCTTGACACCAGTGATAATAACCCTCTCCTGGGGGTGTGAATTGTTCACGGTTTATGGCCTCTGTAAAATGTGAGTATTTAGGTAAATAGGTCTTGCAAGACCAGATTATGGAGAAAGGGGCAGTGGCTTAATTATAGGCTATAAGGAATGTACATTAGGTTATTGGCACAGATTCAGATTCCTAGCCCCCCCAAAATGTCTCATTTTCCCCATCATAAGAGGAACATCTAAGCTGCAAAGACAAAGGTAGCTAAAGAGTTAATGGGTGTAGCCATACTTATGTCTGACAAAATGGACTGCAAGATAACAAAGATAACATGAGACAAATATAGACACTTTATAATGATAAAGGGGACACCACATCAAGAAAACATAACAATACTTAATATACACCTAGTGTCCAGATTATTATTATCTCCGAACGCATAATAATCTGGCCACTTAGTGTATATCCTATATAATAAAAGGCTAACATGCAAATTGTCCCCTCAACCAGGAGTTCGACCAGCAGGCAGGCCAGCCAACCACCCATGTCCCCTCCACCTGGCCAGCCTGGCCAGACCCCATCCATGCATGAATTCATGCACCAGACCTCTAAAATATACACTGAATGTCAGATGATTATTATCTGGCCACTCAGTGTATATGCACTGAACCAGGGGGAACCAAAATATATTAAACTTCTAAAGGAAAAACCAGATCAAAACACAGTCATAGTTGGGAACCTTAATACTCCATTGGCAGCTTTAGACAGATCAACTGAACAGAAAATCAATAAAGAAATATTGGCCTTAAATGACTCACTAGATCAAATGGACATAATAGACATTTACAGAACCTTTCAGCCCAGAACATCCAATTATACATTCTGCAGAGCACATGGAACATTCTCAAGGATTGACCATATGTTGGCTCACAAATCTAGCGTCAAAACTTAAAGAAGATTGCAGTTATAACACCCATATTCTCAACCACAATGACTTGAAATTAGAAATTAACAGCAAAAAGCAAATAAAGAAACCCACAAATAGATGGAAATTAAACAATGTGCCACTGAAAAATGACCAAGTCAAAGAAGATTCAAAGCCCTAGATGGTTTGGCTCAGTAGATAGAGCATCCGCCTGTGGACTGAAGGGTCCCAGGTTCGATTCTGAGCAAGGGCATATGCCCCAGTTGTGGTGTTTGATCCCCCCGGGGGGGGGGGGGAGGCATGCAGGAGATAGCCTATCAAAGATTATCTCCCATAATTAATGTTTCTATCTCTCTCTCCCTCTTCCTTCCTCTCTGAAATAAATAAAAATACATATTTTAAAAGAGAAGAATCAAAGTATGAGATCAAGAGATGTGTAAAGACAAATGAGAATGACAATACAACATAGCAAAGCTTCTGGGATGCAGCAAAAGCAGTAATAAGGGAGAAGATTATATAATTACAGACCTAGATAATAACACAAGAGAAATCCCAAGGAAATAGCCTAACATCACATCTTAAAGAACTAGAAAAAGAAGAACAAAGACAACCCAAAGTCAGCAGAAGAAAGGAAATAATAAAAATCAGAGCAGAAATAAATGAAATAGAGAACAACAAAACTATACAAAATTTTATTAAAGAGCTGGTTCTTTGCAAAGATAAATAAAATTGATAACCTCCCAGTTAGACTCACTAAGGAAAACAAGGAAAAGATCCATGTATACAAAGTCAGAAATTAGAGAGAAGTCACCATATACATCACAGATATACAGCGGATCATACCACAATATCACAAAAGAATGTATGCCACCAAATTCAATAAATTAGAAGAAATAAATAAGTTCCTAGAAATATATAACCTTCCTAGACTAAATCAAGAAGAATTGCAAAGTATAAATAGACCAATTAGCAGTTATGAAATTGAAACAACCATCAAAAACCTCCCCAAAATCAAAAGTCAAGGACAAGATGACTTCACCAGTGAGTTCTACCAAAAGTTTAAAGATTTAAAACCTATCTTCCTCAAACTCTTCCAAAAAAATTGAAGAAAAGACAATACCCCCTAATACATTCTCTGAGACCAATATAATCCTGATACCAAAACCTGCAAATGATTACACAAAAACAGAGAACTACAGACCAATATCTCTGGTGAATACAGATGCAAAAAATCCTAAACAAAATACTAGTAAATTGGAGACAACAGTACATCCAGAAAAATGATACATCACAACCAAGTGGGGTTTCATTTCAGTGGCACAGAGATGGTTCAACACATGTTAGTCAATTAATGAAATATACCACAGTGAACTCACAGAAAGAGAAACAACAAAAACAATCCCATTTACCATTGCACCCTCCCCAAAATAAAAGAAATAAGATACCTAGGAATAAACTGAACTAAGGAGATAAAAAATCTGTACTGAGAAAACTACAGAACATTGAACAAAGAGATAGAAAAATATATAAACAAATGGAAGAATATACCATGTTCAAAAATCAGTGGAATCAACAACATTAAAATGTCCATACTACCCAAAACAATCTATAAATTCAATACAATCACCATCAAAATACCAAAGGCATATTTCACAGACCTAGAACAAACTCTCTAAAAATTCATCTGGAATTAAAAAATACTCCAAATAGTTGCAGCAATCCTAAGAAAGAAGAACAACGTAGGAGGGACCTCCATGCCAGATATCAAACTATATTGCAAAGCCACTGCTCTCCAAACTTATGGCACCAGAACAGATGTGAGAGCAATGGAATAGAACAGAGAACCCAGAAATCCACCAAAGCCATTGTGCTCAATTAATATTTCACAAAGGAGGCAAAGCATACAATAGAGTCAAGATAGTCTCTTCAATAAACAGTGTTGGGAAAATTGGACAGATACATGCAAAAAAAAATTAGACCACAAACTTACACCAGACACAAAAAAATAAACTCAAAATGGATAAAGGATTTAAATGTAAGACTGGAAATAATAAAAAATTCTAGAAGACTTCATAGGCAGCAAAATATCAGACATATGTCATAGCAATATATTTACCAATACAGCTCCTGGGGCAATGGAAACTAAAGAGAAAATAAACAAATGGGACTACATCAAAACAAAACAAAAAACAAACAAAAAAAAGTTTTGCACAGCAAAAGAAACCATCAGCAAAACAACAAAAAAGATCCCTGCATGGAAGAACATATTTGCCAATGTTATATCCAATAAGGGCCTAGTCTCCAAAATTTATAGGGAACTCATACATCTTGACAAAAGGAAGATAAGCAATCCAATAAAAAATATATAGGTAATGGACCTAAATAGATTTGTTTTGAAAGAGGACATAAGGAAGGCCAAGAGATATATGAAAACATACTCAAAGTCAATAATCATCTGAGATATGCAAATCAAAATGACAATGCGGTACCATCTCACACCTGTCAGAATGGCTATCATCAACAAATCAACAAATGACAAGTGCTAGTGAGGATGTGGAAAAAAAGGATATACCATGTTCATAAATCACATTCTCGTGCACTACTGGTGGGAATGCAGACTGGTGAAGCCACTGTGAAAAACAGTATGGATTTTCCTCAAAAATTAAAAATAGAGTTACCATAATACCCATCAATCACTCTCCTAAATATATACCCAAAAAAACTCAAAATGTATTCACAAAGATATATGCACCCTGAGGTTCATTGCAGCATTATTAACAGTGGCCAAGATATGGAAACATCCAAAGTGTCCTGTGATAGAGGACTGGATAAAGAATATGTGGTACATACACACAATGGAATACTACTCTGCCATAAGAAAGGATGAAATAGCGCCATTTACAACAACATGAATAATCCTTGAGAACATTATGCCAAATGAAATAATTCAGTCAGAAAAAGGTAAGAACTACTAGTACATGATTTCACTCATATGTTTATATAAAACTGAAACTCATTAACACAAACAGCAGTGTGGTTATTGCCAGAGGGAAGAGGGTTGTGGGAGAAGATCTTAATATAGGGTGACAGGAGAGGTTTTGATTTTGGGTGGTGGATGCACAGTTCAATATGCAGATCTTATAACATAAAAACTCACACCTGAAACCTAAATTGATTGTCACTTCAATCAATTTAACAAATATGTATTTAAAAATAAAATGAAATAAAGGATTAATCTAATTTAGCCAGCATTTCTACATCAAGTAACTTAATCTGATGGTATGTTCTGATACACACAAAAACATATATGAGAATGTTCATATAACATTGTTTTCAATAGTGGAAAATTGTGGGAAACTAAACTATCCATCAACAGAATAATAGACAAGTAATTTTCAAATCCATATAGTGGGATAACATTAAAAAACTAAAATGAATACATTTGATCTGTATGTGTTGATAAGAAAACTGACAGATATGTTTTATTTTTTAAATTACAGAACATTATGATGTGAATGTGACAAAAGTAGGTTTACAGTTGTTCATATGAAAAAATAATACAATAATTAATAAACAGTACAAGAATATTTTGTTTCACATACAACTATAAACCTATTTTGCCCCACCCTGTATATTAATATGCATATAGAAATTTCACTATGTTATGTATTTTAATAGTTTTAAAATATTATACAGATTCATATTATCCTGTATTTAAGGGGAAAAATGAAATGAGTAATTAGATATGACATCCAGGTTGCATTTGCAATATGCTAGTAGCAAAGTCAATACATTGAGTCTAAGGCACAAACAGGCTTATGTCTTTCTTGGAGTTCATTGATTTTTATGGCAAAGATGGAGTAGGGATAGACATAATCATAATAGTATTGGGGTTCTAGACCTGATTTTTCTACAATACAGAGAAGTAAAATAGCTTCTTCCTCAAAGCAAATATGAGAATACTAGTGGCCCGGTGCATAAAATTCATGCGTGGAGGGGAGGTTCCCTCTGCCCAGCCTGCACCCACTCCAATTGGGCCTAAACCGTCAGTTGAACATCCCTCTCACAATCTGGAACTGCTGGCTCCAAACCATTCACCTGCCTGCCTAACCACTGCTGACTTCTTCTGCTTGCCTGCCCCATCGCCCCTAACTGCTTCTGACTTCCTGCCTGATTGCCCCTAATTGCCCTCTTCTGCTGGCCTGATCTTATCCTCAACTGCCTCTGCCTTCCAGCCTGATCTCGCTCCCAACAGCCCTCCCCTGATGGCTTGATCTTGCCCCCAACTACCCTCTCCTGCTGGCCTGATCTTGCCCCCAACTACCCTCCCTTGCTTACCTGGTTGCCCTCACATGCCCTCCCCTGATGACCTGATCTCACCACCAACAGTCCTACTGCGTCAGCCTGATCTCACCCCCACTGGCCCTCCCCTGCCAGACTGATCTTGCCCCTAACTGCCTCTGCCTGCCTTATCGCCCCCAATGCCCTCCCCTGCCAGCCAATTTGGTTCTGATCAGTCAGTTTCTATTCCAGTCAGCATCTTCAGGCCTGATCTGAGAGGTAGGGCTGATCAGCAGCCCCTGTGGAGGCCCAGAGAGAAACAGAGGGGCAGCTGCTAATGAAGCCTGGAGAGAAAGAGAGAGGCAACAGCTGATCAGTAGCTGCCAGGAAGCTGTGGATCAGACTCTGTCTCTCTCTCCAGACCTCTCTCCCAGCCTGATCCACAGCCCCCTTGGCAGTCAGTGCTGGGTCTCTGTGGCCACAACAGAGACAGTCAGTGCTAGGTTGCCATGGCATCTAGCACTGACTGCAAGACTGACTTTTGGTATTTGATCAAGCCTTCCATTGGTCGTTATGGACCCTGGATTTTTATATATTAGGATTATTCAGTTGTAACCTTGTTGAAATAATTATTCTATTATAGTATTTCATAGAGTTAGGAGTCCTTTCCTTGTTTTAAGTTACGAGAAATTTTTATAATCTTGTATTAATTTTAGAGCTAATACAAGAGGGCACTGTTAACATAAACTTATTTTCTAACATATTTTATACTGATAGCTATTATTTTGGGTAATACTGTTGTAACATAGGGTTTCATCAGTCCAATTTTAACATACATTGCTAAATAATTTACAAAGTGTTTGAAATATTAATTTACACTTCCACTAGCATTGCAAATGTTCTTTCTCACTCATTACTGATTTATTCTATTAATCATATACATTTTTAAAATGTATCTTTATTGTTGAAAGTATTACATATGTCCCTTTTCCCCCCATTGGCCCCTTTTAGCCCGCACCTGCTCCCTACCCCGGGTCTTTACCACACTATTTATTGTCTGTGTCCATGGTTATGCATATATGCATATAAGTTATTTGGTTAATTTCTTCCCACCCATCCACACACCCATGCCTTACCTCTGAGATTCAATAATATGTTCCATGCCCCTTCTCCTCCTTCTCCTTCTCCTTCTCCTTCTTCTCCTTCTCCTTCTCCTTCTGCTTCTGCTTCTTCTTCTGTTGTAATTTTCACTCGAGAATATTTAGAAACACATTGATTGGTTGCCTCCTGCATGAGCCCTGACCAGGGTTCAGGTTGGGGAGGAGCTTGTAACCAAGGTATGTGCCTTGTTGGGAATCAAACCCAGGACCTTTTGATCCACAGGCCAAAGTTCTCTCCACTGAGCCAAACTGGCTAGGGCTCCATGCTACTTTTTAATTTTTTAATTCCTTTTTTCCTTTATTGATTAATGTATTACATATGTGTCTTTATGCCCCCATTGCTCCCCATCCCTGACTCATGACCTCGCCCCTTGGTATCTGTGTCCATTGAATAGGCTTATATGCATCTATATAACTTCTTTGGTTCATCTCTCTCCCTTACCCTCACTCTCCCCTAACTTCCCTCTGAGGTTTGACGGTCTGATGGATGCTTCTTTGTCTCTGTATTTGTTTTTATTCATCAGTTTATATTGCTCATTATATTCCACAAATGAGTGAGATCATGTGATTTTTATCTTTCTCTGACTGTCTTATAGCACAATGTTCTCCAGTTCCACCCATGCTGTTGCAAATGGCTCCATGCATCTTTTTTTTTTTAATATATTTTATTGATTTTTTACAGAGCGGAAGGGAGAGGGATAGAAAGTCAGAAACATCGATGAGAGAGAGACATCGATCAGCTGCCTCTTGCACGCCCCCTACTGGGGATGCGCCCGCAGCCAAGGTACATGCCCTTGCCAGAATTGAACCCAGGACCCTTCAGTCCGCAGTCGGACGCTCTATCCACTGAGCCAAACCGGTCTCGGTTCCATGCATCTTTAATCATATGTTTTGATGGATAGAAGTTTTAATTTTTTTGTCTTTTTAACAGTTTTTTCTTATGATTAGTACTCTTTGAGTACTATTAAGAATTATTTCCCTATCTCCAAATGTATGAAGTTATTACACATGTTATCTTTAGGAAGGTTTATTATTGTACCTTTCATATTTATGGCTCCATATAATTCATCTATAATAGATTGTTCATGTGGTGTGTGGTAGAGGCCAAGATTTACATTTCATTTTATGTTAATATCTAACTATTCCAATGCAATTTATTAACAAAATGATCCATTGTGATTTCATCTCTATCACAAATCTTGTGTCTGTGTATACATATGAGGCAATTTCTGAATTCTATTCTGTTCCATTCATCTACTTCTGTATCCCACTGTGCTAATTTTAAAATGTAGTTTAAATCTCCTTACTTTATTTTTATCAATATTGTCTCAGCTATTCTGATTCTTTGCATTTCTATATACATTTTAGAATTAGCTTGTCACATTGTTTCCCTTCTGAGGGGTGAATGTTTGAATTTACCCAAAATTCATATTTTGAAGCTTAATCCCTAGTGTGATGGCATTTCAAGTTAGAACCTTTAGGAAGTGATTAGGTAATGAAGGATTAGTAAAAGAGATAAGGGTGTTCATCTTCTATGGACCAGGAAATGGGCTTTCACCAGACACTGAATCTGCTGGCACCTTGATCTTTTTACTTTCCAGCCTCCAGAACTGTGAAAAATAATGTCTGTTGTTGATAAATCGCCACTCCATGACATTCTGTTATAGCAGCCCAAGCAGACTAAGAAATCCCGCTGACCCCCGAGCCCGCACCACCACCACCACTGCTTGCTGGGATTTTGGTTCAATTTGCTTAATTTCATGTCTTTTAAATTATGATTATATTTTTTAATACTCTTCATTTTGGTCTGTTTAAACACCTTTATAAATGTGGTGTGTGTTTTTCAATTATTTAAAGTATTACATATGTCTCCCTTTTCCCGATTGAACCCCCCCTCTGCCACTCCTGGCCCCCAGGACAAGCCCCCACCACCCCAGTGTCTGTGTCCACTGGTTTTGCTAATATGCATGCCTACAAGTTCTTTGGTGGCTCTCTTACCTCCCTCACCTGCCTTCTCTGAGGTAGGATGGTCTGTACACTATTTCTTTGTCTCTAGATCTATTTTTGTTCATTATAACTTATATATGAGTGAGATCATGTGATATTTATCTTTCTCTGACTGGCTAATTTCACTTATCATGAAGTTCTCCAAGTCCATCCATGCTGTTGCAAATGGTAATAGTTCCTTCTTTTTTATAGCAGGATAGTATTCCATTGTGTAGATGGACCACTGTTTTTAATCCACTCATCTGTTGATGGGCACTCTGGCTGTTTCCAAATCTTAGCTATTGTAAATTGTGCTGCTATGAACATAGGGGTGCATATATCCTTTCTGATTGGTGTTTCTGTTTTCTTGGGATATATTCCCAGAAATGGGATTATTGGGTCAATTGAATTTCCATTTTTAACTTTGTAAGGAAACTCCATGCTGTTCTCCACAGTGGCTGCACCAGTCTGCATTCCCACCAGCAATGCCCAAGGGTTCCTTTTTCTTCATGTCCTCCCCACCACTTGTCCTTTGTTGATTTCTTGATGATAGCCATCTGACAGGTGTGAGATGTTATTGTGATTCACATCTCTTGGATGATTAGTGACTTGGAGTATGTTTTCATATGTCTCTTGGCCTTCTGTATGTACTCTTTTGAAAAGTATATATTTAGGTCCTTTGCCTATTTTTTTATAGTTTATCTTCCTTTTGTTAAGTTATATTTGTTCCCTGTAAATGTTGGAGATTCAACTATTATCAGATATGATATTGGCAAATATGTTCTCCCATGCAGTTGGCTTTCTTGTTGTTTTGTTGGTGGTTTCTTTTGCTGTACAGAAGCTTTTTATTTTGATATAGTCCCATTTGTTTATTTTCTCATTAGTTTCCATTGCCCTAGGCGCTGTATCAGTAAAAATATTGCTTCAATATATGTCTGATAGTTTGCTGCCTATGGAGTCTCCTAAGATTTTTACGGTTTCCTTTCTTAAATTAAAGTAGATCACCAACTTACACCATACACAAAAATAAACTAAAAATGGTTAAAGGACTTAAATATGGTGTATTAGAGTAGACATTTTACACATCTTTTGTTCAGTAGTTGATATATTTTAAAACTGTTATGAATATTTTTAAAGTTTAATTTACTATTTGTTACTACTAAATAGAAATAAATAGAATTACATGAAGTTATTTTTAATTAATTGTTGATAGTTTATTAATAGATTGCTTGAATTTTCTATGTATGCAATATTGCTCTCTCTGTGAATATAATTTCATTTATTTCTTCCCAATCCATGATATTTTAAAGTATTTTCTCACCTTATTGCATCATATATGACCTCCAGTATAATGTTAAATGAAAGTGGTAATTACAAACATTTTTTGATAATAGAAGAAAAGCTTTAAAGATATCATGACTAAATATATTTCCATATTTTGTTTTATTTTTTCTAAATGTTCTTTAGTAGATTAGTGACATTCCTATCTATCTCTCATCCTTTGTTTTCTAATAATTTTTATTTCCTTTTATTTTTTAACCATATTTAACTGGCATTTACATATTCCAAATGATACTTTTTCATCTCTTGGTTTGTTCATATGCTTCTTCTCTAATACACAAATTTGGTGAATTATATTAATTTAATTCTAAATATTAATCCATGCTTGCATTCCTGGTATAATTGATTCTGACCTTTAACATATTTTTGAAATTGATTTTCTAATATATTGTTTTTATGCATCTTTATTCATGAATGAGTTTGGGAGTTAATTATCATTTTATTGTACCCTTGTCAGATTTTGACATTAGAATATGTTAGTTTTCTAGAAGAACTTTGAAAATCTTCCTTGTCTTATGGAAGAGTTTTTATAATACTAGAGGCCCGATGCATGAAAATTCCTGCAATGGTAGGCCTTCCTTCCCCTGGCTGGCAGCACTGGCTTCCCTCCAGCACCAGGGACCCAGGCAGACTGCCTTCCCTCCTGCCCTGGCTTCATCAGGAAGGATGTTTGGAATGATGCCTGGAAGACATCCAGTCTAATTAGCATATTGCACTTTTATTATTACAGATTAGTGTCATTTAAATTGTTCCATATTATTTGAAAGAGTTTGCTGTAAGAGTAGGTTTTGAATTACAGGCTCAAATTCTTTATTACATACAAGAGGCCCGGTGCATGAAATTCGTGCATGGGGGCAGGGGATGTCCCTTAGCCCACCCTGCACCCTCTCGAATCTGGGACCCCTTGAGGGATGTCCAACTGCCTGTCTAGGCCCAATCCTGGTAGGATTAGGCCTAAACGGGCAATTGGACATCCTTCTCGCAATCCAGGACTGCTGGCTCCAAACTGCCCACCTGCCTGCCTCCCTGAATGCCCCTAACCACTTCTGCCTGCCAGCCTAAGCACCCGCTAACCACTACCCTGCCAGCCTTATTGATGTTTAACTGCTCCCCTGCCATCCTACTTGCCCCCAACTTCGCTCCTCTGCCGACCTGGACCCCCCTAACTGTCCTCCTCTGATGGCCTGATCGCCCACAACTGCCCTCCCTTGCAAGGCCTGGAACCTCCATAGCCCCCCCCCCCTTGCTGGCCATCTTGTGGTGGCCATCTTGTGTCCACCTAGGGGCAGGATCTTTGACCACATGGAATGATGGTCAATCTGCAAATTACTCTTTTATTAGATAGGATAGAGGCCTGGTGCATGGGTGGGGGCTAGGTGGTTTGCCCTGAAGAGTGTCCTAGATCAGGGTGGGGGTTCCCTTGGGGTGAGGGTCAGCCTAGGTGAGGGGCCTGTGGAGGTTTGCACAGGCTCTCCCCCCGCCCAGCGACCCAAGCTGAAGCCCTGGGATCTGAGATTTATCTATGTCTACAATTGAAACTTTGTAGCCTGGAGCAGGGCCAAGCCTTCTGCTCACTCAGTGGTGGCAGCCATTTCTGTTTGAAACTTTGTAGCCTAGAGTGGAGGCCTAGGCCGGCAATGGCAGACTGAAAGCTTGGCTTCCTCCTTTGTCAGGGAAACCCAAGCCTCTGTTCTCTCCAGCTCAGTGGCTGCCGTCAGTTCTGTATCTTTTATAATTGAAACTTTGTAACAGAAAGCTTGGCCTCCTCTGTTGCTGGGGAAATCCAAGCGTTCCTCCTGCTCTCAGTGGTGGCAGCCATCTTGGTTGGGGTTTATTTGCATAATTTGCTCCTGATTGGCTTGTGGGTGTGGCTGCGGGCGTGGCTTGTGGGTTTGGTGAAGGTATGGTCAAATTTGCATATTACTCTTTTATTAGATAGGATAGCTTTTCTTCTTTTCCATTTTAAAAATTTTAACATATTTTATTGATTTTTTAGACAGAGGAAGGGAGAAGGAAAACATTGGATGAGAGAGAAACATTTATCAGCCACCTCCTGCACACTCTCCACCAGGGTTGTGCCCACAACCAAGGTACATGCCCTTGACTAGAATCGAACCTGGGATCCTTCAGTCCACAGGCTGATGCTCTATCCACTGAGCCAAATCAGCCAGGGCTAAAAAAATATTTATTTATTGACTTCAGAGAGAAAGGAGGGGGAGGGGAGAGAGAGAGAGAGAGAGAGAGAGAGAGAGAGAGAGAGAGAGAGAGAGAGAAATGATGAGAGAGTATCATTGGTCCACTGCCGCCTGCATGAACACTCACCACTGGGGATCTAGCCCACAACACAGGCATATGCCCTGAATGGGAATTCAACCATTACACTACATCCTGGTTCATAGGAGGATGCTCAACCACTTAGCCGCACCAGCCGGGCATCTTACACAGTTTTATTAAATAATGTTTTCAATGTGTTAATTTCATTTAAAATTTAAAATTACTGACATAACATTATGATATTTAAGTGTATATAGAATCTATAGTAATTTTTTGGAATTTACAAAATTTTTTTTTCTCCAAAGATTCTATTTTTGTTGAATTTATTGGGATGACAGATGTATAATTATTTATATTGTATGGTGTGTCCACCACCCCAAATCAAATCAAATCTCCTTCCATCACAATTTATTCTCCCTTTACCTTCTTTTATCTTCTCCCACCCCACTATCCCTCTTGTAATCATCATACTTTTGTCTGTGTTTATGAGATTTTTTTTCTTTTCTTAAGCCCTTAAACTTTTTCACCCAGTCCCCCAACCCCTCTACCCTCTGACAGTTGCCATTCTGTTCTCTGTATCTATGAGTCTATTTCGATTTTGTTTGTTAGTTTATCATGTTCATTTGTTTCCACATATAATTGAAATCATATGGTAATTGTCTTTCTCTGATTGACTTATTTCACTTGTGGAAAGCAATTTAGAATTACCTCAAAAAAATTAAAAGTATAACTGCTTTATGAACTAGCAATTCCACTTCTAGGAATATATCCGACAAAACACTAATTCAAAGTAATATATGCACTCCTATGTTCATTGTAGCATTATTTACAATAGCCAAGAATTGGAAGCTTTTCTACCGAAGCCAAAATTATCAACATATGTTGTATATGGGTATGTATAGTATAAATATGTATGTGTTTGCATGAACATGCCTGTACATGACTATAGGTATACATATTTACGTAAATACAGTTTGTGTAATGGCCTATATATGGTCAGCTGTTTTATCAGTTGGCATCTGGAGAGAGCTGTGTGTTCTTGCAGATTTGTGTGGGGCTAGGCTCATCAACACATGTGTATACATCAAGCATAGGTCAGTATGTATCAGTAGACTACTGTGTCTAAGGAGTTCATGGATACATCAGTTTCAAATCCCAGCTCAACAATTTACTATATGATTTTTGTTTAATATTTAGCTTTTCTAAATTTCAACTTACTACAGTCTAAAATGTAGTAAGTTCCACTGCTGAAGACTGAGAAAGATTAGCTGAAATAATTAGTGTATAGCACTTGGCACAGTTATTTGCCATGGTTATCATTCAATGAATATTATTTGTGATGATGAGTATGATGAAGACGGTGCTAAAGATTGGTGTTTGTAAATTGAATGAACCCTGAAAATGTTCTTTATTCTTGATATACCATGGCAGGTTGCTGTTATAAGATAAGAAAAGGGTGATGCCAAGTACAAGATGCCTCTATCCAGTACAAATTGTTAGATTAAATTAATTTTTGCTGTGTATACTAGATAAGTTTTAGGTTTGCCCATCAGTAGGTGAATGGGTAAAAAATTTGTGATACATTTACACAGTGGGATACTATTAAGCCATAAAAAAGGATCTCTTACTTTTTGTGATAGCATGCATGAATCTGGATAGTACTATGCTAAGAGAAGTAAGCCAAAAGTTCTTTTTTTTTAAATTTCTGATATTTTTGGCTTCTACATATTTTTTCTTGATCCAGGGATTTATCAATTTTATTATATTTTTTTGAAGAATCAAGTTATGGTTTTGTTCATTTATTGTGTTTGTTTTCTATTTATTGGACTTCCACATGTGTTATTATTTTTTTCCTTTCTTTGGACTTAATTTTTCTTTTTATAACTGCTGGATATAGAGTGCTTATTTTCAAACTTAAAATATATGCATGTGAGTCTGTAAGTTTTTATCTATGTGTAGCTTTAGTTTCATCCTGCATGTTGTGATATGACAAATACCATTCATTTTCAAACATTTTCTAATTTTCATTGTGTTTACTTGTTTGATTATGGTTTAGTTATAACTATACTAGAGGCCCAGTGCATAGATTCATGCACTGGTGAGGTCCATCAGCCTGTCCTGTGGGGATCAGGCCAAAACCAACTCTCCTACATCCCCCGAGGGGTCCTGGGTTGCAAGAGGGTGGTTCTTGGGTAATGCACCCTAGATTAGGGCTCCCTCCTCTCTGGTTCCAGGTACAATACCTGGAACAGCACCTGCCAAGTCACTGCAGCTCAGCAGTTCCTGCGTTGAGCATTTGCCCCCTGGTAGTGTGCATTATAGCTATTGATCAGATGGTTGAATGGCTGGATGGTTGCTTAGGCTTTTATATAGAGAGACATTAATAACAAATATTAAGGGAGTTATTTTTTCTGTTTATATTTTTGTTACTGATTTTCAATTTAATTCCATTTTCTACAGAAAATTCAATCTCCTTTGAAATTTATTGAAACTTGTTTTATGGTCCCTTTAAATGGTTAATACTAGAAACTTTCCAAGTACATTTGAGAATAGTATATCTTGTGGTTTGGGGGTTCCAGTATCAATTAGGTCAAGTTGATTAATGCTGCCATTCAATCCTAATCAGAATCCCACCAAGGTATTTTATGTATTGATAAAAATATTATCTAAATGGGAGAAGCAGTAAAGGTCAGGTACATCTCAGTGTGTTTTATTATCTCAGAACTTTGGCCTCACAGATCCTAACTTCTTTGTTGCCTTCTGATGCCTTTAAACAACTTTTCTTTGTATCTTACTCAGCTTTTATAGCTGCTCTCTGTAAGAAGGTTGCTCTGATGTAAGTTACTCTGCCAAAACTAAAAATGTAACTCCCCAAACACCACATTTTCACTGATGGCATTATTATTTCCAATGCAACAAGTTCTTTTACTAAAAATATCACAAAATAAATCTATTTCTAGGCTGGAAAATGTGTTTTCCATGTTGTTTGAATTTATTATGTAATTTAACTAAGGTATTTCTAGAAAACAGAATTATTAATAAAAGAATAAAATCAAATATTCTTCAAGAGTATAGAGCATATTTACATATAGGGAATGGCAACATTTACTTCAAATCATCATGTTTCAGAAGGGCTCACCCAGTTATAGGTAGAGTCAATTGTTTTTCTTTGGGACAAATTGCTCATGGCTGAGCCAAAGCTAAGCATGCCTGCTGGAATACAGAACCTCCCACACACCAGCACCCATGCACCAGGCCTCTATCCTATCTAATAAAAGAATGATATGCAGATTGACCATCACTCCAACACACAAGATAGCTGCCCCCAAGTGATCAAAGATCCTGCCCCCATGTGGACACAAGGTGGCCACCACAAGATGGCCAGCAGGGGAGGGCTTTTGGGAGGGACCAGACCTTCAAGGGAGGCAGTTGTGGGTAGGGCAGTTGGGAGGGACCAGGCCTGCAGAGAAGGGAAGGTGGGGGTGACCAAGCCTGTAAGGAAGGACAGTTAGGGGTACCCAGGCTTGCAAGGAAGAGCAGATGCTGGGGAGCAGGCCTGCAGGGGAGGGCAGTTAGGGGTGACCAGGCCAGCAGGAGAGAGAGCAGTTAGAGACAGCAAGCTGGCAGGGAAGCAGTTAGGCATCAATCAGGCTGGCAGGGGAGTTGTGAGGGGTGATCAGGCTGGTAGGCAGAAGCTGTTAGGGGCAATCAGGAAGGCAGGCAGGCAAGCAGTTGGGATCCAGCAGTCCTGGATTGTGAGAGTGAGGGTGATGTTTAGGCCCCATCCTGGGATAGGGCCTAAACAGGCAGTCGGACATCCCTCGAGGGGTGCCAGATTGGAGAGGGACACCTCCTCCCCCCCCCGAACGAATTTTGTGCATCAGGTCTCTAGTATAATATAATACAATACATGTGTTGATACAAGCTTTAATGAGGTTATAGTGAAGGTATCATTTGATGGGTGCTTAAGTATTTAGATTTCCTCAAGATTATACAAATACAACCCATTTTCAATGGATTAGGTGACAGTGAAAAGTACCTTACACCTCTCTCTAGTTCTGCTACTTTCTCTAATGGTACATTAACAAAAAATTGCTGATGTCACACACAGCATTAACAAATTTTCTTTTTACTGTCAGATATTTTATGTGCCTATCCAGATGCAATTATAAACTGAAAAAAAACCCACAAAATTATAGTCAAAATTATAGACAAAATGCTTTTGTCTAAAAGCATTACTTTTCCTAAAATGTTACTAAAATAATTATCAAGTGACTCTGTTTTTTGTGTGTTCTAAGCCATTTGCATTTTAAGTAGAAGACATTTAAAATTTATCAATTAACAGAAAAGCTATTATCTGTACAAAATTAGAAAAACCAAAACTTTTTTATCAATTCTTCTTTCAATGAATTTCCAATTTATAGCTTAAACTTTAAATATTATTTGATAAAGATGTCAGAGAACAAATAAATTCAGTTAACAATATAATTGGGTAAATTCATTACTTGTTAAATTATATATTAAGCTATTTTTAAGTAATAAAACTGACTATTGGTCTATAGCAACACACAGAGGTAAACCTAGACTAAAATAGAAGACTTTCATAATAACAATAAAATGGCAATTTTATTTTAATATGAAGTTTGAGAAATAAATTATAAAAAACATGTTTTTCAGTTTGTGCCCAATATACAGAATCAGTGTGTTCTTCCCCACCTCTGATAGTCAATGAACTTTTAATTGTCCTTTCCACTTACAATTGTGTCAAAATGTGTGTACTATCTAAATGCAAACCATATAATAAAAATAAGTTTAGTTATGTAGTCATTAGTGTATTTTGGAGATAAAAGAAATCTCAAACATCATTTAGTTGAATAACTCTATGTTGTGAATAAGAAAACTAAGGTTCAAAAAGGGGAAATAACTTCCCCAAAGTCAAATATCCAATATGGATTAAAGATCTTGATTTTTAGTTCAGTGAGCCTTGTACTTCATGGGGTGCTTTGCATGTTATTGGATGGATTTCCCATTTCCAAAGTCATGTGAACTCACCAAAGTGACATGGATGGGAAATGTCTTTTTTCCACTCTTTATTGGTTATACATAGAAAATTTCTTCCAAGTCCTGTGATTTAGGAAAATATCTAACCCATATTTAATTTCAATAATTAGTAAAATGTATATGTTTTTATAACCATTAACTTAATTATTTGCCAATTTTAACTTTTAGACATTTCATTGGTTGGGTGATCATACTCACTTAATTTTATCCACATTACAGATATCTGTCTCTGAATACCGAGTTTTTAAAAGAGGGCCTCAGACTTCTTTTTGTTAATAATTTCAACTCTTCTAGACAAAGAGTATTTGCTTTGGAGCAATAGAATAGGCTACATTTAAGATCATGCTTATCAAATTTCAAAAAGAAAACCATATTTGGCTTTGAGCCTAGAAATCATATTTTCCCAAAACAAATAATACTATTATTTTTAATAATAGTAATAATATCATCACTGGTTTATGATTCTCACCCTCAAATGTTCCTATCCTGCATCCTTTTATTGTCTGATTTTGTTGTTTTCATTTGTGTTTATATTATTCACTAGTTATTGGTGATCATACTCTGCGCTTAGGAAATTAGGAAACCAGCTCAACAAAATAATAAAAACACATTTATCTACCATCGAAAGTAGACATGAAACAATTCCTCATAAGTTTACATAAAGAGTGACAGCTGTAGCTATTTGTTCATTCCCATAAGAAGACCTTTAGATTTTCATCTTATCACCTCCCAAACCATTTCCTCCAACATTCTATAGCTTCTAAAATACTGTATAATCAATTTCCTTAGTTTAGTGGTTTGTTTTCCCCTGCAAATAGATTTTTAATTACAATTTTCTTTGAATTATCAGAAAATATGGATATGAGTATTGTAAATACATATATATTTAGCATGAATGAGGTATTGAGTTCAAGATGGGTAAGATAATATATAGTTTGGATCACAACCTGTATTGTGTACTTTCTGAAAAATATCTGCACAATCTACACTAATAAAAGATAAACATGCAAATTAATCATCACTCTGCTATACCCACAGCCAATCAAGAGCAAATATGCAAATTAGCCCAATCAATATGGCGGCAGCCATGGAGCTGAAGCAAGCAGGAGGCTTGGGTTGTCCTCGGCAATGGAAGAATCCAAGCTTCCCACTTTCCCTTGCTGGCCCTGGCCTCTGCTCAAGGCTACAAACTTTCAATTGTAGAAGATAAATAAATCCCAGATACCTGCTTCCAGCCAACCTTGGCCTCCACTCAGGGAGGTGCTGGAAAAAAAGAAAGAAAAGAGAAAAAGGATAGACTGGGAGCTTGGATTATTGGAGGGCATGGCCAGCCCTTAGCTTCTTACCCAGGCTGGCCACACTCCCATAGGATGAGGATCTCTGCTTGGGGGCTTGGCAGCCTGTAAACAGCCATCAGCCCCTCACCAAGGCTGACCAGGCATCCCAGTGGGGACCCCCACCCTGAAGGGGGTGTGGCCAGCCTGAAAACAGTTCTCAGTCTCTCACCTCATCAGTGGGGGTCAGTTAGAGGTGATCAGGACAGGAAGGGGGCAGTTTGGAGTGAGCAGGCCAGTAGGGGGGGCAGTTGGGTGTGAGCAGGACAGGAGGGGGGCAGTTTGGAGTGAGCAGGCCAGTAGGGGGGCAGTTGGGTGTGAGCAGGCTGGCAGGGGAGGAAGTTGAGGGCAAGCACACTGGCATGGAAGACAATTGGGGGAGATCAGGCTGGCAAGGGGCATTTGGGGGTGAGTAGGCCGATGGCAGGGGGAAGTTGGGGGTGAGCAGGCCAGCAGGCAGAATGGTTAGGGGCAATCAGGCAGGCAGGCAGACAGGTGAGCTGTTAGGAGCCAGCAGTCCCAGATTTCGAGAGGGATGTCCAACTGAGGCCCGATCCCTGTAAACCAGCAGTAGGACATCCTTCAAGGGGTCCCAGATTGAAGAGGGTGCAGGCCAGGTGGAGAGACACTCCCCTGTGCGTGAATTTTGTGCACCAGGCCTCTAGTATTTAATATTTTTGGAGAGCTAAAATTATCGATAAGAATGTCTTTTGTCTCAATAATGGAAAAAACACATGACTATGAAATCCTGTACATTGAGAAAACAAAAGAATCACCCTTTTGGTAACAGAAATGAAACTCCCCTCAAATGTTTCCTAATGAATCCCAATCCTAATTCTAATGCCAGGATAGAGTCAGTAAGGTTTATCCAATTTATATTCTACATTACTACTATAGCAGCATAAGAGTCTCTGTTGCCATATTATATTGGATTTATATTGACCTTTTAGGTAACTAAAACTCAGGGGAGTTGTTTATTTTGTTATTTAGTTGGTTTTTGGCTTGAGGTTTTGAAAATGAATTTAAATTCTTTCTTGTTGTATAATAGATATTTTAAATTTAAATACTAGATGTTATCATCCAAACTATTGTATTTGTTATGCCCTAAGTTCAATTCCAGTAGTCTGCATATAAGAAACTAATGCATGTCCTTTGTCTTTAACCAATTTTCTCTCTCTCTCTCTCTCTCTCTCTCTCTCTCTCTCTCTCTCACACACACACACACACACACACACAAATGGTTGCTTATTTACATTTTAGTACTCTTTGGAAATTGTTATTCAGCAAGCAATGCTAAATATTCTACCACGCTAAATTTTCTTGATTGGCTTTGGAAAAGACTTAGCTGTACTTAAAAATCTCAGAAATCTGTGGCAACATTTTTGCTAACCTACTTTTTTGGACCTCTGTGAACAAAAAGATTGAGCTCAGTTTTGGGGTATGACTTGTGTTTTATTAATGATTATAATAAGGCAAGAGCACTATCTGATTATATGTATGTCAATTCTACTGCTAGTACACTAGGAACCTGAAACTATCAGTGTGGTCTTGGAACTATCACTTGGGAAATGTTAGAAATTAAGCATCTCAGACCTCACCCCAAATGTTCAGACTATAACCTACCTTTTAGCAAGATTTCCCAAACAATTTATCAGTGCCAAATACATGGTCCACTAACCAGCTCCATTATAAAGGTCTTGGAAACAGCCAATCCAAGGTGAATTCTTGAAAATATGCTTAATAGAAACTTGCAAGTAAAATCCAAAGTAAACCCACAACCAGGGTAAGTTTCAAATCTGTCAAGGAAGTATTTATGTAGCAAAAATAGCTAATAATTATTATTGCTAATTTATACAACATTCATTTTTTTTCTTTTGGTTATTAGTTGTGTAGGTGGCATCTATTGCATTATAGCTCTACATTAGTGGTTCTCAACTGGGGGAAATTTTTATCACTAGGGTTCACTTGGAATTTGAGTTGTCTCAACTAGGGAAGGTGTGGAAAAGTGGTATCTAGAAGCAGGGGCCAGATATACTGTACCAGATATACATCCTTAGATGCACAGGACCAG
This sequence comes from Antrozous pallidus, assembly GCA_027563665.1. Classification (NCBI taxonomy): domain Eukaryota; kingdom Metazoa; phylum Chordata; class Mammalia; order Chiroptera; family Vespertilionidae; genus Antrozous; species Antrozous pallidus. Next base: position 116,936,625 of record CM050509.1, read on the forward strand.
TCCCCTCAGTAATGATCTAGCCCCAGATAGTCTATCTAATAAAGAGGGAATATGCTAATTGACTGCCACATCCTTACAAAGATGGCAGCACCCACAGCCAATAAGGAGGGGATATGCTAATTGACTGCCACACCCTCAAAGATGGTGGTGCTCACAGCCACAAGATGGCGCTGCCCAGTCCCCTCATCCCCCTCGTGGGTCGAGTCCTGCTGTGCACCTGCCTTTGAAGTCCCCCATTTCCCTCCATCCCCTAGCCACTCTGAAGGTGGCTTCCCAGTAGCCCAGGGTCAGCCCGAGGCACAGGCAAGCCTTGGATGACAGCTGCATAACCACCCAGGGCCAGTCTGAGGCACAGGAAAGTCTCATATGGCAATTGCCCAGCCACCCAGGGCCAGCCTGAGGCACAGGCAAGCCTTGGATGACAGCTGCCCAGCCACCCAGGGCCACCCAAGGCTCAGGTAACCAGGGCATGCTAAGCTTGCACTATCAACAGTGGCAGCAGCAGAGGTGTGATGGGAGTGTCGCCTTCCCCCTGATTGCTGGTCACCTCTCAACTCTGAAGGATCCTGGACTGTGAGAGGGGTCAAGCCGGGCAGAGGGACCCCCATCCAGTGCATGAATTTTCATGCACCAGGCTTCTAGTCAATAATAACACTGAGGTTGAGAAGCCCTGCTCTAAAGCATGTCAGTTTAGGAGGAGATATATGATTTTTCTGAAGAGCAAAATCTCACTTGTAAAAGTGGAATAAGGCAGTTAAATTCTTCTTCTGGGAAAAATCACTCTATTATGAGAAGTTGAATGATCAGGATGATAGAATAGCAATATGATCTCAAGATATGCAAGTTGGCATGGATACATATGCAGCCCTGGGGAGTAAAGTTTACTTTCTTTGTGTGTACATTAAACATTGCTGATTGGCCTTGTAAAAGTAGTCAAATAACAGCTCACTACCTACTTTTTGGCTTTTATTAGTATTAAAAGTATCCAAACTCTATAACCATTTCGTAAACATCCTCATGGTTGTGGCATTGAATTAGGCACTCTCCAGAGGTTAATTCTAGTCTTTAATCACTTGCAGTATTGATTCACAATCATTTGCAGTATAAATGCACAATTGTGAAACCTTCTGAGAAGTTCGCCTGGTTGTGCTTTTTGTTGTTATTGTATGTGCTCATATTTAGTCTGTTCAGAGCTGTTGAATTTCTACTGAGGAAAGCCAATGTCTCACAGTGTGGATACACCAGTTAGCCTTGAACATTGACAGGATTCCTTCTACAGAAACAGGGTCTGTTAACTGTCAGACCATAATTCAATAGTAAGGTGCACATTAGACAGTGATGAATGCAGTTCTTGGCAATATCAAACCTGGAAAAAGGTAGAGGCCTGGCAGCAGGGATATGACAGGCTGATAGTGTCAGCCTCCTTCATTTCTCTGCCTCCTACATAGGCTTGCTCTAGATCCTCTGTTCCAAAGTTGAGAACACATATTTAGGGGTGTTTCAGGAGACACTATGGTTTGCTGGAGGAAGGCATTAGACTTTCTAGTAATAGTTACCTGTCTAAAAATGGAATACAATGACTGAAATACGACTTTCACTCTTGGTTTGTCTACCAGATGTTCAAGTATCACACTGTGTCCTGAGGAAAACCTGGAGTCCATCCACAACTGTGATTTTTCTAGTTCCTTTTCTTTCAACATAGGGAAATATATTGAGATTTCAATGTACTCACGTATGTGATTTTACCATATTAAATGGTACAATGAATCTTCATAACGTTGTTGGAATGGTGGATGAGCATAATATCTATTTCTGATCAAGATTCACTGCTTAACTTCTGCAAAACAAACACACACACAAAAAAGTTGAAAATAGATATAAACTTTTTCTTTAATGAAGTGGAGTTAATTTGCTGACCTTTTCAGTGATGACCAGTGACTATCAGTAGTTCCTGCCTCAGAGATCTTTAAAGGCACAAGCACATTCATATTTGATATATCACATATCATAAAATTCACCCTATTAAAGTGTAAAATTCAGTTTTTTCACTGTATATAAATGGTTGTTTAGCCATCATCACAATCTAATTTGAGAACATTTATGTCACCCCACAATGAACTCCCTATTCCCAACTACCCATAGCCATAGGCAATTGGTCATAAAGGACCATATACTGGGAATAAACAAAAATAGCTTACCCATTTTATCCAGAAAATGGTTTCTCCTAGAATATAAAACTGAGAATAAACTAGGATAATCCAAGATTTTATATCATAAAGTGTGCCCAATCTTAAACAATTATCCACTTCACAAGGACAGTCTTAAAATCACTAAACCCAGAATCTAAACTCCTATAAATATTCTCTCCTGGCTCTTTTCAGAAACACTAAGACTCTGTCAAGTTCTACAATGAGTCTAATAAACTTACTACATTGAGGCTAATAAACTTAGCTTTGCTTCATCCACAGGACTTCTCCCTTACTGCAATGAGTCTGATAAATTTAGCTTTAAATGTTTCTGGTAGACGCTTGGAATCCACATTTAGCAGTCCACTTACTCTCCCAGTTGAGTTTCATGGGCAAGAGCCAAGGAACCCTAGCTCTCTCTTATTTTTGAAGCATCGAAAAGATTCATATATTCTTTTTCTTGTCAAATTCTTAGAATGCAGGGTGATTCCAGTTTATTCCCATTTCCTTCACTTTGCCACCAAAGATCTTGCCTTCCTGTCTTACCTGCCTTGTGGTTTCTTGGTCAGTAGTAAAATTCCAATCTATTGTCACTTGATAACCTCAAGGAACATTTATGAGAATCTTGGCTCCCTTAAAACCCATCTCTTTAAGTTTGAGGTAGGATCCATTTATACCCACTTTGAGATTGGTGGGGGTCATTGAGTGAGATCACAGTATGGCAACAGCTTCCTCCAAAAATTTCACACACAAATCCACTCTTCAAAATTTACTCAACTGTAAAATATCTGTAGATAATTTGAAAAATAAGCAACTTCTAGTTTTCTTTGGAAATTTGAATTTGGTATGGCAACCACACTTTGATATCATGTTTATTGTGTCCTGGTGCCTCAGTCAAAACTCTCATTGTAACATTAAGCTATCGTCATGTTTTGGGGTAAATGTACCCAATGCTTTTTTTTTTTTAACTAATAAGGATGTTCTGTTAAAAATAAGTTTGGGGACACATGATGTAGCCCTGTGCTTCTCATACTTAAGGTGCAGAGAGAACCACCTTTGGAGTCTTGCTAAAATGCAGATAAGCAGAGGCTCAGGTCTGGAGTGAGCACTGAGATTCTGCATTTCTAATAATCTCCTAGGAGAAGCCGATGCTGCTGGTTCTCAGACCACACTTGCATGGCAAGACTTCAGCCAGCCTCCCTGCCTCAGAGGTTAGATCGGAATTGTGAATTCTCTGAGCTAGAAAATTGAAAACAGAACAATAGCTAGAAAGCAATCACTTATTCCTGTGTTGTCCAGGCAAGATGAGCATCTGGATCACATGTTGGGAAGAATATGAGGACTGGTTAAAATTAAAAAGTGATGGAGAAGAGACAGGAAGATTTCAAAAGGAGCCTGATTAGAAATGTGAGACACAGTAGACAGGAGAAAAAAATGAGTCAGAAAAAAAGAATAATGGGGGGAAGAACGCAGACAAGACCAATATAGTCTGGCATTTCTAGTCCATGGTTCATTGAGTGAACACACTTCCAAATGCCAGCTTTGCTGTGCTCCTGAGCAATTTTTGTTTTGATAGATATTAAAAGAACTTGAGGAGGTGGAAGATTCTATGATAATTGGGAAGACACAGATCCAGCCTGACATGACACACGATTTTGTTCTTTTTTGGTTATTTACACACCCACTGTCGCTATGCCTCATTTGGGAAATTTTATTTTGAGAAATGTCCAAATTGATAGTAACAGTATTGAAAAAGTTGAAAAAATAGAATTATGAAAAATTCCAGCCTACACAAAATTATATTTAATTATCTTGTAAGTTTGCTGGAACTAGAATAATTTCCAGTGCTTTTTATCTCAAAGACTGCTTAACATATTTTAGTTTGTGCAGTTAATAAAGAAATATTGAGGGAGGTGTGAGGGTTTGTCATTTTCAGCAGTTTCTTTGAAAGATCAAAGGTAATACTGGATAAAGAAGAAGTGTCCATGTGCAAAAGTTTCCACTTATGGACTTTTTTGTTTAGGAGGAACTGACCATGTTCTATCAAGATCTCTCACAATCAAGAGTGACAGAGCATCTGACCTACATACATTCCCCACTTGTAAATAAGTATATTGAGATTAACTGTTTAAATGAGACACTTTGCAATCACTGCAATCATCAGCAGCTAAGGAATCCAATGACATAACAAAAAAAAAAGAGGAAAAGGAAACAAATGGGGGGAAAACAGTATATTTTTAGTCTACTCACTGAACTAGAGAAAAAAGTACTTTTACTTCTCAACTTTAAAAAAAATTGTATGCCCTGTCTGGGTAACTCAGTTAGTTAGAGCATTGTCCTGATATGCCAAGGTTGCAGGTTTGATCCCTGGTCAGGGCACATACACCAATTAACTAATGAATGCATAAATAAGGATAATAACAAATTGATGTTTCTCTCTCTGTCTCTATCTCCTCTTCCTCTTTCTTCCCTTTTTCCTCTCTCTAAAATAAATTAATAAATATATTCTAAAATATTCTTAATGGTCCTAGTTATAAGTGGCTGTACATTATTTCAGAGATAAATTATTGTTCTGAGCATTGAAAAATAAATCTGACTTCAGTTAAGTAACATGTGGTTGCTATAAAATTAAAATATTTATTTAGATATATATAACTTCAACTCAAGACTAACATACTGTCTGAAATCTATGCGTTGGTTAGATTTTTAAAAAACATATTTTTTTGATCTTTTACAGAGAGGAAGCGAGAGGGATAGAAAACCAGAAACATCTATGAGACAGAAACATGGATCAGCCACCTCCTGCATACCCCACACTGGGGATGTGTCTCAGTCAAGGTACATGTTCCTGATCAAGGTCGAACCCGGGACCCCTGAGTCTGCAGGCCGATGCTCTACCCACTGAGCCAAACAAGTTTCGGCTGGTTAGATTTTTTTAAAAATAATTTCCCCAATTCATTATATTTATATGCTGGTAATACTGGATAAAGTATTCTGTCTCTTTTGGGAGCAGTATTATAAATGGTTTGTGATAAAAAAATATATGTAGATGAATCATGAAGATTATTTAAATGAATCACAAATCTTATAAAAAATAGTTTAGTCATTTTATGTCTTACTCCTACAGAGTCAATAAAAAATTCATTTAGTCTAATTTTTTTCACTTTCTCTACCAGTTTCTGGATTTTTTAAATCTGAAGAAACCTTCAGAGCATTTTCATGTAAGGGATTGAGAACCTGTCTGTCTGACCCTAGGTGGGCAGGATGGGGTTTTCATTCCTTTATAGTATGGTTTTAACTTTATTTTATATAATGAAATACAAAAGGAGAGGAAAAAATAAATTCTGCCCACATCCATTAAATGAACTAAAACTTTGAACTTCAATCCGTTGTTTAGCTGCTGATTTCAGACATTTTTTCTTTCTATGATTGTCCATACTTTCCCTGATGACCTATTCTTGTCACAAAATGCCTACTTCAATTGAGTAACTGAATAAATTATTATAGATTTTGTAGTTTTCTGAATTTTCAAGAATGTCAATCATGTTGATTTGAGAACAATCTTGAAAAGGGACCCTTGTGTATGGCCAGATTTTGAAACCAAGACAATAAACACACAAGTAATTTATTTATTTTTAAGCATATTTTTATTGATTTCAGAGAGGAAGGGAGAGAAAGAGACAGAAACATCCATGATGAGAGAGAATCATGGATTGGCTGCCTTCTGCAAATCTCCTACTGGGGGATTGAACCCACAACCCGGCCAAGTGCCTTTGACCAGAATCCATCCTGGGATCTTTCATTTTGCAGGCCGACGCTCTGTCCACCGAGCCAAACTGGCTAGGGCCACATAAGTAATTTATGTATAAATAATTATCCTGGATTGTGATAACAATGGCTGACTGGTGTTATTTCAATTGGATATTTATTTCCCCAGGGAAATGTGTGCCTTAGTCTATTAATACTTCTGAAGGAGAGAGTGTCAGATTTCCATTGCACATGGAAGTGTTATTCCTTTAATTAATGTCACTGGTGCAGAGATAATAAAGCAGCCTTTAAAATCTGAAGTTTGGTTCTATTGTGATAATATTCTGTAGCTAGCTTAAGTATTCAGAACATCTGTAAAAGTTAAATTGGAAAGTTACCAATATAATATTGAATTTATAAAAATGCATTAGAGAAACACTGCCTTTCGATGTTTTTAGATAGAAAGATTATTAACCTGTGCAAAGGAAAGTGGTTGTCTGCCAATCTCCAAGACTAGTAATTTAATTGAATTGGCATGGTATGATATTTGAAAATAAAGCATCCACAAGAAATCATGCTTATCCCGCTGTGCGATCTCTCCCAAGTCAACAAATGCAGTAGTGATGGATTCTAAGGAAACAAAATCTCCACCATCCTCACTGTGAAGGTGGGCTCATCTCCCCCAAACACATGCATCACAATCTGTTCTCTGTGCAACGGCAGTGAGTATCAAGGAATAACTGACTAACTGGGCTGATTTTGGTCCTAATTTGTCCTTGGCAGTGAGATTTGCTTAATTTGAACTTGACAATGTATTATAAATATTTGCCATCAATTTCATCCTCCCATCATTAAACTTAGTGAAACAGAGCTAAAATTATTTTTGGTCAGCCAAAAAATATATAAATAATTGGGCAGGGCAGCATGAATCCTCTCCAATCTGGGACCCTTTGAGGGTTGTCTGACTGCCCGCCTAAACAGGCAGTCGGACAATCCTCTCACAATCCAGGACTGCAGGCTCCCAACTGCTCACCTGCCTGCCTTCCTGATTGTCCCTAACCACTTCTGCCTGCCAGACTGATCACACCCTAACCATTTCCCTGCCAGCTTGATTGACGTCTAACTATTCCCCTGCCAACCTGTTTGCCCCCAACTTCCCTTCTCTGCCGGCATGGTCACCCCTAACTGCCCTCCTCTACAGGCTTGATTGCCCCCAACTGCCCTCCCTTGCAGGCCTGGTCCTTCCCAACTGCCTTCCCCTGTAGTCCTGCTGCTCCCCCCAATAGCCCGTTCCTGCAGGCCTGGTCATCCCCAACTGCCCTCCCTTGCAGGCCTGGTCCCTCCCAAATGCCCTCCCCTTCTGTCTGTCTTGTGGTGGCCATCTTGTGTTCACATGGGGGCAGGCTCTTTGATCACTTAGGGGCAGCCATCTTGTGTGTTGGAGTGATGGTCAATCTGCATATCACTTTTATTAGATAGGATAAAGGCCTTGCACAAGTGGGGGTCAGCTGGTTTGCCCTGAAGGGTGTCCCGGATCAGGGTGGGGGTTCTCTTGGGGCATGGGGCGGCCTGGGCAAGGGGCCTGTGGTGGTTTTCAGGCTGGCCATACCCCCTGAAGACCCAAGTAGAGGCCCTGGTATCTGGGATTTATTTATGTTCTACAATTGAAACTTTGTAGCCTAGAGTGGAACCAAGCTTTCTGCTTCCTCTGTGGCTGCTGCCATTTCTGTTGGAATTTATGATTTTTCCATAATTGAAACTTTGTAGCACTGAGTGGAGGCCTAGGCTGGCAAGGGCAGGTGGAAAGCTTGGCTTCCGCCATTGCCCAGAAAACCCAAGCCTCCCTCCTGCTCTCAGTGACCGCAGCCATCTTGGTTGGGGGTTATTTACATTCTTGCTCCTGATTGGCTTTGTGGGCATGGCTTGTGGGCATGGCTTGTGGGTGTAGCAGAGGTATGGTCAATTTGAATATTCCTCTTTTATTAGATAGAATGAACTGGAAGCTTTCTGTTTCTACAGGGCTTACCCTAGATGTTTTTCAATGTTTTTGGCCTTGTAAGACCCCAATTAGTCCTAAGTGAAACTTAGAGAAATAGTGTTAATTTCTTTCCTAACACTCTATTTTGTGAAGAACAAGTACTCATGATGCTTTTTCCTCAATTCTGTCCTACATGAGTATCTTAAATATTTGTATTGAGAATTATCGACTTTCTGTATATATAGGATATTCAAAATCCCTGACTCATGTAAAATAGCGTTTCATTTTATATCATTACTTGTTAGAGAGAGTACACTGTTTTATTTTTTAATACTAAGGTATTTAAAATAAGAATAACTTAAACAAAACAAACCCATAATATTTGATTAATTTATTCTAAAGTGATAAATAATATTTATAGTAATACCAAATTAATTTATAAAAGGAAAATTATTTTCTGACTAGTTTTGAGAGAGAGACTAATTTTGGCATTGGAATGTACTTCTGAGAAATAATAAATGTTAAAATCTTAGTATAGGATTCTAAAAACACCACTATAAGATATTTTGAAGTGTATGTAAGTTTATATTTTTGGTTTTGAAGCAGAAGAGAGGTGGGCGGATATATGTAGGAGTTGAATTGCACAGAGAGCACACTTTATTATTCATTATGGTTCTATGGAGAAAAATTACTAAAGGAGCTGGGCTCTAGCCAAAAGAATTAGCAATAATTCTTTGTGTTCGAGGATCTAATGATGTATGGGAACTGACATTCTTGAGAATGTTCTGTGAAACACAGAATGACCTTTCAACAACATCAAAGAAGATAACCACTTAGCAGAGATTTGTGGTTAAACAGCATCTTTCTTAGAAATAACTTACTAATCTTTGTCAATGAATATATTAGTATAACTTAGTTATCTAAAACCTCACTGCTTTTCTTTGATTATAGCTCTGGCTATATCAGAGATACAGTTCTAAGTTTTCAAGGTTGGCCACTAACTTATGATAACTGAACATCAAGAAGACATTTTTAATTTATTGATCCTTAGCACAATCCAAATATTGAGAGAAGTGGATCTGCTCTACAAATGAACATCCCCTAACTCTCCTGCATTATCTCCCAACATAAAAAGTGTTTTGAGACACAATTCTAAATTGTTGAAACAATTATTTTTTTCAGTTTTATTAGGAGGAAATAATGCATACTTAATTGTTTACACAATTAGATAACCAAATGTCCAAAATATCGAGTCACTTAATAAGTATGATATCAATGACAAATTTAGATGAGAAAAAAACTAAAAAAACAAAACAAAAACATTATAACCAAAGAAATTATGAGAGTTTAGTAAAGGGAATGGAGACTTTAAGGTAATTTTTACTATCAAAATAATCCAATATTTAGATCAGAAAAAAATAAAAAATATATTGTTTCTATGTGACAGTATATATCAGGGGCCACAAAATGGTACAAAATAAGTCATATATTAACAAGATCTGGAGTGATCAGGAAAGTCAACAAGGTAAAGGAGGCCAATTAGTCTTAAGGATGTGTAGATTTTAACAGAGGAATGATGACGACTGAATTTTACACAAGGTAAATAACAGGGAACAGAAATAAATATAGTAAAAACAATGTTTCATCAAAGAATAGTCAAGTTATATCTCAGGGCTCATTCACCATAGTAGCAGGAAGAAATTATCTTTTGAAGAATGTTGATAGTAAAAAGAATATTGGTATATTTTATGTATATTTGACTTTAAAAATGGACACTCTTCTTGAGATATTTCAGGAAGGTAAATCTGAAAGTATAAAACATGAATTGGAAATAGGTGACTCTGGAGAGCAATAAGAAAAAATATCAAAATAGCTTATGCATGAAATGATTAGGTTTGAGCTTTGATTGTGACAATGGCAAAGAAAAGACCACTTTGAAATATTATAAAAAGGGAACATTCATTAAGATTTAATGACTTGTCTTGGGAAGGAGAACAAAAAAGTCAAAACAACAGAATTCCAGACAATAGTGACTAGGAGATCAAAGTAACTTTAAGAAAGGTACATAAATTACATGAAAAGGAATTGATTGCTTTTAAATGACATATTGACCTTTAGCTTGGGTAATTCTGTCAGTTTCTATAAGACACTAAAGTGGTATTTCCAGTAGTAATTTGTTTTCCTAAAAACAATCTTTAACATAAAGAACATTAATACTTGTTAATTCTTGGTAGTAAAAACAAGTATCTTACATTTTTCTCTGTAATTTTATGATTCTTTTTCATTTTCAAGATAAAAAAGAAAACACATTAAGGTATAAGAATAAATGAGTATGCTAAGGAATGAGAGCTCAACGAGGAATAGGTTAGCTTATTCATACTTTGACAAAAGATGAGTATATATTAAGATAAGAGGTAATATTCATTTATTAAGTGAAAATAAAATATGGAAGATGGTAGAGAGGAGATAAGTGATTAGACATTATTATAGATTTCAAAGAATCAGATTAGTAGCATTGAAAGAAAAGTAGGAATCCTTTTCCTCTAGAACAGTGGTTCTCAACCTTTTCAATGCTGCAACCCTTTAATACAGTTCCTCATGTTGTGGTGACCCCCAACCATAAAATTATTTTCGTTGCTACTTCATAACTGTAAATTTGCTACTGTTATGAATCGTGATGTGAATATCTGTGTTTTCTGATGGTCTTAGACTCTACAGCAGCGGTTCTCAACTTGTGGGTCACGGTATTTATATTACAATTCATAACAGTAGCAAGACTACAGTTATGAAGTAGCAACAAAAATAATTTTATGGTTGGTGTTAAGTCAAGGCAGCGGGCAAAAGTCTAGAGCAGATGCATGCATCTGCAAGGTAGATTGTGACAGAGATACAGAGATAGTTGGTGCCTTCCTAGCCTTCTTAGACCACCACCCCTCTGCCCGGCAGCAAAAATTTCACACCTCTCATGCTCTCCACACCCCCACTAAAGAGCTGTATAAAAGAAATATCAATGCCCCCTTTTGATGCTAACTTCCCTGGCTCACCCTTGGACCAGAGAACTTCGCCCGGGAGTGCAAGATTGAAACCTCCCCTTCCAATCGCCTAGACTCTCTGTGTATTTTGTTTCCTGCATTGCAAACCTTACAGTTGGGGGTCACCACAACATTAGGAACTGTATTAAAGAGTCATGGCATTGGAAAGGTTGAGAACATCTGCTCTAGAATGAGGAGCAGGGCTGAAATTCAGGGGATTTAGGTGAAATGAGGAGGGGAAGTGATTAGAAGGGGTTTTTTTTTCTAATTAAATAGATTCAATCTTTCAACTACTTTGTAGATATATTCCTTTACTAAGAGTAAGAGATGTTGTGATTAAATCACACCTTTGAGGAATATATGAAGAATTTGAAATGGCTTCTGTGGACATTAAAATAGAAATTCAACAATAAGTATATATAAATATATTTTATTATTGAGGAGCATTGAAGGAGCAAGAATTGCTTCAACTCAATTCTTGACAGCAAGAGCTTGGTAGTTGTCAGGACAGATCTGGTAGTTCAAAGTGAGAAAGTGTCCATGTAAAAAAGAAAATAAAAGACTTGGGCATTGACCTGGTTGGCTTTGTTGCTACTAGATAGGCTATAGGAGATTCTCATGGAACATAGTTTCATAGAACATTAACATTGGACAAGGATTCTCTGTGACAATGATAAAACAATACTAAAACAAGATCACTCTGTAATCATGTTGAAACAGAAATTTAAATGACAACAATAAAAACAAAACTCGTGTGTAACCACAAAATGACCAAACATTCCCCGCTCTCTGCTAAGTTAAATAAACACTATCTAATGCCCAGTGACATTTCTAGCCCTGCTCAGTCAGTTCTGTCAACTGGAAAAAAAAGCAACTGCCTTCTTACTGCAACATGTATTCCAGAACAGAATTCACTTCCTTGTAACCTTCTGAAAATCAATTTGCAAAACTCAAATCCTAAAATAATCCCTCAAATCTTTCTTGTTGAAGTGCTTCATCTTCCTCATGGTTTACATTGCCTCCCTGGTTGCAACAATAAAGTTAACTTTGTTGATTATAGGTATTTCTAGTGGTCTCTTGCTGGAAAGTGTCAACTTGGAGCACAAAAGTTGGAACTTTAACCAATAGCTCAATTAATCTTAAGTACAATTTGGTAAGAGAACAAAGGAGATAATGTATCAAAAATGTGGACAGAACTCACAGTAATAGTGAAGAATGTTTAATGTTTAAGTGACTGTGACAATTTGTACTAGCACTTACTATTTATAACTCCAGTTTCTTGCACACAGTAACTGTACTCTAATTAAAGACTAATTTTTATTTCCAAGATGGACCTTAGAGTAAGTTCTTTGATCTCAAGATGAGTACACCTTTCCACATCAATTCGGACTCACAAAGTATGTTATGAACACAAGGATGCTGCAATGTTTCCTCTTTCATCACTCACATAGTAGGGAAGAAAAGGGGATCCCTGGAGGTGAGATAAGAGGATCGCTTTCTCCTCGCTATCAGGTTAAAGTAACTCAAATTAAATGAATTTCATCTCTTTTGTATCCAGATACTACCCTCAACCACCAATTTGTCAATGGAGAAAAAAAAAGGTCACAGGCTTAAACTTAACCAGATAAAATGATATTGATTTTATATTTATTGGTTATAATTCTGAAAAACAGATTACCAGATTTGCAATATAATATTTAATCTTTCAGAGAACCTCCCCTTCAGCTTACTTCACTCCTTAAGGTGGTGTCAGGATATATGGATAAAAAGGGTTTTTTTAGTTATTTATCTTTATTGTTAAAAGTGTTGCAGATGTCCCCTTCCTCCCCATTGAGAGACAAGGGTTTTAAAGAACTCTTTGACATGAAAAAGAGCCAATATCCTCAGATGTGATGTCCTTTATTCTTCTGGTCTGTGGAACATGTTTCCTTGTAAATATAGGTGTGGTTAAACTTGCAGATTTTCGTAGATGAAAATTCTGATTGGTTCAGTTAATGATCGGATCTCTTTTAATTTGGTCAAAACAATTGGACCTCACCTTGGTTTGCACTGGTGACAGGTTACTGATTTCAACTGATCCCCCATCACAGCTGCTGGCTCAATAGCTACTGTGAACTCCTTATCTGGCCAGCCAGATTTCAATCTAATGCCACTGGGAATTGGTTCTGGAAAGGAAAAGTTCAGATCTTGCTTCTGCCAGATTCCATTATAGGCCAAGTTCCTAGCGACTTGTTCAAGGTTGGTGGGAAAGGGGCAGGCCAAGTAGCGACCTTTTATAGTGGTATTATGTTTTATATGCATACTAGAGGCCCAGTGCATGAAATTCAGCCTGGCCTGTGCCCTCTAGCAGTCTGGGAGCCCTGGAAGGATGTCCGACTGATGGCTTAGTGAGCCTAAGCCATCAGTTGAACAACCTTAGCATTGCCATGGAGGTGGGAGAGGCTCCTACCACTGCCGCTGTGCTCGCCAGCCTTGAGCCCACCTTCTGGGTGAGCGGTGTGCTCTCCCACAGGGGGAGCACACTGACCACCAGGGGGAAGCTCCTACATTGAATGCCTGCCCCCTGGAGGTCAATGCACATCATAGTGACTGGTCATTCCACCATTTGGTCATTTGTATATTAGCCTTTTATTATGTAGTATACACTGTAGATGAGGCCCTCTAGAGCCATAAGAAATGCAAAAAATTCACTGATTGTTGTGGGGTGTCTTCCACGACCAGTTGCAAATGACCATGGAGGCAGTAAAGTTGGTAATAAGCAAGCAATGATTTATTGAAAGACTGGCCAGGACGGTCGGAGGGCACCACACACATGGAGACCTAACATTCACGGCTGTACCACCCCGGGTGCAGGCAGTCCTTTTAAAGGGGTCTGAACTACGAGCTTTCATTGTTTTAAATTCTTAGAACAGCTCTCAGGATTGTATCTGAGATAGGGAAGTTACAGTGGACTATGATTGACTTTGTTGCCTGCTCCTTGTCTCTAACATTGCTAGACCTCAGAACATAGACCTATCTTGCAAAAGCAGATAGCTGAAGACTACCCTTTTATTTTAAGCAGAACAGCAGGATCAAGTTTCAGCAGTTTTACCAGAGATGATTGCTATCATATTTCATTTCCCACTGGTTTTATGTGCATGAGTCAAATCATGGACTCATCCTTATTAGTTTGAGGATTGTACTGCTCCTTAACTGTTTGACCGTATTGACTTTTCTAAATTGTCTGCTTGGCATAATTAGTTTCCTATTTACTTATCCTACTTTTTAAGGGCATTTTCTGTTTCGTTTCTGCTCTCTCATACCTTAGTACATCTAGTCCTATATGGTCCTGGACTTTCTCACTGGCTAGTAAAAATGTTCTCACAAATACCAAGACTTTAGACCCACAGTCCCCATTAGTACTGTCCCCACTGAAGTCCAGTTCCCTCTTGCAGGCGTCGAGTTTCCGTCTGGCCTGCTGTGGAGCCCAGGCTAGGGATCTCACAAGTGAGGCTGTTGGTTGCCAGGATCCAGGCTGTTTCCTGGTGCAGGAGTGGTGTAGCCAGGTCTGGACGCCTTCTACTTAACAGCCGTGGGCATGCTCAGGATAACAGTGTAGTATCCCTTTCAGGTTGAGGTGAGTCCTTGGGCAATGAACTTCTTTACCCGCACTGTGTCTCTGGGCTGGAAGGGATGTACAGGGTCCGAGGTGGGCACTGGCAGTGCATTTCAAACCAGCTTATGGGTGGCTCTCTGGGTTCTATGACTGCAGAACCTGTGAGGACTTGAGCAAGGAATGGTTATGAATTCCAGCTTTTAGTTTCTTCCTGACCCTGGGATGAATGGGGAGAGGGAGAGGTCTATTATATATGATCTCAAAAAGGGGGGAAACCCCACCCAGTAGGGGATACACCTGGCCCATAAAAGGGCAAAGGCAGGAGGTTGGTCCAGTTTTCACCAGTTTCTATGACATATTTAATTAAACTTATGCCTGTCCTGAATTTTGTGGCTGGTATGCACAATGGAGTTTCCAATTTGTGCTTAAGGCTTGAGCTATACTTTGAGATTCCTTGGCTACAAAGGCAGGGATGTTGTCTGATCCTATGAGTACTGGCAGTCCAAATCTGGGTATAATCTCCCGGAGTAATTTCTGTCCTAGTGAGGTATGCTTCAACCTAACCCAAGAAAGTGTCTATGAGAACTAGCAGGTATTTATTCCCTGACACTGGTGGCTTATTCTCTGTGAAACACACCTCCCAGTGGTCTTCTGGGGAATATCCTTGGGGCCTAAATTCCCAGCAGGACCCTCTTACCTTGCTTAGCATTTACCTGTGTACAGACAGTATTTCTAATGACTATGCTTTTAATTATTTTATCTAAGCTTAGTATGTAGTACCTTCCTCATAGAAGTTCAGAAGTCTTGGTGACTTCTAGGTGGGTAGCCTGGTTTCTTTGCTGGTGTCACTGGGCAACTAACATCCAACCTGGAGCCTCTGGGACCAACAGTCTGGTCCACCAACCATCTGGTCCTTTGATGGCTTGCTTCTGTTCTGCCAATTCCTCCTCTTGTTTGGTGTAGGAGGAGGTATGTGGTATGTCCAGGGTCCAGCAGGTTTACTAAAATTTGTAAAGGCCCCAGTGGTTTTCGAGTGGTTTCCTTGGCAGTTTGGTCTGCAGTTCTATTTCCTCTGGTTTTAATTGTCTCCCTTGTCTGATGTCCTTTGCAGTGCACGGTTGCAACTGCTCTTCGGAGCCAGATGACTTCTAATAAGGCTAAAATCTCTTCCCTATTTTTAATGTCCTTTCCAGCTAAAGTTGGTAACCCTTTTTCTTGGAGGATGGCATTGTGTCCCCTTGTTCAGAGACTGTGCCCAAATGGTGTAGTCCAGGGTTACTACCACTGCTCCTGCATATCGTATCCCATCCGGAACATAACTGCTCCCATCTATGAACAGTACCTTGTCTGGTGATGATAGTGGGACATCTGTCAGGTCTGGGCAAGCTGTTTGTACTGTGTCTGTTACCTCTATGCATTCATAAATGGGTTCCTCCAAATCATCATCTGGGAGCAGGCTGGCAGGGCTGATGGCCAGTGTCTTATGGAACTGGATGTGGGACTGGTCCAGGAGAAGATCTTGGCACTGGGTGATCCTGGTGTTTGACGTCTATCTCTCCAGAGCACCTTGAAGGAGGGCCTCCACAGCATTGGGTCTTATCAGGGCTAGTTCCTGGCCCAGAGTCAGCTTATCTGCCTCCTTTACCAACAGTGCTGTAGTGGCCACAGCCCAGAGGCACACTGACCACTCTGCTGCCACAGGGCCTAGTCTCTTAGACAATAGGCAACAGGTCTCTTCCAGGGACCTAGAGTCTGAGTGAGAACCCCTTTGGCAATGCCCCTTACCTCACTCACGTAGAAGTGGAAGGGCATGGTGATGTCTGGCAAGGCTAAGGCAGGTGCTGAGATGAGAGCCTTCTTTAGCTCCTTAAGGCCCATTGTTCCACTTCGGTCTAGTTCAGAGGCTGAGCTGGAGTGGTGGTGGCTTGTAATTGGACTACGACAGGAGCTTGATGACTTGCCAACCCTGCGGGGTTGTTTTCTGCCCAGACCATAGGATAGAGATAGTGTAATTCCTCCAAGTAGGTGGAGGGCTTATACTCTTCCTCTGGCACTGCTTTTTCTGTTTCCTGCAAGAGATATTCCTCTAAGAGAGGACAGGTTAAAAAAGTACAGGCAGGGGAGGATGTAACCAGACCTGGGTTCCTTGATTCCATGGTGAGGTGTGCTCCATCCCCCTCAAAGGATATGGTGGTGTCCAAGTCAGGGGTACAGGCATTCTAGCATGACCAAAAATGAATGCATTATCATGTTCCTTCTGAGGTCCACAGTACATTTTGATATCCAAGGAAAACAGGCAATTTATACATTGGCTTCCTAGACCTATGTCTTCTTAGAGGTAATGGGTCCCATCGGCAATGTCCAGACTGAATAGGTTGTCCACTGTCCACCAGGAGACTAACATGCCTGCCCTCCACTTGTAAGGTTACCCTGGGCTCCTGGGGATTAAATGGAAAGGAACCCCAGCCATGTCAGTTCTCTTCCTCTAAGTTAAAGACTCTTGGAGTCTGAGTCTCTCCTTTTGCTTCCCTAGGTAACTTGCCAGGACATTCTCTCTTTCAATGCCCCTGCTTTTTACAATAGGTACACTGATTCTTTCCTAACTGCTTCCTACAATTTCTTTCCTAACTCTGTTCCCCTTTCCCATCACATACACTAACCTTCACAATTTCAAATTAGTCTTCAAACCTTCTTTCTATGTCCTTCAAAAATGCATAACCATGCCTCAAACCTTCCATTAAATATTTCTAAACTTGTCTAGCAATCAAAGTTTCAGTAACGTAAAGGCAGAGGGAGGAAGGAACCTCCAGCCGCTTGAATTTTAAACTGCCACATTTTTCCTAGAGACAAAGATCTCAGTTTCTGATAAGCCTGAAAAGGGGAATTTCTAGCTGCTGCCTTTAAGCGCCCTAAAAGAATATGGTGAAAAGTGTCCAAGGAGTCGCTGGGGGTTCTTGGGTCTCATTGGGGCACAGGGGGTCACAAGGGAATTTCACTTCTCATAGCCACCGCATCCAACTACTCAAAACAACTCCTGGAGGGGATGAGCACCAAGTGGGCGGAGGCAGGGAGCACGGCTGGGGTCCCAGGTGGTGAATGCAGGTACTCCCACTAAGGTTAGAAGGCTGCGGTCCTCTGTTCCCACTGGGAAAAGTGCTTGCCTACTGCCAAGGAAAGTGGTATGTGTGTGGGGGGTGAAACCAGTGACCTTTACGCTGCAATCAAACTCCCTGACCTCTCTGAAAAGTCGCTCTGTTTGAGTGTGTTCTCATTAAAAAGTACTGATTTTAAAACTAATAACTTAAGAGTTGCCACACACAAAGAGTAAGTGGCCCACAAAACATTTTCCTTTCCTTCTAAAGGTTTTACAATGTATTGCAGTTATTAACCATATTAAACTCAAATGGCCAATTGAGACAAACAGTGCTGACACTGTTCTTCCACCACTGATTAAGACTAGGTGATGGCAAGTGTCAGACATAAGATTCATTTACTCTTCTGGGAAGGCTTGGTAATTTTGCCAGCTTCGGCTTCGTTCTTGTAAACAGTTAACTTTAGAATTTGGTCTCTGCTTTAAACCTTTTTGGACCACAATTGTTACAACTTTATCAAATTAATAAACATAGACAGAAATTTTGGTGAGCTGATTCCCCCTCTGACAGAGATCAATCACCCCTGGGAAAAAGAAATCCCAGTGGTCACTCAGGGCAGTTTGCTATCTCTCAGAGCACCCAGCCTTAAATAAACCAAATGTTTCCATTTTCTCTTTTTTCTTCTTCTCATAAACTTCTACATTTATATGAATAAATAATTATACCCAGGCAGACAAACCAAATATCAAACAAGCATACTCATGTTTCAGTAAAACAGAAATGGCATTCATGTTGGACAAAGGGAAGAAGATTAATAGCCGCAGCAAACAGATAAATGCCCCATCCTTCAACCTAGGGAGTTTCTCAGGAGCTCATTCTCTCTCCCATAATGAGGGCAGGACCAGGAGAGGCAGCAAAGCCAACACCCTGGGGGAGGGAAAGGGCTTGCCAATGCCGCCACCCGTGGCTGCTGCTGCTGCTGCTGCTGCCACAAGTCACTGGGCAGGACCAATTTGTGAAGGGAAGAAAAAAAATGCTTAAAACCACTCTCGGAGTGCACCAAGGACTGTGAGGGGAAAGTCATCCCGCACTCCAGCATTGACCGGGGAAAAAGAGTGCTTAGTTGCGGAGGGGCAGGTTACACATAAAAGGTTATTTCAGGAGAGGTGAAATCCTGCAAGAAACCTTCATAAAAAGATCCATAATCCAGTTGCATAGTCAAAGGCCAAACAGGAAGGGAAAAACCATTCAATGTCCTCTAAGAGGATTTTAACAAACCAACAACAAATTGATAAACCTTTGACAAATTAAAACCTAACAAATGATACATACTGCGCCCAATTATGACAATACCAAACAAAAAGTCCTGACATAACCACAACAAGCACAAGACAAACAGTCCGGACACTACCAAGAGCTCCCTGGGAGGGAGGGAGAGCCTCCGGCCTGCCCAGTGGAGATCCCTCTCTCTTCCCTTCAAGGGAAGGAGAGCCTCCAGCCCACTCAGCAGGGGTCCCTCTCTCCTCTGGGAATCTAACACTCAGACATCTGAACCAGCGGAGGAGGACACCATCGTGTCTTCTGCCCAGAGTCCCGAGGTGAAGCTGTGTCCAGCCCTCTGGCACTCTCCCTTGAGATCTCAAACTGCAGAGCCTTACCTCTTATGAGCCCTGTCTTCCCTTTTTTTCAATAAATCCTTGTGGCTTCTACTTCCGGCTTTGATCTCTGGAAAGGAAGGAGAGCCTACTGAGTGGGGGGTCCCTCTCTCCTCCCCTGAAGGGAATCTCACTCAGGCCTCCAAATGTTGTGGGGTGTCTTCCACGACCAGTTGCAAATGACCACGGAGGCAGTAAAGTTGGTAATAAGCAAGCAAGGATTTACTGAAAAACTGGCCAGGATGATCAGAGGGCACCACACATGTGGAGACCTAACACTCATGGTTGTACTGCCCTGGGTGCAGGCAGTCCTTTTAAAGGGCTCTGAACTATAAGCTTTCATTGTTTTAAATTCTGAGAACAGCTCTCAGAATTGTATCTGAGATAGGGAAGTTACAGTGGACTATGATTGACTTTGTTGCCTGCTCCTTGTCTCTAACCTTGCTAGACCTGGGAATATAGTCCTATCTTACAAAAGCAGGTAGCTGAAAACTACCCTTTTGTTTTAAGCAGAACAGCAGGATCAAGTTTCAGCAGTTTTACCAGAGATGATTGCTACCATATTTCACTGATAACTCATTCTCAAATTGCCCCCACTTAAAATCAAATTGCTCCCCCATGGAGTGTGTGCTGCACCTTGGGAATCACTAGGCTTGACACTTTTCCTCTCTGAACTTCATTTCTGAATACATACCCATATTCCATGAAAATTGTAATCTCCACCTACCTCACTGGATTGTCATGAGGAGGTTCTGATCTAATAAACCTAGAAATGTTTCATCAAGTAAGTGATGTCTAAACAGGAAGGGATTGTTATTTTTAAGTCCACGGGTACCCTCGTAGGTAGCAGGTGCTAATTAGGGGAGAAAGGTATGATTGTTTCCCTGGACTGCATCTATGGAAGGTTTATGGAGGGTTCTGCAGGACTCAGAGGGGCAGGCTCTGGACACCAGCTCTGTAGGGGTGGTCATCCCTGGATGCGCTGGTCAGGACAGGGAGATAGGGGGGTGCTAGGGGGCAGCAAGGCCGAAGGGGGATTAACTGTCAAACCTTCCCACTTGGCACCATTCTTTAAATTGTATGTGGCTGTTTCACAGCTGTACCTTCTCAGGGAAGGGTTCCAATCTCCTAGAACCGGGTGGGGGCCAGGCCAGGGCATAGCCAGGTGGGTTAGGAGGGCGGGTTTAGTCACACCCCCAGAGAGGTTCTGCGCACTTCTGCTGTGGAGACAACACTGCTGCTATTTGAGGGGAAGGGTTTGACACTGGGGGTGGGGGGGCGCTCAGGCCTGCCTCCACTGGTGTCTGGAGTTGTAGGGAGGAGAGGCATGCCCGCCCTAGCAGAGGGGGCCCGGCAGTGGCAGGCCAAGAGCCCCCAGGCCCTTGGGGGTTCTGAAGGGTGGTCGCTGGTGTGTTATTGTTGTGGGCACCCCTGGCGGGGATGGTGGGGGAAGAGATAAGGAGTCACAGGTGTGGGCTGCAGCTAGCCCCACCCAGGGCTGGGTCTTCTCCCCATTAGGTCAGCCTCCCTGTTCCCCTGGGGTTGCAGGGGCTGGGTTAGGGTGTCAGTGCAGGAGGATTGGAAGAGAGACCTATAGTCGCTTCCTCTTTCTTCTTTGCAGCCTGCCTCCTATCAGGTGCTCTCCTCAGACCCCTGGGAACCTTGGCTCCAGCTGCCCAACCCTGCTTCACTAGCATCAATATGCAAATTGGTCATTACTGGGACACAGTAACAGTAATTAGCATATTATCTATTTATAAGTATAGGTTTGGGGATTTATTATTTTAAAACTCTGCCTATAGTCATCTCAATGACTGATTCTATTTTTCCAATCTACAATCTACAATCTTAATCACTTGCTCTATAATTCTCTATTGTGTCTGTTCTAGAACTATGAGGAAAATGCCAAGCATAAGACCTGAGCATTTCACTAATAAAAGCAGAGAAATGAAAAATTTTAATTAAAATTCACTGGGATCCATGATGAAAATGATAACATAACACAAAATATACTATTACATATATTACACACTAAATATCCTCTAATGTTGTACAAATACTAAATCTTAACCCAAACTGGTTTATATACTATATCACTAAAATTCAATATTTCCTACTCAAGAATTATTTCAAAGACAATTCTTCACCAACATGTGATTGTAAAGTGCCAGTATTTTTAATTCTCTGTAAATGCATTCAAACTTTAAACACAATGTGAAGTTTTTTCTCTGTTGGAAATTTCATACAGCTGTGTTGAGCAAAAGAAGTTGAGGTTTCTTTTAAATTGGACATAATCATTTAGTTAAAGTAAATTAAACTCCGTAATGTAGGGCATAAACCTAATTTTTAAAAATTGGTTCAAAGGTTAAAAATCACTCTTGTTTTAAAAAACATTAAATTATAGAATAACAAATAGGATAATCACCTTATCAGTTAAAAGAACAAGTTACATGCATTTGGAAAAGACTGAGTTATACATATATGCCGCAGAGCAGCACTGATTTAGCAAATGTGCTAGATTTTCATTAAACTTTTATACATGCACAGACACACAAAGCCTGCAAAATATTCACTATATTCTATCTAAATATATATTTAACAAAAATACTGTGTTATAATTTCTGTAATTCTCTTTACTTCTCTAACTGTGGAAATATTTTTGAGTCTTGGCTTGACTAACAGCAAGATTGTACTGTGGAATGTTTTCAAGGTTTTACATTTCAAAGGTCAGGGAACACTGTTCCAGGCAGTAATTTCAAGAAAGCATGCTATATAGAGGCAGGAGTCATAAAAGCCAATCCTTTTATTCTCTCCAGTGATCTCATGTGCCTACAATAAAAACAAACCTTTAAATAATTGGAACCATGTCACCAATAAATTGGTATTTTGATATTACCCTACTCAACCAGACAGATTGCCAACTGAATATAATGTGAAATAGTCTATGAGGTGCTTCTATCGACTGATGCAGAAAGAAAGACAATAAGACACACTGGAGATCATGTTCCACTTTGCTGATTTAAATAAGGGAAATTGGATGAGTACAAATGTCCAGAAGCCCTAATTAATGTACCTGTTAGACACAGAGAAGCCCTAAAATTTTAGATCAGTGGTCAGCAAACAGCCGCTGTGACTAATGAGTTTCTGACCACTGTTTTAAATTATTGTTAGCAAAAAAAGAGTGAAAGATCTTAATTGTTCTGAGCATACTATATTATCTCCTTAAGTGTAAAAAAAAATAAGGGTAGAATCCAGCAATAATGCATGAGTTTGGAGACAGAACACAGTGACAAGAAAACATGGAGTTCCAGGCCATTGTATTGTATATTTTGTGGTGATAACATTCTTAGGTAGACAAAGGCTCAGTGGAGGGCACTTTACTAGAGTATTTGAGACCTAGAGAGAGAAATATAGCCATCTGAAACAAATAAGAATCAACATCAAAAAAATGTGTGGGATATATTGAAAGGATGTTCAAAAAATTCATATATATATATATTTTACTATTAAAATATGAAGTCAGCCCTGGCAGTTTGGCTCAATAGTTGAACATTGCCTGTAGACTGAAGGGTTGTGGGTTCAATTATGGTCAAGGGCATGTGCCTTGGTTGAAAACTGGATCCCTGGTCAAGCCACATGTGGGAGGCAACTAATCCATGTGTCTCTCTTACATGGATGTTTTTCTTTCTTTCTTTCTTTCTTTCTTTCTTTCTTTCTTTCTTTCTTTCTTTCTTTCTCCCTCCCTCTCTCTCTCTCTCTCTCTCTCTCTCTCTCTCTCTCTCTCTCCTTTTCTTCATTCCTCCCTCTAACTCTCTCTAAAAATCAAGGGAGAAAAATCCTTAGATGAGGATTAACAAAACAAAAGTGAAGGCTAATTCCTCTCTTCTTGAATATAGGCTGGGCTCAGTGACAAGCATCTAATAGTATGTGGCTAGAATGATGCTACATCATTGCTGCATCCATGGAGTGAACAGGAGGCTTGGATTTCCCCAGCAATGGAGGAAGCCAAGCTCCCTCCACACCCTGGATGACCCAGGCCTCCGCTCAAGTATACAAAGTTTCAATTATAGAAAATAAACAAATCCCAACAAAAATGGCTTTGGCTAGGGAGTGAGCAGGAGGCTTGGGTTTCCCTGGCAATGGAGGAAGCCAAGTTCCTGGCCTGCTCTGGCATCCACTGAAGGCTACAGTGTTTCAATTATAGAAGATAAATAAATCCCAGACACCAGGGCCTCTACTTGGGTCTTCAGGGGGTATGGCCACCCTGAAAACCACCACAGGCCCCTCTCCCAGGTCACCCCACAACCCAAGGGAACCCCAATCCTGATCCAGGACATCCTTCTGGGCAAAGCAGCCACCCCCACCCATGCACCAGGACTCTATCCTATCTAATAAAAGAGTAATATGAAAATTGACCATTAATCCAACACACAAGATGGCTGCCCTATGTGGAAACAAGATGGCCACCACTAGATTACCAGAAGGAGAGGGCAGTTAGGAGTGATCAAGCCTGCAGGGGAGGGCAGTTAGGGATAACCAGGCCAGCAGAGGAAGGAAATTGGGGGTGACTGGGACTGCAGGGAAGGGCAGTTGGGGGGGGGGGCACAGGACTGCCAGGGAGACAAATTGGGGGGGGGGCCAGGCCGCTGCAGGGGAGGGCAGTTAGAGGGGACAGGCCTTCAGGGGAGGGCAGTTAGGGGTGACCAGGCCTGCAGGGGAGGGAAATTAGGGGCAATCAGGCTGGCAGGGGAGTGGTTAGTGGGTGATCAGGCTGACAGGCAGAAATGGTTAGGGAAAATCAAGAAGGCAGGCAGGTGAGCTGTTGGGAGCCAAAAGTCTTGAATAGTGAGAGGGATGTCTGACTGCCCGTTTAAGCCTGATCCCAGTAGGACTGGGCTTAAATGGGCAGTCGGACATCCCTTGAGGGGTCCCAGATTGGAGAGGGTGCAGGATGGGCTGAGGGGACCCCTCCCCCCAGTGCATGAATTTTGTGCACTGGGACCCGTGTGTGTGTGTGTGTGTGTGTGTGTGTGTACACACACACACACTAGTGGCCTGATACACAAAAGTCATGAACATTAAAAGGGGATTAATTAGAGAAAATAAGTTAATATTGCTATTTGCTCTTTCTCTATAATAGAAGTGTCAGAGATGAAAGAAAATTAGTGAAATGTATATAAAAACCTCCCTCTTGTCAGAGTCTGGGGTGCATCATGGGACCCAGAATGAAATCCCCACCCACCCACATGTGCCTCAAAAGAGCATGAGACCCAGACCCAGCCACCTCCCCCCACAATTGGGCTAAATACAGACCTGGCCAATCCCACCCTTGACAAGCCCTGCCAGGCAGGGAGCATAGCCTCAGGTCTCCTGGCCCAGTGCCAGGACAGGGGGCATGGCTTGAGGTCCCCCAGCCAAGACTAGGGTGGGAGGAGTGCCTTGAGGTCCCCTGTCAAGCCCCGCCAGTTAGAAAGTATATATGCACCCCTATGTTCATAGCAGCAAAATTCACCATATCTAAGATTTGGAATCAGCCTAAGTGCCCATCAGCAAATGAGTGGATTAAAAAAGTGTGGTACATCTACACAATTGAATACTACATTGCGGTAAAAAAGAGTTCTTATGATTTCAACAACATGGATGGAACCGGAGAACATTACACTAAGCGAAATAAGCCAGTCAGAGAAAGATAAAAATCACATGATCTCACTCATTTATGGAATATAATGAGCAACATAAACTGATGAACCAAAACAGATCCAGAGACAGAGAAACATTGATCAGACTGTGAAACCTCAGAGGGAAGGAAGGGGAGGATGGGGGTAAGGGGGAGAGATCAACCAAAGGACTTGTATGCATGAATAGAAGCCTAACCGATGGACACAGACAACAGGGGGGTGAGGGCATGCGTCTGGGAGGGAGTTGTGGGCAATGGGAGATAAATATGTAATACCTTAATCAATATAGAACTTAAAAAAGCAATTACATAATTTAGAGGGTTTATGACACTAAACAAAACAATTGCTCAAGAGTATAATTATTTTAGCATAAAAATGAAACAGTATTTTTTTCAGGGCAAGATTATAAAATTAGATTATTATGTTTTTTAAATAAACACCATCTTTTCAATTATTACCCAGGCAAGTTCTAGAATATTTCTTTTTCTTTTGTTGTTACTGTATTTCAGTTTAATTTAAATAAATAAAACTAGTTTTACTAAAAATAAGCAAACAATAGGAAGATATATAAAAGATGAAAAACACCCCTTTATTATTACCTCTAATCCCGCTACCCAATTTGAAATGTCAATGCCATCAAACAAGATATTTTGGTCTCTATTTTAATTCCACAGATTTGTTTATCCCTGCAACAGCACCACACAGTTTAAAAAGGTTGTTTCTTAGGCTATGTTTCAAGAACACTACTGAGAAAACATTTCAGGGTGTGTAAAACAAGAGATCTAGGCAGTATAATGTGATCTAGGCATCAGATTGTCTATTATGACAATCTAAGAATTCATTTTATAATATCTGGAAAAGTATATGTACCACATGTCATTCAAACAACACTTATGACATACTATTTTTGTATCAATTGAACTGGTAATAAATGATAAATAGTGGTGAGCATAAAATTATTTTATCCAGTAATTGTCTAGAATGCAACTATTAAGTATTTAACAATAGTTCAGGGACATAGATCTTATCAGTAATACTGTAAGGATATAGGTTTAAACTCATTTTGTGAAACTGTAATATGGATCCATTGTATTAAATGGATATTCTCTCTGAAGATAGGTGAAAGAGGGCAGAGCACAACTACTTAAAGGGTCATGCTTCCTTCAATAACCTATTTGAATTGTTGAGTTTTATAGAGGATCAGGCGATCAAGTTTCCAGGGTTCTGCCCCACATGTTGCTCTAGTCACTCAGTGACTAGCCTTATCTTTATTTGATTTTTGCCAGTAAATATGATTTATATATTACTTTTCTATACAGAACGAAGCATATTATTTGATATGAGTATTCATGTTACAGTCTTATTTCTCAGTACAGATTTAATTCATTGGCATTTTATTTATCATTTCCCCATGTGTTCAAGGAATGTATTGTTCACCCAGTAACTAATGACACTTGGATAAATAAGTGGAATCAAATATTAAAAATGTTTTATTGTGAATGAATTTACCCTTGTATGAAATAAACATTAACTATATTTGGCATTATTTTGATGTGCTTTCTGATGTTAGAATGTTCTGCAAGATGAGAGATCAAATTTGACTACTCTTCTGAAATTTTTATTCTATCTTGGCAAACAAACCATATATAAATAGACATGGCTATTCCAGAAAGTATTATGATGCTTTAAAACTGGGTTTTGACCTTGGAAAATGGTCTTTTGATTGGAAAGTATAAGACTTAAGATAAGATGAACTGAATATAAGCATGGTAATATAGTTTTGGTAAAGTTGTTTCTCATGAGAGGACAGGTTAGCAATTCTGAAGTTGCTACCATGTATATTGAGATTGAATAAACAAGTAAATGGATGGCAGGTGGTAGGAGTCAGATTTCTCACTGTTGAAGTAGGAGGTTATAGATAAACAAGGAGGTAGAATAAACCCTTCGATATTGAATGGGAGTTGGAGACATCAGTATAAACTCACCTTTAGCTTAATATGCAGATGAACAGATACAGAAAAATATCTCGATAAGTGTGTGTACATTGTTTCATATGCATACATATATTTTCTAGCTCTGTTTATTGACAGGGTTTATAAGCAAGTAAGAGAAACAGGAACTAACAGTTCCCAGATTATGATTTCTAATATCATTTTCTAATTAAAGGAACTGGGGCTTCTTGAAGAAATGTTAGGGCACAGAATACACAATATCAGAATGGAGCATTTTATACTACCAGAAAGTAAGGAAGTGTTCAAACAACAAAAAAAAAGATGAAGGCATATGAAAGAGAAATAGGAGTCAATCTGAAAGAGTTCTTATTGGCCAAATATGGAACAATGTAAGTAACAACAAAAAATAACATTGTAATGGATTATAACCCAAAGACTAAATAAATATCCATGAGTTCATACAGAAACACACACCCTGTGGTATGCTGGTGAACGCTGAATATAAATAAACGATGGGATAAATAAATGGGAAGAGGAGACAAATCTCTGGTACAGAAGAGTAATTTATGTAGTACTCTTCATTCAAGGAAGTAGACTTTATCTCCCATCCCTTGAGTGTGGAGTGTGATTAATTACTTTCTTCCAGAAGGAAATATAAAGGAAGGTGTGGGAGAGAGAAGAGTAAATTAACAGTGGAGAAACCTGATAAAGCCAGCTGATCAAGGTTATTGTCATCTGTGATAAGTCACATTGATAGCATATAATAACCTTGATCTATTCTAATGGTAATGACCATCACTTCTATGGTCTTCCTCCCTAAAGCCCATAACCTCAGTCTAACCATAAGAGAAACATCATAAAAACCTCAATTGTGAGACCCTCTATAAAATACATCACCAGTACTTCTCAAAACTGTCAAGTTCATAAAAAATAAGAAAAATCTGAGAAACAATCAAAGTCATGAGGAGACTAAGGAAACATAATGACTAAACATAATTCAGTGTCTGGCAGTAATTATGGAGCTAAAAGGTCATTAGGTAAAAACTAGCAAAATTCAAATACAATGTGGGATTGAGTTAACAGTAATATAATGATGTTGATTTTTCTGTTGTAACAAATACATCATAGTAATATGTTAACAATATATATAACAATAACTATAATTGCAATTTTTCTGTAAATCTAAAAGTATTTCAAAGTTGACAGTTTATTTAAAATTTTTAAAACAAATACTGAGTTTTGTGAAAACAGAATGACTGAGAGGCAGTATGAGTTAGTTACTTGGGACTGGAGGTAGTCAGGGAAGGCTTTTCTGATAAAGTAATATTTTAATCTAAAAAAAAAACCCAGGGAGGCAAAGTTCTGGGAGAAGTGCAATCCTATTTAGGGCCATTGCCCATTTTTTTATTGGGTTGCTAATCTTCCTTTTGTTAAGTTGTATGAGTTCTCTGTAAATGTTGAAGATTAAACCCTTATCGGAGATAACATTGGCAAATATGTCCTCCCATGCAGTGGGCTTTCTTGTTATTGTGTTGATGGTTTCTTTTGCTGTACAGAAGCTTTTTATTTTGATGTAGTCCCGTTTGTTTATTTTATCTTTACTTTCCATTGCCCTAGGAGCTGTACCTTTAGTTTCCATAGTCCTAGGAGCTGTATCTGCTTCAGTATATGTCTGAGATTTTCCTGCTTATGGATTCCTCTACTATTTTTATGGTTTCCCATCTTATGTTTAAGTCCTTTATCCATTTTGAGTTTATTTTTGTGTATGGTGTAAGTTGGTGGTCTAGTTTCTTTTTTTGGCATGTATCTGTCCAATTTTCCCAACACCATTTATTGAAGAGACTGTCTTGACTCCATTATATGTTCTTGCTTCCTTTGTCAAATATTAATTGAGCAGAGTAGCTTGGGTCAATTTCTGAGTTCTCTATTCTATTCTATTAGTCTATATGTCTGTTCCTGTGCCAGTACCAGGCTGTTTTGAGACAGTGGCTTTGTAATACAGCTTGATATCTGGTATTGAGATTCCTCCGACTTGTAGGTTCTTCTTTTTCAGGATTCCTGCAGATTTTCAGGGTCTTTTTTTAGTTCAGATGAATTTTTTGAGAGTTTGTTCTAGGTCTGTGAAATACTTTTTGAAAGAGGACATAGGAAGGCCAAGAGACATATGAAAACATGCTCAAAGTCACTAATAATCTGAGAAATGCAAATCAGAATGACAGTGCGGTCCCATATCACACTTTTCAGAATGGCTATCATCAACAAATAAACAAATGACAAGTGCTGGTAAGGATGTGGAGAAAAAGGAACCCTCGTGCACTGCTGGTGAGAATACAGACTGGTGCAGCCACTGTGGAGAACAGAATGAATTTTCCTCAAAACAACTAAAAATTGAATTCCCATTTGACCCGGTGATCCTACTTCTAAGAGTATATCCTAAGAAATGAGAAACACCTATCAAAAAGGACATATACACCCCTATGTTCATAGCAGCACAATTCACCTTAGCTAAGATTTGGAAACAGCCTAAGTGCCCATCAGCAGATGAGTGGATTTAAAATCTATGGTACATCTACACAATGAACTACTATGCTGCTGTAAAAAAAAAAAAGGAATTCTTACCGTCTGCAATAGCATGGATGGAACTGGAGAGCATTATCCTAAGTGAAATAAGCCAGTCAGAGAAAGATAAATATCACTCATTTATGGAATATAATGAGCAACATAAACTGATGAACCAAAACAGATCCAGAGACAGAGAAACATTGATTAGACTGTGAAACCTCAGAGGGAAGGTAGTGGAGGGAGGGGGTAAGGGGGGAGATCAACCAAATGACTTGTATCCATGTATATAAGCTTAACCAATGGACACATACACCAGGGGGCTGAGGGCATGAGTGGGGGAGTGAGGGAGCAATGGGGGGAAAGAATGCATATGTAATACCTTAACCAATAAAAAAAAACTATTATCACTGGCAGATGTCACTTCTCATAATAAACTCTACAGTTGTATTCAGTTACAAAGAAAAAAAGATGTACAATCTTGGCAGTGAGAACAGCAGGTTCAAAAGCTTGAGTAATGAGATTATAGTGTTTAAGGAATAGCAGAAAGACTTGTGTAGCTAAGAACATAGTATATGGGCAGAGAAACTGGTATTAGATAAAAGCAAAGAAGAAAGCAAGGAAGTACAATATATAGGGCTTTGCAGGCCATGTCTTTTTCTCATACTAGACCTTGAGCTGCCTCAGCATAAGGATAGGTGACACCCTTTTAACTCCTAACTCTAACACAATGATTCAATGACATAGTTTTGTTGAGTGACTGAATTGAAACTGGCTGGGGGTGCTGTTAGGGGGGGAGCTATAGGCCTAATGGTGTGCTGGAGAATATTTAACAACTGATATTCTAGAAGAAAATAATATCCAGATTTGTACTGTTGACCAATTTCCTTGGTATGAATGATTGTTCCATGGAAATGTTAACCTACCAATGTGATATCACTGAATGATGCATTAAGAAGAAATATGTACAAAAATCTCCCAAGAGCCAGCGTGGCTCTAGTTACTAGATGTACTAGTGTCTAGTACATCAATGCACATAAACCACTTATGATCTCCCTGAACAACATTCATTTAGCACAATTCTCAATTAGTTTTGATTCTACCTATTTAAACACATGTTTTTCCAAACTTTTAAGAAGAGCATTATGAGAGAAACTAGTAAGTACCTTAAATTATAATTCAAATAAAGTTACCCAAGATAGTTCAAGTTATAAATTCTTCAACTTATTCTTGGTGAACTAATTTTGGCTCTCTCCAAATCACTACTAGTAATTCTCTGTCATATTACCTACTCTTCATGCCTGCCTGAGTCATTTCCTAAGGGTTTTCTTGTCATTGATAACTTGTCCAGCAGTTTATTCTTGGACAAATGATAATCTTCACATTTTTGAAGATCAGAACCTTTCCAACTTCTTTCAAACAACACCACTTCATACCAGTGATAGTTCAATTATTACTGGCAGTAATTTAGTAAGTTATGACAATGAATTTCCTTTTAAAAGGTTTAAGTATCTGGTTAGAATCACCATCCTGAAGTCCTTGTGTTTGATCAGCATGATAATATTGAAGAGTTCTATCTGGAATTGGACATCTCTTCCTTGGATTCAGCTGACAATGAGGAACAGTGACAATGAAGCATCTTACTCTGTGGCCTTCTAGATCATGAAAATGGAGAGAGTCAGGACTGAAGGAATGGCATAAAGACATGCAGAAAAGTAACAACTCCAAGAAGTCATTCTAAACAAGGCATATAAGAAGCCATCATTCTTTTTGAGAGCTTTCATGTAATAGCATAGATACTCATCATTAAATTTTCCAATGTGTGGAGCAGGTTTTATGCAACTAAAATTAATGTAAACCATTATTTGTACAATTAATGCAGACTTTTATATTTGTACAATGTCTTAATATAAAGACCAACATTTACTAGTAGTATGGTCTCCAAAGGAGATAAAGTAACAGCTCACATTATAGTTTTAGAGTGGATTTTTTTATAAAAGCACATTTAACATTAAACATAGCTTTCTGATATGATAATTCCATTTATAACACAGGAAACAATGTTCAGAGAGTTAAATCCTTTAAAGGAACCATAAAAATTGCCTTTTTTGTGGGTCAAACATGCAAATATCAGTAGTTCCATATTTAGTCTATTTTGGCTAAAAGTCATAGTGTTAATAACAAAGGAAGAACCCCACTTCTAAAACAAGATCCTGTTCTCTTTCCATTTCATTATATGGCTTTTTTTTTTTAGGATGGCAATCTTTGAGATAATACAAACAGCTGGAAAATGGAATTTTTTACTTTTAATATGTGTCTTTAAAGCAATAAATTGTACAAAAATTATTAGAATATCAATTATATTGCTCATTTAGTGTTATGTTGATGATTTGTTAGCTCTATTGCTTATCAGCACTACCTGATTAATAAAATGCATATTCCTGGGTCACATACCTGATGACTCTGATTAAGGGTGTTTGTAAAGGGCTCAAATTCTGCATTTTAATACCTATAAAATATGGGTTTGATACAACTAATTCTGGAGAGGTATTAGGAAATCACTAACATAAAAAAGAGACAGTTGTGGTGAACTAGGTTTTTCTTTATGTGTCAGTGTTTCAGCATCATGCAGATAAACTCTGAGTTTGAGGATTGACTTTGGATGGTATGAATAGGAGACTCAATGATTAAGCATCAGGGTAATTCTCAGTGTACATCCTTACACAACTGGCTATGGCTGCAGTCTCAGTTCAGTCTATACTGAGAACACCTGCTAGAGGTTTGAGTAAATTAGAAAGAGTAGATTCATTTGTTCCTTCTCACACATTCCTATTCTCTCTTCTCCAGAAAATGAACCCACATTCTCTATTCTCCTTGACATTTCCTGAAGGCAACAGCTGTAACTTTGTGTGACCAATCAGATTTCTGGTGGGAGAAACTTCCCAGAGATAAACAATTTTTCACAGAAAGTTAAGCATGCACACGCGCGCGTGCGCATACACACACACACACACACACACACACACACACACACACACATACACCTCTTTATTTTGATAACATTAGAAACTTTGTTTGTTAACCAAAGAAAAGCAGTCTGCCAAGAGACAGCAAATAAAACATAAAAATAAGGTAATTATCTTTCCTTCAGATTTATATTCCATTTTCTTCAGCTATTAGGAAATTGGCTTTTTATTTATTTGTTTATATAACTCATTGAGTTTGGTTTATATGCTCCCTACAATAGCACATGATTATATTTTCTCAGTGTAAGTCATTTATCAATGTCACAGGGATATGAGGTATTCTCTACCTAAATCTCCTCCCTCCCCACCATCCTCCAATACACACATACACACACACACACACACACACACACACACACACACATCAATCCTGTTTCTCTGTGTTTATATCCCCCGCACAATAGGAGACTGCGGAATAGGAATAAGGACTTAAAATTTTTCCCTTTTGCAGCTCAAACTTACAAATCATTGGGTGCTGTTTGCAAGTTCTATGTACCTAGGTAAGATTTTAAAACAGCCACCTATTTATTTCAGCACATTTACTTAGTGCATATCATATAGCAGATGCTGTGCTAACCCAATGGGATATCCCTTCAAAAAGCCAGGCATTAATCATGGCTACTTGAGCTTATATTCTAGGAGGGAAGATGGACACTAAATATTTCATTGAAACCATGATGGTTGTTATGAAACACAGAATACCAATAAGGGAGAATGTAATGGGGAGACTTGATCTAATCTGGCATTCAAAAAAAGGCCCCCAGGATGATATACTTAGCATATTGGTAAGTGCAGAAGAAACAAAGAGAGAGGTTGGCAAGAAATCAGGTGAAGTACAGGGGCCAAATTGGAAATCTAAGTAGCATTTAAAGTCATTGATGATTCATTGAAAGGCTTAATATGGAAGAGTAACATTAACTGCTTTCATTCCGCTATTAGTTCACCATCATCAAATGAGGGGAATATTTGCTTCCCAATGTACTACCATGTGTATAGGGTCCATTTTCAAAACCAATTTTTGCAACTGCCTAATATTGGTTAAGTGTTTACATCTACTATTTGTAAAACTAGCTTCATTCCTTTCTTAGTATATGCTTATACAATAACCAACTATGTTTTCCGGATGTTTATGTAGCAAAATAATGCAGTGAGTTAGGTAATACCCTAATGGATCATCTTACTTCAAGTTGATAGTGGCTCATGGATGTGAATTCCTGGAATCCATTGATTCCAAGAGATCAATACATTACATGTAAGAAACATAATTTTCTGCAGTTTAATGATTTCATGTAGTTCAGAAACCAGTCTTACCTAAATCAGGATATAATTAATCCTAGTAGAATCCTTCAGCTCATTTATACTCTCAATATATCATTTTATTTCTATGTCTATGCTCCTACTGATAACCATTATTTTAAAACAGAAAAGGAACTTCCATTCAGAAACACCAAGAGGTTTAACGATCAGCCCAAGATCACACTGTAGGTTATAGTAGAGTGGGGTTGTACATACTACTGGTCTCTTAATCTAGTTTCAAGTTTTAACCCATGCCATGACACTTTTGCCAGCCCTCAAATGTAGTTTCACAGGTCATCCTCAAATCATGGAGGTTAAAAACATGGGATTTAGGACCTGTTACAATAGTTACTGTTAGGAGATTTGATATAGACCACATACTTT
Source organism: Antrozous pallidus (assembly GCA_027563665.1). Classification (NCBI taxonomy): domain Eukaryota; kingdom Metazoa; phylum Chordata; class Mammalia; order Chiroptera; family Vespertilionidae; genus Antrozous; species Antrozous pallidus. The sequence goes on from CM050509.1 coordinate 116,970,805, forward strand.
TACACCTATAATCAGAAATCAAAACAATCCCAAACTGTAGTTGCTATCTTAAAAAACAAAGATTGCTTGGACCTTAATACATAAAAGAGTTGTATTCAATAATTATTAATGTTCAAATGTTGGCAGTAATTTCTACTAAAATATATTTTCTTTTTTTATAAAATAAAACTTACTAAAAAATTGCAAGGGGTTTTAGAGAATTGTGAAGCAGCTTTTATAAATTCATAACTTGATGAAATAATATGCTATGAACCTAAATTGAATGCACACAATTTCCTTTAACTATAAATTAGTTTTGAAATTTTTAAAAACAATGCTTGAAAAAATATTTTATTTAATTATTTCCAAAATATTCTTTTTTAAAAATATATTTTATTGATTTTTTCACAGAGAGGAAGAGGGATAGAAAGTCAGAAACATTGATGTGAGAGAAACATCGATCAGCCGCCTCTTGCACACCCCCTACTGGGGATGTGCCTGTAGCCACAGGTACATGCCCTTGACCAGAATCGAACCTGGGACCCTTCAGTCCGCAGGCCAACGCTCTATCCACTGAGCTAAACCAGCTTCGGCCCAAATATTCTTTTTAAAAATGAAAACAACTAACTTGCATTTGCCTGTTGCTTCTACTCATTTAAACAAAAGTAATTTAACTTGTTTTTTTTCTTCACTCTGATACACTCAGTGGGTGATATACTCCCCTTGTGCTCAATAAATGTTTGCTATCGGACTGACAGATGTGTTTGATCTCCTAGGCATTATTGTAATGAACACAAACAGATACACAGTTGCTGAAAAGGAGTAGCTGATAGATTTAGGAAGGGAGGCAGGGCAAGGGAGGAAGTTAGAGCTCATCAGCAAGCTGATACACTGAGTCTTATAGGTGCCATTTGAAATTCATGTCTGTTAGTTATTTAGAGGCATATGTAGGGAATTAGTGAATCTGATATACACAAAAACGCATGACAGGTTACTGATATTATTAGATAGACAAAATATGGTTCTATCTTGACCTTTTGTTTTCCTCCCAAATATTTTTGTACATTTCAAGAAGTAAGCCTGTCTAGTGTGGCTCAGTGATTGAGCAACGACCCACAAACCAAGAGATCACTTGTTTAATCCCTGGTCAGGGCACATGCCTGAGTTGCTAGCTCTATCCCCAGGAGAGGGTGTGCAGAAGGCGGCCGATCAAAATACCACATGATTTTACTCATTTATGGGCAATAAAGAACATTACAAACTGTTGAACAAAAATAGACAAAGAACCATCGAATAGACTGTCATACTACAGTGGGAATGTAAGGGAGGATTGGTGGGGGAAAGCTATCAATCGAAGGACTTGTATGCACGCATATAAGCACAAACAACAGACTCAAGATACTGGGGGAGGGGGCGAGGACAAGTGCCGGGGATTAGGGGAGGCCGGGAGAGGTCCGTGGGGGAAAAAAAGAGACATATGTGCTACTATTGGTAATACCTTAAACAATAAAATTTAAAAAAGAAAAAAAATTGTCCTTCACAAGAGAAAAGCCTTGCAAAATCCAAATAAAGTTTATAATTTAATAGGAAAAAAAGTTTTGCATTGATGTTTCTATCTACCTATCTTTCTTCTGTCCTCTTTCTCTAAAAAAAAAAAAACTATTTAAAAATCATTTTTCCTAGAGCGATTTTTAAAAAGAAAAGAAAAGAAAAATAAAGAGGTAAGCAAAACTTACTAATAGGGTATTCTAGGCCCTAGAATACAACAAATAGCAATAATCACTTCCCATTGCCCTGACACTGTGCTCTGGCTGTGAATGTAATGATAGAAAAGAGAATTTGTTCCTAAATGTGCTCACAAATCAGTGATACAGGTGAGGTGTCTATCTCACTTTGAGCACCAGCCAATATAACTTTTTTCAGTACTAATCCTGACTTTTATTTTCTATATTTACACTAGAGACCCAGTGCATGAAATTTGTGCATGGGTTGGGAGGGATATCCCTCAGCCCAGCCTGCACCCTCTCCAATCTGGGACCACTCAAGGGATGTCTAAATGCCCATTTAGGTCCACTGGTATTGGGCCTAAATGGGCAGTCAGACATCCCTCTCACAATCCAGGACTACTGGCTCCCAACTCCTGGCCTGCCTGCCTGCCTGATTGCTCCAAACCACCTCTTGCTGCCAGCCTGATCATCCCTTAACTAATCCCCTGCTGGCCTAATTGCCTCTTATTGCCATCCCCTGCTGGCCTGGTCCCCTCAACTGCCCTCCCTGCAGACCTGGTTGCCCCCAACTGTCCTCCCCTGCAGGCCTGGTCCCCCCCCACTCATCCTTCCTTGCTGGCCCAGTCACCCCTCTCAGCCTTCCCCTGCAGGCCTGGTCCCCCAACTGACCTCCCCTAGAGGCTTTGTTTCCTCCCCCCCCCCAACTGTCCTCCCTTGCTGGCCCGGTCACCCCTAACAGCCCTCTCCTGCTGGCCATTTTGTGGTAGCCATCTTGTATCCCCATGGGGGAAAATATCTTTGACCACCTGGGTGCAGCCATCTTTTGTGTTGGAGTATGGTCAATTTGCACATTACCTCTTTATTATAAGGATGCTTTGACATTTTGGGACCTTGCTGATCCTGGAGGGACTGACTCTCCCAGGGTTGTCTATTTTCCATACTACATAAAGGCTCTTCCAGGCTTTCTTCTTGCTTTTCCTCTGCTGCCTGACTAACCCTGGTGCTTCCTCATGTGGTCAGGCATGGCATGTTTTGCCTCTTGTTTCTAGGGATCTGTGAGTGGAAGAAGCTTCTTCCTTCGTGACTGCCACATTGATGTCTCTGAATCTTTCTATTCCTGATTAAAACAAATCCTAATTACCTTTATAACACAACTCTATCAAACCATTCTTTGCTTTCAACTAAAGGCCTCAAGATAATGGGGAGGTGACGGGGGGGGGGGGCATAAGTGTATGGATGGCCAAGATAGCAAGCATCTACAATGTATAGACAACTAAATGAGTTATGAATTCTTCATAGGCAAAGAAGGGAAAAGGCCATGAAATAAATTCAAAAGAGCTAGATTCCATGTGTGTCCAGTGTATAAAGGACAATAACTTGAAAGTACTTAATAAAGATAAAGCTGAGAGCCAACCTCCAAATGAATTTCAAGGAATGACAGTTTGACCACATGGGTCAGAATGTATTAATCAATTTTATTGAATCTATTATTTGAAAATCATATAGCAATGTTTTTCAGAGCATGGGTGAAAACATCTGTGGTCAGAAAATACCAATGGTGGTAGTTGAAAGTACTTGTTTTTTTAAAGATTAGATTGAACTCCAGGGTTGAATTGTTTTTACATAGTTGTGAAAATAATGAACATGTTAAGCACTTAAAGGTTTCAAGTCATATATAGTTTGGAAACCAAAAATCAATATTAATTGTCATTGTTAAAAGCTCTCAGTGTGCTCATAATTTTAAAATATATTTTCCTACCCTTTAGAAATAAATTTATGATTATGAACTGTGATCGAATTAAATATATTTTGTACAGGAAGAAAGGTAGTAAAATAAAGAGGATGATCTTTTTCAGAATGATTGATAGAACTCTCTCTTCTCCCAGCATAGAAATTTGCCCTTAGTCCCCATTACCCATTTACATGAAGACCATTTATAATAAAATTATATTCTTAATAGTAGCCATGTGGTAGACCTTCTTACAGCTTGTATTACCAGAACAGTTGCTCAACACCTGGCTGTTCCTATCTTCCTCCTATACACATGCTTCATGGCGGTTATTTAGTAAACAAAGCAGATGCTCTGTGCTTTCTTTTTGTTGTTGATTTTCCACACTGATTAGGTCTGTGTATATATACACTGAGTGGCCAGATTATTATGATCTCTGAACGCATAATAATCTGGCCATTCAGTATATATATTTTAGAGGCCCAGTGCATGAATTAGTGCATGGGTGGGGTCCAGCCAGCCTGGCCAGGGGGAGGGGATATGGGCGGTTGACCAGCCTGCCTGCTGGTTGAACTCCTCGTCGAGGGGACAATTTGCATATTAGCCTTCTATTATATAGGATATACACTGAGTAGCCAAATTATTATGCATTTAGAGATCATAATAATCTGACCACTCAGTGTATAGCACATATTTTTATGCATTATTCATCTAATAAAATTATGAATATTCTCAGTGAAATGTATTTACCATTCAGCAGGGAGTTTCACACCAATATGTTTTTATCCTAAGAAAGCATCTGTGGAACCTAATGCAAATCCAGAGTATCTGTATCATAACAGACATTCATTGCAGAAACCTTAATGCTGGCCCACTGTTGAGCATGGAGAATGTCTACCATTGTCTTCAAGAACATTCTTCAGACATTCCAGAATCATCATGACTAGCCCTATGGGAAAATACATTTATCAAGGCTTTGCAGCAGATTATTGATTTCTTTTTTCTGCAGCTGATGTGCAATAGAATAGAATGGCATTCATTCTGAAGTTAGAGGTCATAGTTGTCTAAGAAAGAAATATACATAACAAAAACATATTGCTATAGAGATGAGGAATTCTGACTCTTCTATTGTAGCAGCAAACAAATGTGAAAAAATTTTAAATAAACTCTCAAAGGGATGAAAAGAATCATAAAGCCTATCCCCTATATTAGATGCTTAGGGAAAGGGTGAAAAACCACATATTCTGAGTAATTAAATTGCTCCATGCTCCGTGCTTGAGGCTTTACCTATGTGAACACATTTTAATCACCATACTAGCCCTATGGCAAATAATAATAGCAGCAATAATAATAGTAATAAAAAATAGTTTTGGCCACTGGCTATGTGTCAGAACTAATTTCTATATATATTAACTCAGTATATTAAATTTTCTTAACAAAGTTGAGTGGTAAGACATATTATGATACCCATTTTAGAGTTGAAGAGACAGAATCACAGAGAATATGTAATATTCCCAATAGCCAGAAAGTCAGAGACCCAATACATACTATATAAAAGCAGTAGGAAGATTCATTAAGGATAAGAAAAAATTCAAAATAGAATCAAGTTATGGCCACCTTCAAAAGTATGGATGGGTGTCATCCAAAGGAGGTATTAGATTGAATCTCTATGTCCTCAAATTTTCTTGCAATGAACAATGAGTGGAGAAGACAGAATCATATTATGAATTGTTCAAGATTGAACACTGCCTCAGACAACTAGAAACTCCACAGAAATCTCTCCATCACAGGAGTGTTCAAGTAAACTAGGCAACCACCAGGCAGAGTAAAATGAGGCAAAAAATCCAACCTTTGAATCTCAGTGATCTGGGTTCAAATCTGAGTTTTGCCTGGGAAAACTACTTAAGCACTCTGTGATCATTCTCTTGTCAATACAAATGAAACAAATAGAAGTACCTGGTTCACAGATAAAAGTGTTTGCCATATGTAGGTAAAGCTCAATACAATGCATCACTTGGCAAATATACCAAGGTCATTTTGACAACAGGTTTATAGTTTGCACATTTCCAAATTGTGAAATTGTCATATGCCCTGACTAACTACATGCAAAAAAAATATGTACCTGATGGTTTTTTAACGTTTTTTTGCTTTTATGTATTTTGTTATTGACAGTTCTCTGAAAATGTTATATCTAAGGACAGCACAATTAGAACAATGGTGAATATATTCAGGAGACTCTGGCTCATGATTTCTGTTTCTGTGAGAATTAATTATAAAAATTCACTTTACGTCATGGTGGGTGCAATGGGTATGAGGGGCTTTCTAAATATTGAGAGGATGATGCCTAACTTTTTACTTAATCATTCTGCAATTTTTCTACTAGTGTGATTCATGTGCACAACATCCTCTTTTGTGGATTTTCCCTTTTCTTGCATTTTTCTGTTGTGATATATTTTCCTAAAATATAGCTGCCAGTTTGATCTACATGCTGCATCAGCTGTGGGGATAGGAAATGCCTCTCTCACAATTCAGCTGGCCTAATGTAGTGGCTTTGATTTCCTTTCCCAGCTGTTGTGGAAATTGGCTGCTCCTTGAATGTATTAGAACCAGCTTAGATTTCATTGCATGTAATAGCTCTAGAATTACCAGAAATAGCTGTCATAATAAACATGAAAATGATAGCACTAATTCTTCTTCTTGAAGAGAGACATTTTCTTCCATGCATTTCATCCCCTATTCTGAAAGGTAAAGGAAACTACTGTGCAGCAACTATGATTCTAAATTTGCAATCAAGTATTTGTGAAGGTTCTGGAAAATTTATTTCTTTAATTCCTCCTTGCTTTAATTTTTAGTTGCTCCATTTTCTTTAACTTTCCTCTCTCCAAGCACTATCCTATCTAATAAAAGAGTAATATGTAAATTAACCATCACCCCATTATACCCACAAGCCATGCCCACAAGCCAAACACACCAGCCAATCAGGAACAGATATGCAAATTAACCCAACCAAGATGGCTGCGGCCATGGAATGAGCAGGATGGAGGCTTGGGTTTCCTTGGTGATGGAGGAAGCCAAGCTTTCTGCTTGCCCTGGCCAGACCAGGACTGCACTCCATGCTACAAAGTTTCAATTATAGAAGATAAATAAATCCCAACAATAATGGCAGCAGCCACAGAGCTGGAGAGAGCAGGAGGCTAGGGTTGCCCCTGGGGATGGAGGAAACCAAGTGTCTGAAGTTCTTGCCTGTCTTGGCTTCTGCTTTAGGTTACAAAGTTTCAATTATAGAAAATAAATAAATCCCAACAGAAATGACTGCAACCTGGAGCAAGCAGAAGGCTTGGCTCTGCTCAAGGCTAAATAGTTTCAACTGTAGAATATACATAAATCCCAGATACCAGGGCCTCCACTTGAGTTTCCAGGGAGTGTGGCTAGCCTGCAAACCACCACAGGCCCCTCGCCAAGGTCACCCTATGCCCCAAGGGAACCCCCACCCTGATCTGGGACACCCTTCAGGGCAAATCATCTGGCCCCCACCTGTGCACCAGGCCTCTATACTATTTAATAAAGGAGTAATATGCAGATTGACCATCACTCCAACACACAAGATTGCTGCCCCCATGTGGTCAAGGACCCTGCCCCCATGTCAACACAAGATGGCCACCATAGATGCCCAGCAAGGGAGGGAATTTGGGAGGGACCAGACCTGCAAGAGAGGGCAGTTGTGGGTGATTAGGCCCACAGGGGAGGGCAGTTGAGAGGGATCAGGCCTGCAAGGGAGGCCAGTTGGGGTCAATCAAGCTTGCAGGGGAGGGCAGTTAGGGGTGACCAGGTGACAGAAGAGGGAAGTTGGTGATGACTGGGCCTGCAAGGAAAGGCAGTTGTAGGGGACCCATGCCTGCAGGGAGAGCAGTTGGGGTGACCAGGCTTACAGGGGAGGGAAGTTAGGGCTGACAAGGCCTGCAGGGGAGGGCAGTTAGTGGCAAATAAACTGGCAGGGGAACAGTTTGGCATCAATCAGGCTGGCAGGGGAGTGGTTAGTGGGTGATAAGGCTCGCAGGTAGAAGTGGATAGGGACAATCAGGAAGGAAGGCAGGCGAGCAGTTGGGAGCCAGCAGTCCTGGATTGTGAGAGGGATGTCCGACTGCCTGCTTAAACAAGCAGTTGGATATCCCTCAAGGGGTCCTATATTGGAGAGGGTTCAGGCTGGACTGAGGAACATCTCCCCCACTGCACAAATTTTGTGTACCAGGTCTCTAGTTTATCTATATGAACATAATCCCTCATCTCCTAAAGTGTACACAGTACAAAAGATTAGATGCATATGACAACTACTTTCTGTGTTAAAATGCTTTATTGCAAGGAAAAACAAAATGATAAAATGGGGAGTAGAGAAAAAAGAATATACAATTTGAGATATATAGTGAGTTCCCATATACTTCATCCAGTGCTCTCTCAGCAACTCCAAGCCACCCAGGTCATTCACTCTTCCTTCCTATCTCTTCCAATCCATTAAGGTTGCTCTCAGATTCAAAATAAACTTTCTTCAATGGGCCATAAAATCTAATTATAAAAGCCTTTAATTGTCTAGTAATAAACCAAAATCCTAAATAGAAATAATAACATGAAAAATATAACAAAATTTTAAATTATACAGAAAATAGTTGTGTCAGAGACATCCATTATTTTGGGGAGAAGATTATGCACTGGTGTTGGAAGAGTCTGAAATGGAAGATGATACCTTTGTAGACAAACTAAAGATAAAGTTGTCTTTTGTTTTTCAGAACTCTTACCAGAAATTGTGCTGTCCTTAATCATAATTCTGTCTCCAATTTGGCCTTCGGGTTATCAGTGAGGACACTTTTTTGTATTAACCCTCATTATTTGATTTTACCCTATTTATTCAGCCTCAGAACATCCAGTGAATCTAGCTTCCTAGATTCTTTTCCCCACTCTCAAACTTGAATAATAATTTAAAAAATAATATAAATATGCTTACCCATATTTAGACATAATACCTATTTCTTTCTGACCTTGAAGAAAGCAGACTTCTTGGTCTTTTATTAAAACACTAGTGGCTTAGTGCATGAAATTCATGCATGGGGGTTGAGGGGTGTCCCTCCATCCATCCTGCACCCTCTCTAAACTTGGACCCCTCAGGGGATGTCCAACTGCTGGTTAAGGCCACAGGGATTGGGCCTAAACTGTCAGTGGGACATCCCTCTTACAATCCAGGACCACTGGCTCCTAAAAGCTCACCTGCCTGCCTGCCTGTTCATTCCTAACCACTTCTGCCTGACAGCCTAATCGTCCCTTAACTACTCCCCTGCTGGCCTGATTGATGTCTAACTGCTCCCCTGCCAGCCTGGTCTCCCCCAACTGCCCTCCCTTGCTGGCCTGATCGCCTGCAAGGATTTTATTAGTATAGATGTATGTATAAATTTAAAAATATTTTTATTGATTTCAGAGGAAGGTTAAGGGAGAGAGAGTTAGAAAAATCAATGATGAGAATCATTGATCAGCTGCCTCCTGCACGCCCCCTACTGGGGATCAAGCCTACAACCTGGGCATGTGCCCTTGACTGGAATGGAACCTGGGACCTTAGTCCACAGGCCCGTGCTCTATCCACCAAGCCAAACTGGTTAGGGCTTCTTGGTCTTTGATGAACTTACTTAAGAAGACACAGATTAATTCAACATGACATTGGGTAACTCCATTGCCTTTAGAAAGGAATGGAGGTCAATTGATATCCTAAAAGTTATTTTTTTTTAAATCCCAATTGCATTTTCCCTACCAACTAAAACTCCACCTTGGATCCAGAACAGTGGCAGTCACCGGGCTTTGAAGGATTTGTAAAACCCAGGACACTAGTTATCCCCATTCATCCTTGTTTTTTGTTGTTGTTGTTGGTTGTTTGCTTTTTGTAGTTCATTTACTAAGAAGGCCTTATGTGCCTGTCCCATGTTTTGGTTTGTTACAAAGGAATGCAAAGAGAAGCAGTCACGCTTTTGGCATTTAAAATCCCAAGTGGATACTCTGTTAACCTCTACCGAGGTTATTTTAACTGTTTACCTTATGACATGGATATTCTCTCTCTCTCTCTCTCTCTCTCTCTCTCTCTCTCTCTCTCTCTCTCTCTCTCTCTCTCTCTCTCTCTCTCTCTCTCTCCTTTAATTCTGTTGATTTTACACTCAAGGTATTCATTTGAACATGGTCAGCTCAAGCTGATTCTTTTGATGGTGCCAGGTGGTATAGCTGAGTGTTTGACCTCCCTTTCATTAAAAATTTTTATTTGCACTGAGCCAGCAAGCCTTCTGTTCCAAACCCAAACAAAGAGCTGAACAGGCACAGGAGAATTGGCCTGTTTGTAAGCATCTGGTTCAAGTCACTTTTTGCTGTACCAAATCCATCCTCACCTGTGAGTTCATCCTTGAGGGCAGTCAGTCTTTCCCTGAGCCACTGCCAAGTTTAGCTGTTACATGTGACAAGAAGGGCGCTTTCAGCCAGCTGACATCCCACTCACAGCAAATGCAAAAGTGTTAAAGTAATTTTTAAGAACCATAAAACATCTTGTTTAAAAATGGCTTTATAAATACAGTATGATTTGGTGGTTGATAGTATTAGAAGAAATAGAAAACACAACTAGTTTTCATTCCTTGGGATGTAATTGTCATCTCAGTGAAATCTTACTCCCCACAAGTGCATCTGACTGTCTTCTTTTTTGAATTTTTTTCTATTTAAACTGTAATAAATTCCCTCTACACTCTAAAAGCAGATACAGAGCAGTGGTAGATTATGATTATGAAGCTCTGGGTCACTGCTGAGACTCACATGTACGTGGCTTGATTGTGACTGAAGAATACTGTGTTTTTACAACGTGAGCATTTTCAGTATTTACTTTGATATCTCACCATAGTTTTATTGTATCCCTCTCATATTTATTCATATCTTTTGAAAATGTTTATTTATGGGCCCAAGAATAGGAGCACTGTTTTTTCTTTGATCATTCATAGTTGCCTCAAATTTATAAGATTATATGCATTGTTTTGCATTTAATTAATTTTTAAATGTTTATTCAGAGCTAAGTCTTAGGTTACTGAGACTGAGATTTAAAAAATGCCAAAGTACCCATATTTGAGGGAAATTTTTAAAATTGTCATTTCTCAAACTGGCAATGAAAATAACAAAAAATAAACGAAAAGCACAATCGGTTATAATACTCAGGGTGGACAAGATTCGATTCCTGATAAGATATTTAACACTTTTCTATAATCTGAATGTTCTCCAGTTATATTTTATATCAGTCTCAGTTTATTTTATAACGCATATTAGAATTTGTCAATATTTATTTGACTTTATGTTTATAACACCAGCAGATAAGTATCATGAACACCCAGTCTTCAACTCTATTGTTGACAATTAAAAGATATTTTGGACATCACATGCTCCCAAAAACATTTGTTGAATGTATGAAATACAGTTTTCAAAAGCAGGAAAATAAACTTAGAGTATTTATTCATATTATGGTTTAAGGAATTCATTGTAAGAAAGATACAACATAAATTACTCAGGTGTCTATTCATAAAATAATGGACTTATTCATAGTGTGAATTTCCAGAGAGACAAAACTAACTAATGGTTGTAAAAAATCAAGAAAGTGGTTTCCTCTGGGGTGTATGTGTAGGATTTGACTGAAAAGTATGAGGGTATTTATTGCAGTGATGATAATATTCTATATATTTTAAAAATATTTTATTGATATTTTTACAGAGAGGAAGGGAGAGGGATAGAGAGTTAGAAACATCGATGTGAGAGAAACATTGATCAGCTGGCTCTTGCACACCTCCTACTGGGTATGTGCCCCCAACCAAGGTACATGCCCTTGACCGGAATCAAACCTGGGACCCTTGAGTCTGCAGGCCAACACTCTACCCACTGCACCAAACTGGTCGGGGCAATATTCTATATTTTGACAGGAATTTGGATTACATAGGTGTATGCATTTGTCAAAATTCAACAAGTATATATTACATATTTGTGAACATCAATATATGTAATTTTTTTCTTAAAATTAAAAAAGTTGTAAGCAATAATTAGTTACAAAATAAACCTGGGCAAGGAGCAGTAGAAATAGAGTAGGTCCAGAGGTACAGAGGTATGAAATTGTGTGACAGGTCTGGAGCAATAAAAGGATGTCTTCCAATGGCTAGACTGAGAATTTTACTTCTCTCATGTTTATAGCTTTCCCCAAGAGAAAATTCGTTTTCATTATCTGCAATGTGAAAGAAATACTGATAGGTTTATAACAATTCCAAGAGAAAATTGCAGCCCTTTAAAGCACAAAAATGCTTTCTGATTCATGGAAATAAGCCTCCATCATTCTCTTTGACCTGGTATAGACTTCAGAACTTGAGTAATAGTTTTGTTCTCTATGCCAATCTCCAGCATCATCCTGGAGGACCTCCATATGGATTTCCATCTAATTTCTTATTCAACAAGCTTCTTGATTTTCTAATCAAGACCTTGCCACACCCAAAACTGTAATGACCTTTGATTCTAAAATATCACTTGAAACCTTCTCAAAAATGATAGCTCATGATTTTATTTCTATTTCTCTGATCATGTCTTTCCAGTTTCCTTTGCAGGCCTCCCTACCTTAACCTAAATGTAAAGTATCATTAGCCAAATTAGCCAAATTATTCTGTCCTCAGCTTTGTCACTATGCACATGTTCTTTATCCAATCTCATCCATGCTCATGACTTTCCCAATTTTAAATCTATTAATGACTAGAGGCCTGGTGCACAAAATTTGTGCATGGAGGTGGGGGGTGTCCTTCAGCCCAGCCTGCACCCTCTCACAATCAGGATATCCCTCTCACAATCTGGTACTGCTGGCTCCTAACCACTTGCCTGTCTGCCTGTCTGATCTCCCCTAACCACTCGTCTTCATGCCTAATCACCCCTAATCCCTTTGCCGGCCTGCTTGGTCATTCTTAACCACCTCTACCTTGGACCCTGCTGCTATGGCTTCGTCTGGAATGATGAATGGAAGGTCGTTCAGCTGTCCAGTCTAATTAGCATATTATGCTTTTATTATTATAGATTCTTGAATGTCTATTATTAACTCAAACCTTCTCCTGAACTCCATCCTAGTATATAAGCTAACTAATGAACATTCCTACACCCCTTATAGCGGCCTCAAATTTACTATTTCAACTTGGTAATGGCACCACAGCCATGAAAGTGAAAGTAATTTATCTGCTTTCCTTTAACTAGCCCTTCACATCAGGGGCTATGTCCTGCCAATTCTAATATGGTGTGTAATATACTTTTTTTTGGTGTGTAATACACTTTGTTTTTATATTTTTCCAGCATTATTGAGGTATAGAACACAAATAAAATTTGTATATTTAATGTGTATCACATTTTTTGGTATATGTATGCATCGTGAAATGATCACCATAATCAAACTAATTGACATACCCATCACTTTACATAGATGTGTGTGTGTTTGTGTATGTATGTATGTGTGTGTTGAGAACACTTAAGATCTACTCTCTTGCAGCAACTTTCAAGTTTATTTTATAGTATTATTAGCTATAGGTATTACGATATAAAGTAGTTCCTCAAAACTTATTCACTTATAACTGGAAGTTTGTACCAACATCACCCCACTCTCTTCTCCCTACCCCAGCAAGTGGTATCCGCTACTCTAGTTTCATTCTTCTGCATGTGAATATCCACTTTTCCCAACACCATTTATTGAAGAAGCTGTTCTTTCCCCATTGTATATTCTTGTTTCCTTTGTCATAAATTAGTTAACCATGTATGTGTGGCCTATATTATGTGCTTCAATAAAAAATGTTTATTAAAAATGTTGCATTCACCACATAATGCCATTATTACTATTATTTTTGCTAATATCCTGTAATAGGTACTTCTCTATACATTTTTACTTACATTATTTAATTAATCTCCACAAAAGAACTTAAGGATGGGTAAATATACCTCAGTTTTTCAAATGGTAATGTTGAGATTCAGAGGGTTTAGTAGATGCTCAAAGTGATACAGTCAAGACAGAGAGAACAGTCAATTCACATCTATGCATATGCTTTATTTCTCCATTTTGAATGGATGGCTGGATCAATGGACCAATCTAAAGAAGTGATACATATTTTTCCATATGATGGTATGATAGGCAAAATAAGGCCAAAAGTTGGACATGTCCTTATCCCAGGAATTTGTAAAAATGTTTCCATATATCTTGCAGATATGATTAAGGGTCTTCAGTTGGGGAGACTATCCTAGATTATCTGGGAGGGCAGATTATAATTACAGGATTCCCTATAAGAGAAAAAAGGAGGCAAAAGAGTTGGAGTCAGAAAAGAATGTGAAAGGGAAGCAAAGGTTAGAGTGTGATTGCTGAAAGGAGGCCATCAGCCAAGGAGTGCAGGCAGCTTCTAGAAGATGGAAATTACAAGGAAATTAATTCTCTCTTAGAGTTCACAGAAGGAATGCAGATCTGCCAATATCTTAATTTTACCTTAGTGAGAGCCATTTCAAATTTCTAACTTTCAAACAAAATTCTATGATTACAAATTTGTGTTGTTTTAAGATACCATGGCAATTTGTTAGAGTGTTGATATTAAATTAATAAAGGATGTAAAATAGAATAAGTTTAATTAGGTGTATAACAAGCATATTAAAAATTTCCCAATTTTAAATCTACAGCAGAAATATCTAGTTTACAAAATTTTTATTGGCCTCATCCATATTGTATCCTCTCTCATGTCCACAACCCTTTTTCCTCTTCTGTTTTCCATGTCATATTAATTGCATGCCTCAGTTGATTCCTCTACAGTTACTATACAATAATAAAATATAACACAAGCTGAGATATAATATCTATATACTAAATTTAACCTTACTTTTAGTTTTTACTCCCACCAAACTCTTACAATCACACAGACCACCCATTTTCTGTCTAACTCACTTTTGATATCCATCTATGGGCCTTTGGACATGAGTGTTCCACCACTGACAATGCCTCTTAAATTTTCTCTGCTTTAGTTACACTATACTAATATTCAAGGATTGTTTGTTTAATTTGAACCACTTTGCTCATTGTATCTTTCCAGAACATCAGGAGAGTTATTTGTAAACTCCTGTTTCTCCCAAATACAGTATAGATACTATATACAATGTGACATGCCAAGAGATCCATGTCAATAAAATGTCCACTCCGACACAGAGGAATTCTTATTTCAAATATTTGTGTGTATTATCTGCAATAAGTCCACAGATTCTTTGATGAGGGTTGTGGGCTGCTTACATCACACTAAAAGTGGTTCCTGATTCTTAGCTTGTGAATCTCTAAACCTCATTTTTCTCAATTGTCAAAATGCAGACACATATTCAGTTCTTCATGGGTTGTGTGAGAAATAATTAATATGTTGTGTATAGAATTTATAATGATAGGCCCAATATTATATTTTTACCTCCTCCCTATTCTTAACAGTGATTATTGAATATTTTCTGACTTGTAATTCTGTGTCTGTCACTCTTACCAAGGTCCATCTAATTTCTTTCGAAGAACATGTACCTGAATTATAATTAAAGCCATTTCATATTATGTTGAATAAAATCAGAAAGAAAAAAGATATGACCACAATCCTGCAAAGGGATATATATCTGGAGAAAATTCTGAAGCTTAATTTTGACCTACCCATGGGAGGATTATGAATCATCTTACACCTTCCAGTTCTCCGCCTGATGTAGCAGTTCCAATATTTTTACAGCTCTGGTTTCAAAGAACAGAAAGGACACACAGAAGACATCACACTTGATTCTCCAATTTCCAGCTTGGCACATACCATAGTATACTTGGAAAGAACTTCCCAGCCTTGAGATTAATTATACTTAGTAGTAAGACAGTGTATAAAACCATTGGGTTTAACTCCCCACCTTTCTTCTAATTCAATCCTCTTGACTCCTCACTCATTATTAGAAGGTACCCACATTGGAATATGATTGTAATAATCAAATTTCAAGCAAAGCTATCAATGGAGATAGTTCTAATGTATCTCCAGGGCTCATTCACACTATTCATGGAATAAAATTGCTACATTAGGGGCAAGTGGAGTATTTAAAAATAATATATTCCTTTTAGAAATTTAAATATGTCTCAAAATCCAGGCATGATGTTTATCAATTTGTCTAACATTGAAATTTGCATAACCTATGAAACCTGTTAGGAACATTTTTGTACTGAATTATTACTAAAAAGTTTTTGTGGTTTTTTTTTCTTTAAAAATCAGAATGATTTTATTAAATTGGCTAGAAAGATGTAATAACTGTGTGTTCTTTTGGCAGTATGCTAAACTTAAGAACCTCATTTTTATATCATCAAATGCTTTGTTAAAGATTACAGATCCTATTTAATTAGTTTACATAAGTAAATGTATTGGCTTTAACTTTTCTCCTTGAAGTAATGCATACAAAATACAAATATTATGCTTCCTGGGTCAGTATATAACCCTTTTTCCCTATCATTCTCATTTATCCTTTCATCATTGCTGAGGATTTTAAGGATTATTTAAAGGAATATTAATACAAATTTAATTAATCAGTGACATAATTAAACCATTCCAGGTCAAGTGTGAGGAATAGATAGTCAAACTTTAATAATAAGCTTCCAAAGAGATGTAAGAAAAATGCTTTCAGCCCATGCCAGTGTAATTCAGTTGGCTGAGCTTCATTCCATGCACCGAAAGGTCACAAGTTTGATTCATGGTCAGGCCACATGCCCAGATTATGGGCTTGATTCCCATTAAGGGCTATACAGGACACAGCAGATTGATGTTTCTCATCCATATTTTTCTCTCTCCCTCTCCCTTCCTCTCTCTCTAAAATTGATAAAAACATATTTTTTATTAAAAAAGAAAAATGCTTTAATGTGTATTGTATATTTTCTTTTAAGTACAAAGAAATGCTATAGACAAAAGACCACTTGATCACTGCTATTAGAATATTTGGACCACATAACAATGTCGATGAGTAAAAAGTTTAAATTTAATAAATAAATAAATAACAGTAATAAAGTTTAAAATCATGTTGGTCAATTTATTAACCTATCAGGTTTTTCTGATACTAATGTAAATTGCTGTTGAGAGTATTTTGGGTTGGATATTAAATCTGCCAAGTAGACAGTTTAGGCAGGGGGGAGATGCATTACGAAAAACACTCCATTCTTCTCACATTAAATTTAGGCCCCAACACCCATCTTCAATTACCCACAATAGCTGATTCACTTCTTTGACGTATATATGCTCAGTAAAATATATCTGCTTCTTTGACGTATATATGCTGAATAAAATATATCTGCTTTTATATTTCAAATGGTCTGTACTTACATAGGGCCACTGACACACCCACACACACAGATTTAAACTCAGGCTCCAATAAGCGGGGCTGAGGTGGTATATAACTAAATTTGGAATTGTAAAAAAATGTTAGTATTTTCTCAATATTTTAACTCCATGTTTAATTTTGGCATCAAATGAGTTCATCTGCTGGCTTATACCAACATAACCTACAAGATACTGAACACTGAATTACTGAACACAAATATCCAATTCTACTGCTTTTTGGTGGATTTTTAATGGTGTTACATAATAAGTGCTATTATTCTGCTAGGGTGGAGAAATCTTCTCTATGTTAGGAGCTATAAAACATCTAATATCATCAAACTGCAAATCACCAGTGTGAAGCAAGTGTGATTCCTTAAGAGAGAGAGGGAACCCCACCACTGTACTATTGGGCAGACTTTCTGAGGTTCACAAGAAAAGCTCAGAACTATCTGACATCCACAACAATAATAATGGTAGTTCAGAATAACAGAGACTATTCTTTACTCACTTTATAGATGAAGAATTTGAGATTCAATTATAAGGAACTTAGAATTTGAGCCTAATTAAAACATTTAGTCCTCAATCTCTGAAAGCAGGGTGTGCTATTCTACTACCCTCAATTAATTATACACACACACACACACACACACACACACACACACACACACACACACTAGGGGCCCCAGTACACGAAATTCATGCACTGGTGATGGGTGGTCCCTCAACCCAACCTGCACCCTCTCACATACTGGGAGCCCTCAAGGGATGTTCAACTGATGGCTCAACCCCAGCCTGCCCAAGGCCAAAAGCCTCTGGAGATGTTTTAGGCCTTGGACACCCAGCCATCGCCCTGCTCAGCTCAGCCCCAGCTGCCTGCAACCACCTGGCCCCTGGGGCTGGGAGCTCACTGCCATTTCTGCTCACAGCGCCCGTTGGCCAGGCGCTCCCTGCTGCTGCCAACACCACCATCACTGCTGCTGCCACCGCTTCTCCTCAGAGTGCCCAGGGGCTGGGTGCTAGCCACCACCTCCATTTCATCTCCACCCTTGGGGTCCAGTGCTCGTGCCACTTGGCCTTGCCCCCACTCCTGATTGGCTGGTAGCATAGCAAATTAGGAGCTAAGGTACAGTCAAATTTGCATGTTTCTCTTTTATTATATGGAATATATATATACAATAATAAAAGAGAAACATGCAAATTGACTGTACCTCCACTATGCCCACAAGCCACGACCACCAGCTAATCAAGAGCAAGTAAGCAAATTAACCCATCCAAGTTGGTGGCAGTCATGGAGCTGGAGTGAGCAGAAGGCTTGGGTTGCCCAGGCGATGGAGAAAGCATAGCTTCCCATCTGCCCTGGCCAGCCCTGGTCTCCACTCAAGGCAACAAACTTTCAATTATAGAAGATAAATAAATCCAAGATACTTGCTTCCAGCTTGCCCTGGCCTCCCCTCAAGGAGGTGCTGAATAAAAAAAAAGAAAAGGAAAGAAAGGAGGGGCTGGGAGCTTGGGTTGCCAGGGGGGTAATCAGGCCATGATGGTATGGCAGCTGTGGGTGATCAGGCTGGTGGGGGGCAGGGCTATTGGGGGTAAGCAAACAAGCAGGGGGGCCAGTTGGGGGAGAGCAGGACAGCAGTGGAGCAGTTGGGGATGAGCAGGCCAGTGGGGAGGGAAAGTGGGGAGAAGCAGATCAGCAGGAGGGGCAGTTGGAGGTGAGCAGCCTAGCACAGGGGGCAGTTGGAGGCGATCAGGCAGGCAGGCAAAGTGGTGAAGGACAATCAGGCAGGCAGACAGAGAGGTGAGAGGCTGGATCAAGCAGTCCTGGATTGTGAGAGGGATGTCCAACTGCTGGTTTAGGCCTGATCCCTTAAACCAGCAGTAGGACATCCTTCAAGGGGTCCCAAATAGGAGAGGGTGCAGGCCAGGCTGAGGAACAACTCCCACCCCCTGTGCACGAATTCCATGCACCAGGCCACTAGTATGTATACACACACACACACACACACACACACACACACACACACACACACATATATATATATATACATATACATACACTAGAGGCCCAGTGTATGAATTCGTGCACTGGTGGGTCCATTGGGGTGGCCTGTGGGGATTGGGTTGAAACCCACAGTCCAACACCACCTGCAGCTCATACCTGCTGCTCCCACTCATCCTGGCCCCACTGTGCCTGCCTTGCATCCAGTCAGTCCCAATGCCGAGAGGCTCGCCCTACTGCTGCAGTGCTTGCCAGCAATAAGCCCTGTGTCAGGTGCCCTCTCGAGGGGAATGGCCTGCAGGATCGGGCTGAAACCAGCTCTCCAACATCCCCTGAGGCGTCCCAGATTGCGAGAAGACACAGGCCAGGCCAAGGGACCCCACCAGGGCATGACTGGGGCATGGAGAGACTGCAGGAGGGCTCCAGGGCGTGGACAGCCCATCTTACTCAGTTCCAATCAGCCAGACCCCAGCAGCAAGCTAACCTATCAGTCGGAGTGTCTACTCCCTGGTGGTCAGTGCACATCATAGCAACTGGTTGACCAGTCAACTATCTGCCCCTGGCAGTCAACGCACATAATAGCAAGTGGTTGAATAGCCTTAACATATCATTAGCACATTAGGCTTTGATTGGTTGAACAGTCTACCAGTCACAGGAAGACCAGACACTTAGCATATTAGGCTTTTATTATATAGGATCTTATCTAATAAGAGAGTAATACGCAAATTCACCATACTTCCAATAAAGCCATGCCCACTAGCCAATCAGGAGCAAATAAACCCCAACCAAGATGGCTGTGGCCACCGAGAGCAGGAGGGAGGCTTGGGTTTCCATGGCAATGGAGGAAGCCAAACTTTCCACCTGTCCTTGCCAGCCTAGGCCTCCACTCACTGCTACAAAGTTTCAATTATAGAAGATACATATACCAACTGAATTGGCATCAGCCACAGAGTTGGAGAGAGCAGAGGCTAGGGTTGCACGAGTGATGAAGGAAGCCAAGCCTATGCAGCCCTAGCACCTAGGCCCCCACTCTAGCCTACAAAGTTTCAATTATAGAATTTAAATAAACCCAAACAGAAATGGCTGTCACCACTGAGCGAGCAGAAGGCTTGGCTCTACTCCAGGCTACAAAGTTTCAATTGCAGAACATAAATTAATCTCAAAGCCCATGGCCTCCACTTGGGTCACTTGGGAGTGGGGCATGGCCGGCTTGCAAACCACCAAAGACCCCTCTCCCAGGCTTTCCCATGCCCCAAGGAAACCCCTACCCTGATCCAGGACACTCTCTAGGGCAAACCAGCTGGCCACCACTTATGCACCAGGCCTCTAACCTATCTAATAAAAGACTAATACACAGATTGACCATCACTCCAACACACTAGAGAGCTGCCCCCATGTGGTCAAAGATCCTGCCTCCATGAGGACACAAGATGACCACCACAAAATGGCCAGCAGGGGAAGGCCATTGGGAGGTTCCAGGCCTGCAAGGGAGGGCAGTTGTGGGCAATCAGGCCAGCAGGGAAGGGAAGTTGGGATCAACCAGGCCTGCAAGGGAGGGCAGTAAGGGGCGATTAAGCTCGCAGTGGAGGGTAGTTAGGGGTGACCAGGCCAGCAGAAGAGGGAAGTTGGGGCCAAACAGGCTGACAGGGAAGCAGTTAGACATCAATTAGGCTGGCAGGGTAGTGGTTAGGGGGTGATCAGGCTGGTACGCACAAGCAGTTAGGGGCAATCAGGGAGGCAGGCAGGTGAGCAGTTTGGAGCCAGCAGTCCTAGATTGTGAGAAGACTGTCCAATTGCCCATTTAGGGACGATCCTCTGAGGATCGGGCCTAAATGGGCAGTTGGACATCCCTCGAGGGGTCCCAGATTGGAGAGGGTGTAGGCTGGGCTGAGGGACATCCCTCGCCTCCCGTGCATGAATTTCATGCACCAGGCCTCTAGAATATATCCTATACAATAAAAAAGAAACATGCATAGTTGACCGTACCTTAGCTCCTGGTTGGCTATGCTACCAGCCAATCAGAAGTGGGGGCGGGGCCAAGTGGCATGAGCGCCAGCCCCAGGGGTGGAGTTGCAATGGTCATGGCGGTGAGCACCCAGCGCCCAGGCGCTGTGAGGGGAAGCAGCAGCAGCAACAGCGGTGGTGGTGGTGGTGGTGGTGGTGATGGTGGTGGCGGAGGCAGGGAACGCCTGGCCCCCAGGTGCTGTGAGTGGAAGTGGTGGTGAGCGCCCAGCCCCCAGGGCCAGGTGGTCGCAGGCAGCCAGGGCTGAGCTGAGCAGGTCGATGGCTGGGTGCCCAAGACCTTGGGCAGGCTCGGGGTGAGCCATCAGTTGGACACCCCCGAGGGCTCCCAGTATGTGAGAGGTGCAGGTTGGTGAGGGACCACCTCCCACACAGTGCACGAATTTTGTACACTGGGCCCCTAGTATATAAACCAGTTGCATGACTCACACTGACCACCAGGGGGCAGAAGCTCAATGCAGGAACTGACCCGTGGTGGTCAGTGTGCTCCCACAATGAGAGTACCCCTCAGACAGAAGCTGGTCTCACAACTGGCAAGCGCAGTTATAACAGCATGAGCCTCTCCTGTTTCTGCAACAGTGCTACTGAGCAGCAGTGGTGGCAGGCTCAGTGGGGCCAGGATGAGTGGGAGTGGCGCCTGTTGCTTAACACACTGCTACATCCCTCATACCTCATAAGCCTCCAGTTACAATTGCCAGAGAACAGTCGAAGCACAGACACTCATAGAACCTGGACTAGCCTGATATCACCACTGGCTCCTGGAACTCTACCTTAGGCATCAAGATCAAAACTCACAATATCAGTAAATCTCATTCCTTACTGATTGCCCTGAAGCTACAGAGGAAGGCAACAATATAACAGTGGAAACAAGGTGGTGACTGATAATCAGGGTAAAAGTCAAAGAGAGATGGATCTGAAGAGAGTGGGCAAGGGCAACAGAGACCCCTGCTCCCCAGGATCCCCAACTTTGTATTGTTCTTCTATTATCCATCTCTGAGTGGTGGAAAGTGTCCAGCATGGCCTAAGGCATCTACTGGGACCTCCTGGTCAACAAGGCACAACCTTGGCTGCAGAAGGAACATTTGGCAATATTTTTTCACAAAGCTGTGGGGAGGAAGACAGATTCCCCAAGTGACTTCCTGGCAGCTCACAGGGATTTGGAAACTCCGAAGGCACACAGGTGTGAGCTTCTGTTTTCCTTTCACCGTGCATGAATATGTGCACCGGGCCACTAGTGTTTGATAAACTTACATAAGAAGACAAGTAGGGCCGAGACTGGTTTGGCTCAGTGGATAGAGCACTGGCCTGCAGATTGAAGGGTCCCGGGTTTGATTCTGGTCAAGGGCATGTACCTTGGCTTCAGGCACATCCCTAGTAGGGGGTGTGCAGGAGGCAGCTGATTGATGTCTCTCTCATCAATGTTTCTGACTTTCTATCCCTCTCTCTTCCTCTCTATAAAGAAGAATCAACAAAATATATTTAAAAATAAAGAACATAATTAGGGAAGTAACATATTATTTCAACTTTATAACCTAGGTAAAATGTATAGCTTTTGGAAAAGAATTGAAAAGAACAATTTTCACAACATTTATTTCAATTTTTTCTTCCAATTAAACCTCAACTTGAGTTAAAGCTGGGTACTGGATATGAAGGGGTTAATAATATAATACTTTTCACTCTAGTAAAAGTTTAAATATTTTTAAATAAACATTTTTAAAGTCACAAGAACCAGAGTGTTTTACAGGTGGGCTCTATATGGCATTAAGGGCCATTTTTAATTTAAATATAATCAAAAGTATTTCAGATAAACGCAAAAAAATGAAAAGTTTTTCAGTATATTTGATGAAGCCAACAAGATTTTAAAGTTAAACCTAATAGCAATAGTTAAAAGTAGACCCAAATGATTTGTGGATAGAGATGAGTCATTCAAAATAAAAATAAAAAAATTGGGGAGTAAAATAAAAAAGTATAACACAATATGTCTTGTTGGGGCTTAATTTAGAAAGCAAGGATGAGTCAATTACCATAAAAGATATCAACAAAATTATTCTATCAAAAGTAAAGTAGAACCCTTCACAATATCATTAAATGATAAATAACCATTTGATAAAATGCAGTCTTACTAATAAAATCATCATATAAAACAAATAAAAGAAGACTATGGCAAGAACATACAGTGGGATAAAGACAGTCTTTTTAATAAGTGGTGTTGGGAAAACTGGACAGATACATGCAAAAAAAAGAAATTGAACCACTTTCTTATACAATATACAAAAAGAAACTCAAAATTGATTCAAGACTGAAATGTAAGACTCTAAACCATGAAACTCCTAGAAGAAAATATAGGCAGTAAAATCTCTGACCTATTTCTTAGCAATATTTTTCTGATATATCTCCCTGGGCAAAGAAAACAAACAAACAAACAAATAGGACTACATCAAACTAAAAACTTTTTCACAGCAAAAGAAATCATCAACAAAACAAAAATACATACAACCCTTTAAATGAGAAAACATTTTTGCCAATGACATATTTGACAAAGAATTAATATCCAAAATTTATCTTTTTAAAAACTCATACAATTCAAGAACCCTGATATCCAAGGACTGAAAGTGGAGACTGCAGAGAGACTGGGAGGAGGGATGGAAACAAGAAATAGCTGCAGCAATATTGAGAAAGAAAGAAAAAGTAGGAGGACTCACAATACCAGATTTCAACTTATCCTACAAAGCCACAATAATCAAAGCTGCCTGGTACTGACAAGAACTGGCATATAGATAAATGGAATAGAACAGAGAACACAGAAATCAAGCTATATGCTTAATGAATATTTGACAAAGAAGGCAAGAGCATACAATGGAGTCAAGAGAGTCTCTTCAGTAAATGGCATTTTAAAAACTGGACAGATTCATTAAAAAAATGAAACTAGACCACCAAATTACAACATCCACAGGAATAAACTCGAAATGGATAAAATACTTAAGTGCAAGTTCTGAAACCATAAAAATCCTAGAAGAAACCATCAGCAGCAAAATCTCAGACATCTCTTATAGCAATATGTTTACAGATACATCTCCTAAAGCAAAATAAACTAAGGAGAAAATAAACAAATGAAACTACATCAAAATGAAAAGCTTCTGCACAGCAAAAGAAATCAACAAAAAGAAAAGACAGCCTACTTTATGGGAGCACACATTTCCCAATAATACATCTGATAAATGGTTAACATTCAAAACACATAAGGAACTCATACAACTTAACAAACAGAAGATGTCCATCAATAAATAAAAAGATAAAGAAGATATAATCCTAGATAATAAAGCCTAATATGATAAGTGTCTGGTTGTCTGGTTGTCTGTTCAACCAATCAAATCATACGATAATGAAATGCTAACGCCACTCAACCCCATGTTATGACATGCAGTGACCACCAGGGGGCAGACACTCTAACTGGTAGGTTAGTTTGCTGCTGGGGTTTGGCTGATTAGGACTGAGCAAGATGGGCCGGACATGCCCTGGAGCCCTCCCACAGGCCCTTTTTGGCTGGCCAACCTCCTGCATCCCTCCCTTGCCCCAATCATGCACCAGTAGGATCCCTTGGCCTGGCCTATACCCTCACAATCTGGGACCCCTCAGGGGATGTCAGAGAGTCAGTTTCAGCCTGGTTCCGCAAGCCAGGCATAGGGACCCCACTGGTGCATGAATTGTGCACCATGCCTCTAGTGCAGTGGTTAGCAAACTGCGACTTGCATGCACCATGCGGCTCTTTGGGCCCTTGACTGTGGCTCTTCCACAAAATACCACAGTCTGGGCGAGTCTATTTTGAAGAAGTGGTGTTAAAAGAAGTATAAGTTTAAAAAAACTAGCTCTCAAAAGAAATTTCAATAATTGTACTGTTGATATTTGGCTCTGTTGACTAATGAGTTTGCTGACCACTGCTCCAGTCTATCCACTCTAATAAAAGAGTAATATCTAAATTGACCATACCTCCTATACACCCACCAGCCAATCAGGAGTGATATGCAAATTAGCCCCCAACCAAGATGACTGCTACCCAAGACCAGAAAGCCTTGGCCATCTGCTTTCTGGCCTTGGGCAGGCTGGGGCTGGAGCAGAGCCAGCAATCAGCCCCATTACAGGGCGATCGCTGTGTGCCCAAGGCTGGAAAGCCTCAGCCAGAGGCTTTCTTCCTTGGGCAGGCTGGGGGTGAGCTATCAGTAGCTCATCCCCTGAGGGATCCCAGTATGTGAGAGGTGGAAGGTTAGGCTGAGGGACCACCCACCCCCAATGTACTAGGCCTCTAGTGTGTGTGTGTATGTGTGTGTGTGTGTGTGTGTGTGTGTGTGTGTGTGTGTGTGTTTGCATATATATATATGCTAAGTGATGGAGTAACCTGAACAACAGAAATGACCAGTTGCTATTATGTGCACTGTGACAACCTAACAGCCTAATCAGGACCCCAATTGGCCCCCTACCACTGCCTGAAGCCCCTTCACCCAGCTGGCCTGGCTCCTGAACAGCTACCACCCCCCATCAGGGGTGGGATTGACCAGAAAACCTCCTGCAGCTCCTTCCCCCTCTGGCCTGGCCCTGATCAGCCCCCATAGGGGTGGGCTACCCTGACCCCACCCAGGCCTCTAATATTATATATACACATATGTACACATATAAATGTACATATATACAATCCTATCTAATAAAAGAGTAACATGCAAATTTTACCGTACCTTTGACACGCCCACAAGCCAAACAGGAGCAAATTATGTAAATAAACCCCAACCAAGATGGCTGCCGCCACTGAGAGCAGGAGGAAGGCTTGGGTTTCCCCAGCAACAGAGGAAGCCAAGCTTTCCACCTACCTAGGCCTCCACTCAATGCTACAAAGTTTCAATTATAAAATATACAGAAATGGTGGCAGCCAATGAGATGGAGAGAATAGAGGCTTGGGTTTCCCTGGCAATGGAGAAGCCAAGCTTTCAGCCTGCCATTGCTGGCCTAGGCCTCCACTCTAGGCCACAAAGTTTCAAACAGAAATGGCTTTCGCCCTGGAGCGAGCAGAAGGCTTGGCTCCATTCTAGGCTACAAAGTTTCAATTGTAGACATAGATTAATCCCAGATCCCAGGGCCTCCACTTGGGTCACTGGGAGGCGTGGCCGGCCTGCGAACCTCCACAGGCCCCTCGCCCAGGCCGCCCCTCACCTCAAGGGAACCGCCACCCTGATCTAGGACACTCTTTAGGGCAAACGAGCTGGCCCCCACCCATGCACCAGGCCTCTATCCTATCTAATAAAAGAGTAATTTGCAGATTGACCATCACTCCAACACACAAGAGGGCTGCCTCCATGTGGTCAAAGATCCTTCCCCCATGTGGATACAAGATGGCCACCACAAGATGGCCATCAGGGGAGGGATGTTGGGAGGTTCCAGGCCTGCAAGGGAAGGCAGTTGTGGGCAATCAGGCCAGCAGGGGAGAGCAGTCAGAAGGGACCAGGCCTGCAAGAGAGGGCAGTTGGGGGTGATGAATCCTGCAGGAGAGGGCAGTTAGGGGTGACCAGGCCAGCAGAAGAGGGAAGTTGGGGGCAAACAGGCTGACAGGGGAGCAGTTAGACATCAATTAGGCTGGAGGGTAAGGGTTAGCAGGTGATCAGGCTGGCAGGCAGAAGGGGTTAGGGGCAATCAGGGAGGCAGGCAGGTGAGCAGTTTGGAGCCAGCAGTCCTGGATTGTGAAAAGACTGTCCGATTGCCCGTTTAGACCCAATCCTACCAGGATCAGGCCTAGACGGGCAGTGGGGTATCCCTCGAGAGGTCCCAGATTGGAGAGGGTGCAGGCTGGGCTAAGGGACATCCACCTCCACCCCCCGTGAACAAATTTTGTGCACCAGTCCTGTAATTAAATATAATTGAGCAATAATAAAGAATGAAATATTGCTATTGTGACAGCTGTGGATGCTATTACGCTACCAGAGAAAGTGAAATACCATGTAATTTTACTTTTATGTGGAATCTAATTCAAACAATTCAAATAACTAAAACAAAATGGAAACAGACTATAGATATAGCAAACAAGCTGATGGTTACCAGAAAGAAGGATGGTGAGGGAATGGGAAAGTGTATGAAATAAAGTTATATGCAAAGTTTCAACTGCATAGGAGTTGGCATCCCTAATCACTACATTGTTCAAGGGAGAAGTGTACTTAAATTCTAAAGTGCCTTTACATGATAGTTAAATATCATTGGCTCCAAATAGATATTTTATAGAGACATAGTCCAAACATTTAGTAATCTGTCTTCATTGTGTCACTTTTATAGTCATTGAGTAGCATAGGCTCTAAAGCAACAAGGAGGAAAAAGAGGAGACTATTTATGGTAGGCTTCTTACCAAAAACAAACAAACAAAAAAGATACACCAAATGGTAGTCACTGAAACAATTGTCCCTATAAATTAGGAAATAGGACAAGAAAACTTGCCTTCAGAAACACTACTGTTGTAACATCTGTGTGTCAGTTTTCTATATCCACTATAAAAAAAGTCCTACAAACAACATAAATAAGCTTTAAACTAGAGAAATTATTTTCTCATTGTTATAGAGACTAAAAATCCCAAATCAAGGTGGTGGCAAGGCCACGCCCTCTCACGAAACCTCCTTGCTTCCAGTGTTTGCTGACAATCCTTGATGTCCCCTGGCTTACAGATGGATTATTCAAATTTCTGACTTTATCTTCACATAGTGTTCTATTCTGTGTGTCTGTATCTAAATATTTCTTTTTCTTTCTTATTAGGAGAAAAGTCATTGGAATAGGGTCCACCTTAACCCAGGATGACCTAATCTTATTTTGATTAAATCTACAAAGGCAGGGTTTGACTTCACATATTTTTTTTTACAGGAGACAATTCAATACATAACAATCTATCAAAAGTTAAAATATATAGGTAACTTTTGCCCAGCAACCAATCCCACTTCTGGGAATCTACCCCATCAAAACAAAAGCCCTATTTTTAGAATACAGGAGAATGTGTGTGTGTGTGTGTGTGTGTGTGTGTGTGTGTGTGTGTGTGATGATGATTAATATTTAATTCATTTTAATTTTGAAAACAAATTGAATTTCATGAATTGAGAAATTGTGGCATATCTGCTCTATGCACCACACATAGAGATTTAAAATATTATCCTATATAATAAAAGAGTAATGTCCAAATATGACAGTACCTTCGCTACACTACCAGCCAATCAGGAGCGGGGAGCGGAACCAAGCAGCGTGAGGTGAGGGGGGTGGGACTGAGGCACAAGGGGCGGGACCAAGCAGCACAAGGTGCAGCGCCAAGTGGCTTGAGGCACGAGGGTCAGGGCCAAGGCGGTGTGTGCAAGGCCAGGAGTGCGGGCTGCCTCCGGGGCTGGGTGTTCGCCCTGGCGCAAGTGCGTGAGAAGCTGCCACTGTGCGATGCCTTTGGTACTGGGCGGTCGCTGCTGGGGCTAAGGCCAGGGCCAGGGGGCAGGGCTGAAGTGGCCAGGGCGGGGCAGAGGCAGCCAGAGCAGAGCCAGCCATTGCCCCCATTGCGAGGGCAGGTTGGGCTGAGGGATCACCTTCCCCCAGTGCACGAATTTCGTGCACTGGGCCCCTAGTAGAATAGTAAATTAGAGTTGGACCAGTTGGCCAGTTGGCATGTAGGGTATTCTACAAAGTAAATGATAATGAGTAAGAAATGCAAGATGCAGAAAACTTCTCATAATCATATTTTTTTAAAACAATGAAATAGAATTTCTGTAGAAGTATATACAATTTAATACTGTATATGCTAATGTTACTGCAGAGAAAAAGTATTCATAGCTGATAACATGGGTTACTTTCTTGGGAGAATACAATGGGTGTAAGAAAGGTAAGAAAAAAGAAGCAGTAAATAAATATCAAAAGGAAAGCCCTAGCCTCTTGACTCAGTGGATAGAGTGTCAACTTGCAGACTGGAGGGTCTTAGGTTTGATTCAGGTCAAGGGAACATGCCTGGATTGTGAGCTTGATCCCCAGTAGGGGGCATGTAGGAGGCAGTCAATCAATAATTCTCTCTTATCATTGATGTTTCTATCTCCCTCTCCCTTCCTCTCTGAAATCAATGAAATATACATTTTAAAAAATCAAAAGGAAAAAGAATACATTGCAAGAACATATATCATTCATATCTATATACAGGTGTTTTTGTGTTTGTAAACACTCACCCTCCAGGGCTAAATAAATAGTTAAAGAACTGTTATAGGTATTCTTACATAAATATTCATAAAATTAATAAACTTGGATGACTCTTAGAAGGGGAAATCCAGGTAATTATGTTTTCATATATAATTTGGTCAAGATGTGCAACATAGTACAAAGGTGGGTGACAAAACTGAATAAACAAGTAATGAATGCTTATTAATGGAAATACTTTGGAAAATATAATCTGTTTAAAATAAATATACAATCATACTTTTTACATGTACTATTTGTACAAAGTAATATTTTAAGAAAGTGAAATAATTTTAATTTCTATAATAGAATTTATTCAAAAATATTTCATGGTATTCCACAGATAGCATTGTGATTTCCAAACATCTTTCCCACTGAATTAGTATGAAAACCTCAGTTCTACAATATCTTACTCTATGCCAGGCCTATAAGTAGAGTGTGAGGTTAAAATAGTCACATGTTTTCAGGGGTAAAGGAGGGATAAGATTAATAGGACTACTTAGTTTTAGTGTTTAATTAGATGACAGCAGATAGGGGAGATATGGTATGAGATAAAGAGAGAAAAAAATCAGAAGCAGAATAGAGAAAACCCAATCGGTGCTCTTTGAATATATGTTTTGGTGAGTTTACTTTGGTGAGTTTCTTAAGTCTTTTTTAGGCTGTATATGCAAAACACTGGACTTTTAATATTTCCATACTTCCCTCCTGGGCAGAAAACTAACCGGAGCATTAAGGTTAAAAGGGTCTTACACTGTCAGAAGCAACTTTCTGAGAATTGAAAATTAATATAACATACTAAATATAATACAAACCAAGGCATTTTCCCAAAAACCACAGCAATAGTGACTATCCATGCTGAGTAAGCCACTTTACTAAACCCTATATATACAATGATGAATATGATGTGATATCTTTCCTTAAAATATAACCAGTCCTGAAAAGTAACTGTCTATGCCTACAATTTACCACAATTCAAAATAGAGATAGAAAAGGTATAGTAGAAGAGCAAATAATGTATTAGAAGAAGAGGAAGAGTAAGAATGTCAAAACCAGGTAACAAAAATGTGTTACAGGTTTTAATCCACTCATATTATGCTGCTGTAAAAAAAAAAAAAAGAAGTGTTACCATTTGCAACAGCATGGATGGAACTGGAGAGCATTATGCTAAGCAAAATAAGTCAGTCAGAGAAAGATAAATATCTCATGATCTCACTCATATGTGGAATATAATGAACAACATAAACTGATAAACTAAAATAGATCCAGATACATAGAAGCATTGAATAGACCATTCCAACCTCAGAGTGAAGGTGGTGGTATGGGAGTGTAGGGGGTAAGAGATCAACCAAAGGACTTGCATGCTTGCATATAAGCATAAACCAAGGACATACTCAGTAGAGGGAGGGGGAGGGCATGTGCTGGGAAGAGTTGGAAATGAGCAGGGAGAGGTCAATGGGGGTAAAGGATTTATATGTAATACTTTAAACAATAAAGAATTTTTTAAAAAACTTGGTACACATAGTTAACTCCAGTAACTATTCACCTACTAGTAAAAAAAAACCAATAACATAAAATATTACAAGATATGTTCTTGCTTGTTCCTATTATGCTTAACAGTGCAGTATTTAGAGTTACCTGTATATAAAGGGTGCAGTTGATTGATGGGCAGCGGTTTTGAGCACTCACTTTGTGCAGGAGGCTGTCCTGAGAAGCACACTTTGCAAAACTGAGAAGCAGGTGTGCATTTTTTTTGTACTAAGAATAGTTCAGGCAGTTACATCAAATTGTTAGCATCGTGCTAAAGGCAGCTGTTTTCTCAAATGAAGAAGACTCTGTATGAAGTTTAAAACTATGAGAACTAAGTGGTAGTCCTGATGTTTCCTCTGTTCATTCTCATGTGCTTGAACAAATCATTTATCATCTTTGAATTCCAGTGGAAATTCCAAAGTAACTGAAAATAAATCCTTATGACTAGATTATAAAAATAATAAAAATATTATATATATTACATAATAAATGTGTTTTTATCTGAATGTAAAATGCTTATTAAAATAACTAGTACTAAGTACAGTAAAGGAATTGAACATACGTTTGCTTAAAATTACGACTTCTATAAATAGGAAAGGCCGGTAATGTACTTTATAGTTGGTTCTACAGTTAGATCAGGAAGTGAGCCAGACTTTCATCTATTTCATGAACTCTGAATGACCTTCAATGGGTCATACAGCCGAAATCAATTTGAAATTCTCTAACATAAAAGGGATGGAAGAAATAATATAACATGAAAGGGATGGGAGAAATAATGTAAATTTATTTCAATTCGCAAGTTAAATTATAATAAATAGCTAATTCTATGATGGGTAAATATTTTGTGGATGCCATATACTGTGGTTTTGAATAATGAATGTTTGAAACTCAGAGGACAGTAGAATCTGAATTAGAAGACAAGTAACCAGAGTGGAGGGTGGTTGAGGGACTAGGTAAAAAAGGTAAAGGGATTGAGAAGTACAGATTGGCAGTTACAAAATAATCACAGGGATATAAAGAACAGCATAGAAAATACAACCAATAATATTGTAGTAACTATTTATGCTGCCAGTTGGGTATTAAAAATATCAGAGACCACTTTGTAAATTATATTATTGTCTAATCACTATGCCCATAGGAATACAATAAAATAATAATAAATATAAACTATAAATAAAAATTAATATAATAAAAAAGAAAATAAGTAACCACTGACTAATGTATTAAAAATGAGATACCATCATTTATTAAAACTTCATTACAGGGACTTTGATTTCAGCTCAGACATATGAAGAGCTTGGAAACCATCATTCCTGCCCTCGCAACAAAAAATAATGATATCTCTCATACAACAAACTACTGGCCAGATTAAAATAAATACTCACATGATGGGTCTCAGTATTTAACTTATTATTTTATGACATATACAATATGTCTGACTTCCAGCAAAATATTACAAATCATGGCAAAGACTCAAAACAAAAAATTATCTGAAGACACAAAGTAATCAACAGAACCTGACTTGGATATGACATTGATGTTAGAATTATAAGAGAGATAATTTAAAATAACTATGGTTAATGTGTTAATGATCTAACAGAAAAGATAGACTTCAAGGAAAACTAGATATCAGAAGATGGTAACTATGAGGAAGTACCAAAAAGAAATTCTAAAAAACCCCACAAAACTCCCACAGTAGCACAATACACACACACACACACACACACACACACACTCTAGAGGCCCGGTGCACAAAATTCATGCACAGGGGGGTGGGGGATGTCCCTTAGCCAAGCCTGAACCCTCTCTAATCTGGGACCCCTTGAGAGATGTCCAACTGCCTGTCTAGGCCCGATCCTATCGGGCCTAAACGGGCAATCGGACATCCTTCATGCAATCCAGGACTGCAGGCTCCAAACTGCTCACCTGCCTGCCTCCCTGATTTCCCCTAACCGCTTCTGCCTGCCAGGCTGATGCGCCACTAACCACTACCCTGCCAGCCTAATTGATGTCTAACTGCTCCCCTGCCAGGCTATTTGCCCCCAACTTCCCTCCTCTGTTGGCCTGGTCCCTCCCAACTGCCCTCCCCTGCTGGCCTGATTGCCTACAACTGCCCTCCCTTGCAGAGCCTGGAACCTCTCAACAACCTTCTCTTGCTGGCCATCTTGTGGTGGTCATCTTGTGTCCACATGTGGGAAGGATCTTTGACCACATGGAAGCAGCCCTCTTGTGTGTTGGAGTGATGGTCAATCTGCAAATTACTCTTTTATTAGATAATATAGAGGCCTGGTGCATGAGTGGGGGCCAGCTGGTTTGCCCTGAAGAGTGTCTCATATCAAGGTGGGGGTTCTCTGGGGTGAGGGGTGGCCTGAGTGAGGGGCCTGTGGAGGTTTGCAGGCTGTCCATGCCCCACAGGGACCCAAGCAGAGGCTCTGGGATCTGGGATTAATCTATGTCTACAATTGAAACTTTGCAGCCTGGAGCACAGCCAAGCCTTCTGCTCGCTCCAGGTGGCAGCCATTTCTGTTTGAAACATCATAGCCTAGACTGGAGGCCTAGGCCAGCAATGGCAGGCTGAAAGCTTGGCTTCCTCCATTGCCAGGGAAACCCAAGCCTCTGTTCTCTCCAGTTCAGTGTCTACCACCATTTCTGTATCTTTTATAATTGAAATTTTGTAACATTGAGTGGAGGCCTAGGCAGGCGGAAAGCTTGGCTTCCTCTGTTGCTGGGGAAACCCAAGCCTTCCTCCTGCTCTCAGTGGTGGCAGCCATCTTGGTTGGGGTTTATTTGCATAATTTGCTCCTGATTGGCTTGTGGGCGTGGCTGTGGGTGTTGCTTGTGGGTCTGGTGAAGGTATGGTCAAATTTGTATATTATTCCTTTATTAGATAGGATTTTTTTAAGGAATTTGTTTGAATACACTTGATAAGGCTGAGGATAAAATCAGTAACCTTGAATAAAGGTGAATACAAATTTCCCAAATTAAAATACAGAGAATAAAATGTAAAATAATAATAATAATAATACAGACATCCAAAAATTGTGAGACAATAGAAAACAGTGTAATATATGCAAAATTGGAATTTTAGAAGGAAGAACAGAACAAAATCAATATTTGAAAAAATAATGCTAAAATTTTTCAAAAAATTGTGACACAGAACACCAAACAGGATACATTCAAATCATACACACATACACACACACACACACACACACACACTCAAACTCACAAAACTAAAGACAAAAAGATACTAATTTAAAGCAGCCAAAGAAAATAACAATACAATATATAAAACTCTAGTAATCAAGGCCAACCAAAGAAAATTAGAAAGAGGAGAAACCAAGATGACAGCATAGGTAAATACTTAAACTGCTGCCTCTCACAACAATTTCAAAACTACAACTAAAAGACAAAATGCACATCATCCAGAATCACATGAAGGCTGTATGAGTGGAAATTCTACAACTAGAAGGAAAGAGAAAAGCACACTGAGACTCAGAGGAGCTGCAGAAGGCAAAGGTACTGAGACACACGTGAAGAGGACTGGCAACTGAGTGTGCTGGTTTGCTTTCTCAAGTGGGAAGGAGAAAAAAAACCCTGACTGTGCTGAACTCCAGTTCCAGGCTAGACTCTGGGGACTCAGACTCATTCAGGGAGAAACTGGACTGTCTGGGTGTGGGCAGAACTCAAGGGTGGCTTTCTCTTAAAGGTTCTTCCAGTGATTACCACAGGACACTGAGACACAGGGTCCTTTTAGGGAAGTGGTAATGGGAAACCAATGCTGTCTGCTCTGCCCTGAGATTCTGCCCCATCCAAGCTGAGCACAGAGGCTTTTGCAAGTCTAGTCTGATAAGGGTGTCTCCAACACAGAAGTTCTCCCAGTGTAGATACAGCTGATCCTCACAGTCAATTGGCCTGGAGGGCAATTCCTCCAAGTGATGCCAACAACAATCAAGACTTAACTACAACAAGACTGTGTACACAGCCCACAAAGGGATACACCAAGAGTGTCCAGCTCAGGTAACTGGGGAGGCTGAGCCACTGGGCCCTGTAGGACACCTAGCACACAAAGCCACTCTACCAACTCAGGGAAGCCAAAATGCAGAGACAAATAAACAGATCACAAATGAAAAAAATAGAGGAAAACAAATGACTGGATATAGAGTTCAAACCATGGTTATAAGGTTTTTCAAGAATTTTCTAGAGAAGGCTGATAAATTTAGCGAGATCCTCGAGGACAACTTCAAGCATACCATCCTCAGAATTATGGGGGTGCCAGAAGAAGAGAGAGAGCAAGATACTAAAACCTATTTGAAGAAATAATGATCTTAAACTTCCCCCACCTGGTGAAAGAAATAGACTTACAAGTTCAGGACGTGCAGAGAACCTCAGACAAAAGGAATCCAAAAAGGACCACACCAAGACACATCATAATTAAAATGCCAAGACCAAAAGATGAAGAGGGAATATTAAAAGCAGCAAGAGAAAAATAATTAGTTACATACAAGGGAGCACCCATAAGACTGTCAGCTGATTTCTCAACAGAAACTATGCAGGCCAGATGGGAGTGGCAAGAAATATTCAAAGTGATGAATAACAAGAACCGACAACCAAGATTACTCTACCCAGCAAAGCTACCATTCAGAATTGAAGGGCAGATAAAGAGCTTCACATATAAGAAAAAGCTAAAGGAGTTCATCACCATCAAACCAGTATTGTATGAAATGCTGAAAGGTATTCTTTAATAAGAGGAAGAAGAAGAAACAGATAGAGATAAAAATTATGAACAACAAATGTATATCAACAAGTGAATCTAAAAATCAAGTGAATAAAAAAATCTGATGAACAGAATAAACTGGTGAATATAGTAGAATCATGGCTATAGAAAGGGATTGGACTGACAATCCTCGAGGGGACAGGGGTGTGAGGGATGTGGGGAAAGACTGGACAAAAATTGTACACCTATGGATGAGGACAGTGGGGGGTGGGTAAGGGCAGAGGGTGGGGTGGGAACTGGGTGGAGTGGAGCTATGGGGGAAAAAGAAGAACAAATGTAATAATCTGAACAATAAGTTTTGTTAAATTAAAAAATATTAAAAAGCTACAAAGTGCCAATATCAGTGAAAAAATAGGGGGTCAAACAAATCACTATGATAATAGAACATTAAAAGGATAATTAGGATAAGTAGAGAGTACTATGATTAGTTCTATGCCCATCAATTTAGTAATTTGGATGAAATAAATCAATTACTTAAACTATATAACCAACCAAACTTCACATAAAAAGAAATGGATATAAAAAAATGGTGGCAGAATAGACAGAGGTTTTCCCAGCCTTGTCCCAGAGCAGATAGAACAAACAGCTGAGTGTTGCACAGGGAGTGTTTGTTGGTGAGTTAAGAGATAGCTATACTTCAGGAGAGAGTGGGGGACTGCTAGTTGGGGCTCCCCTAACTGGGCAACCCTCACTGCTGCTGCATTCCCTCCCAGAGCCACCGGCTGGGATGTGAAGACTGCTCCATTTTGAAGGGGAAAGTGGATATTATCGGAAGCCTGAAAATCTACAACTGTGGCACCCTTCAAACAGCTACGAACCCCAGAGCACTGTTCCCCAAGTGGCACAAACACGTGGATTTAGAGGAGCTCTACATTCCACCACGGAAAGCTCAGATTTTGCATGGGATAAGGTGAAGTCTCTGGTCCTGGAAGGACAGAGAATTGCACGTACTGAGGGAGCTGGAGGACCGGGATAACTCTGCTCCTAGAAATATCTGTGGCTGTTGGGCTGGTGTGATCCATGAATGTGGAAGGGGTCCGCAGAGCTGCTGAAAGAAGGGATCTCTAAAAAGCAACCCATTTTGATCTGACACAAAGGACAGCCTAAAATTTTTAGAAGTGTGCTGGCTGCTTAGAACCAAAGGGGGAAAAGGAACTGCACCGACTAGCACACAGCCCCAGAGTTTTCACACTTTCCCTTTTTACTCTTCAAATCCTTGCTTCTGATTACTAAGCCCAATATATAGGATCACCTGGTTGGGGACACCCTAGGAGACTGCAGGGGAAAGTTGTTTTTCTGGAACCTGGGGATCAGAGCGGGGAGTAACCATTGGAGAACCAGCTCTGGGGCAGCCCACTCCCACCAACCAGTACTGAGTGCCACAGGGAAAGCAGGAACTAAGCACAGGCTAGAGAGGCATTATAGACCCGGAGGTCAATCCAGAAACAATGCCACCACCGAAGGGCTTAATCACAAATTGACTCTTGTGTAATCACAAATAAAGGAATACAGGAAATTAAGACACAATGCCTGCTTAATAATCAGGACAGGCTTACAACACTGAGGAGCAGGGAACTGTAATACTGTCCTGACTGAGAAATAAGTGTGACAAACAGAACAATAGAGGAAGTGAATGACCTTCATGACTGCACATTTTATTTTTTATTTTTTAATTTTTATTTTTTCATCTTTTGCTTAAGAAATTATTTTTTTCCTCACTTGACTACCTTTTTAATTATTATATTTTATTTTCAATCAGTATTACTACTACTATTTTACCTTTCTTTTTAGTGTCATTTTATTTTCTCTATATTTTACTTTGGGATTAGTGTTTTACATTCTATTTTCATCTTTCCTTTAGCATATTCTAATCTATCTCAATTCTATCTTTATGCAATCATTCTCTTCATAACTTTTCCCCTTTCAGTGTCCTATTTCTCTTACTCTTTTCCTGCTTTAGATTTTCCCTAAACTTTCTTTTTTCCACTTGTTAAAATTTTGCCCTACTTATATATATAATTTCTCCCACCCAAGCACTAACCAGGCCCGACCCTGCTTAGCTTCCAAGATCAGACGAGATCAGGCGTGTTCAAGGTGGTATGGCCGCAGACAATATATATAATTTCTAATCCCCTGCTCCAAGTCCATACACAACTCTCTCTTTTCTGTCTTCACTATCCAAAAATTGTTTTCTGTCTGTCTTTTGTTGTTGTTTGCTTGAATGTTGATTATATCTATTTTTTATGCTTTTCATTTTTTGTGAGATTGTTTTGCTATTCTTTTTATTTCATTTTGTTTTCTTGTTTGCTTTGTTTTTGTTTGTTTTTTTGCTTCTGTTTTCCCTTGCCTCACTTGATATTAGTTGTGATTTGTAGTTTGTAATAATCTCCAGGTACTTGTTGCTGGCATTTGCTGGGATGAGTGGCTGTTCTATTGGAGTTTTCTCCCCATATATATATAATTTGTTCTACTTTTCTTTCTTATTCTCTTTCTTCTCTCTCATACTATTTTTTTTTCTTTTCCCAATTTCATTTTTGCACTCTTTTTTTTCCTCTCTCTTCTTTCTCTCCTAACCCTAATTTTCCTTTCTTTGGTGGTCATCTTTATTTGGGGTTATTAATATTGTGAATACATTCCTGTTCAGTGCCTTGTGTGTTGTACCTGGTTATGTTGAATTTTGTACCTTTAAATTAATGCAGGAGAGAGAGAAATTCAAAACCAGACACCAAGGGAAGAGAGATCATGGGGAGACAATGAAACAGCCTGCCTATTAAAGAAAAGCAGGCATCACCAGAAAAAGAAATAACCTAAATGGAGGCAAACAATGTGTCAGAAAAAGAATTCAGGAAAATGGTCATAAGGTGGATGAAAAGAATGGAAGACAAATTCAAGAATATGGTTAAGAACCAAGAGAAAATGAAAAAAAAAAAAAACAAGAAGAAATAAAAAATGACATCACTGCTGAAAAGAACTCAATAGAAAGCATCAAGAGTAGACTAGAAGAAGCAGAGGACTGCATCACTGAGCTAGAAGACAAGGTAGGAAAAAATACCCAAGGAGAGCAACTTCTAGAAAAAAAATTAAAAAGTAGGGGGAGAGCTTAAGGGACCTTTGGGGCAACGTAAAAACAAAACAATATCTGCATAATAAGGGTGCCAGCGGGAGAGGAAACTGAGCAAGGAATAGAAAACCTGTTTGAAGAAATGACTGAAAATTTCCCTGATATAGAAAGAAAATAAAAAACACAAATCCAACATGTTCACAGTCCCAAGCAAAATGAACTGCAAAACACTGATGCCAAGGCACAGTATAATTAAATTGGAAAATACCAACAACAAAGTAAGAATATTAAAAGCAGCCAGAGAGAGACAGAAAGTTACCTACAAATGATTCCCCATCAGACTAGTGACTGATTTTTCAAAAGAAACACATCAGGCCAGAAGGGAATGGGATAAAACATACAAAGTGATGCAAAGGAAGAGCCTCAATCCAAGAATACTGTATCCTACTAATCAAAATTGAAGGTGAAATAGGGAACTTCATAGACAAAAAAGGCCTAAAGAAGTTTATTATCACCAAACAAGCAATGCAAGAAATGTTAATGGGTCTGCTATAAAAGAAAGAAATAGAAAGTGAAGAAGAAACACAGGGATTAAGAATAAAAATGACAACAAACAAGCACCTATCGATAATAAAAAATGTAAATGGATTAAATGCCCCAATCAAAAGACATAGGATAACAGATTGGATATGAAACATGACCCATGTATCTGCTATCTAAATGAAACCCACCTCAGAAAAAAGACACACACAAACGGAGGTGAAGGCATGTAAAAAGGTTTTTCAGGTGAATGGAAATGGAAAAAAAAAGCTGGGGTAGCAATACTTATATTTGACAAATTAAATCTCAAAATGAAGGGCATATAAAGAGATCAGGAATGCCACTTAATAATACTATAGAGAACAATCCAACAAGAAGAAATTACTCTGGTAAACATATATGCACCCAATACAGGAGAAACCAAATACATGAAAAACTCCTGGAGGATATCAAGGGAGAAATTGACAGCAATACAATCACAGTAGGGGACTTTAATACCCCACTATCACCAATGGACAAACCCTCTAAAAAATCAGCAAAGAAACATCAATCTTAAATGACTCTCTATACCAGATAGAATTAATTGACATCTTTAGAACATTTCACCCCAAAACCACAGAATAAACATTCTTCTCAAGTGTATATGTGTAATTTCAAAAATACATCATATATTGGGTCTCATGCAAAGTCTCTTCAAATTCAAGAATATAGTAATCACATTAAACATCTTCTCAGATCACAATGGCATAAAACTGGAAATGAACTACAATAAAAACAATCCAAAAAATCAAATACTTGGAGACTAAATAGCATGTTATTAAGCAATGACTGGGTTACCAGAGAGATCAAAGAAGAAGTAAAAAACATCATGATAACAAACGACAATGAAAACACAACCATCCAAAACCTATGGGACACAGAAAAAGCAGTCTTGAGAGGGAAATTCAATGCTCAACAAGAATACTACAAAAAACAAACAAACAAACAAAGAAACAATGGTAATAAATTACCTATGTAGAAAGAAAGTTAGAAAGAGAGCAACAAGAAAAGCCCAATGTAACTAGAAGGAAGAAAATAATGAAGATCAGAGGAGAAATAAATGACGCAGAGACCAAAAAACAATACAAAAGATCAACAACACCAAGTGCTGGTTCCTTGCAAGGATAAACAAGATTGATGAACCTTTTGTCAGGCTCACCAAGAAGGAAAGACAGAAGACCCAAATAAACAAAATCAGAAATGAAAGAGGAGAAATAAAAGGCCCCACTGAAATACAAACAATTGTCAAAAATACTATGACCAATTCTATTCCAACAAACTGGACAACCTGGAGAAAATGGACATATTCCTAGAAAAATACAACCTTCCAAAACTCAATCAGGATGAATCTAAACATCTCAATAGACCAATAACTATGGAATAAGTTGAAGCAGTCATCAAAAAGCTTCCAGCAAACAAAAGCCCGGGGCCAGAGGGTTTTACAGGGGAATTTTATCAAACATTCAGGAAAGAAGTAAAACCTTTCCTTATCAGACTATTCCAAAAAATTCAAGAGGAAGGAACATTTCCAAGGTCATTCTATGAAGCCAGCATCACCATAAAACAAAAACCAGATAAAGACAACACAATGAAAGAGAATTAGGGGCAATATCCCTCATGAACATAGATGCCAATATCCTCAACAAAATTCTAGCCAATCAGATCCAGAAGTACATTAGAAAGATCATACATTATGACCAAGTAGGATTTATCTCAGGTATGCAAGGATGGTGCAATATCCTCAACTCAATAAACATGATACATCACATAAACAAATTGAGAGATAAAAATCACATAGTCATATCAACTCATGCAGAAAAGCATTTGGCAAATTCCAACAACCATTGTTGATCAAAACTCTCAGGAAGATGGGAATAGAAGGATCATACCTCAACATAATAAAAACCAAATATGATAAACCCACAACCAACATCATACTTAATCAGCAAAAACTAAAATCATTTCCCCTAAGAACAGGAACAAGACAGGGATGCCCACTCTCACCACTCCTGTTCAACATAGTACTAGAGGTACTAGCCTTTGCAATCAGACAAGAAGAAGAAATAAAAGGCATAAGATTGTAAAAGAAGTAAAACTGTCCTTATTTGCAGATGACATGATATTGTACATAAAAAAACTCTAATGACTCCATCAAAAAACTATTAGACTTAATAGGTGAATTGGGCAGTGTAGCAGGATGCAGAATTAATGCCAAGAAATCTATGGCATTTCTATAAACCAATAGTTAACTTACAGAGAGAGGACTAAAAAAAAAAAACAATCCCATTTACAATTGCACCAAAAAAATTAAGATACCTTGGAATAAACTTAACTAAGGAGGTAAAAACCTAAAAGCAGAAAACTACGGGACACTTAAAGAAGAGATAGAGGAAAACATAAACAGATGGAAGAACATACCATGTTTCCGGATTGGTAGACTCAACCTCATTAAAATGTCCACATTACTCAAAGCAATCTATAGATTCATTGCACCCCCCATTAAAATACCAATGGAATATTTCAAAGACCTAGAAAGAACTCTCCAAAAATTCATCTGGAATTAAAAAGACCCCGGACAGCTACAGCAATCATGAGAAAGAAGAACAAAGTAGGTGGGATATCAATACCAGATATCAAGCTGTATTACAAAGCCACTGTTCTGGTACTGGCACAAGAAAAGACATATAAGCCAATGGAATAGAATAGAAAACCCAGATATTGATGCAAACCACTATGCACAATTAATATTTGACAAAGGAAACATGAACTTACAATGGAGTCAAGACAGTTTCATCAATAAATGGTGTTGTGAAAAGTAGACAGATACATGCAAAAAAAAAACCTAAACCACCAACTTACACCATACACACAAATAAACTCCAAATGGATAAAGGACTTAAACATAAGACAAGAAACCATAAAAATATGAGTGGAATCGACAGGCAATGACATCTCAGACATATGCTGAAGCAATTGTTTCACTGATACCACTCCTAGGGCAATGGAAAATAAAGAGAAAATAAACAAATGAAATAACATAAAAATTAAAACTTCTGCACAGCAAAAGAAACCATCAACAAAACAACAAGAAATCCCACTGTATTGGAGAACATATTTGCAAATGTTATCACTGATAAAGGTTTAATCTCCAATATTTACAGGGAACTTATACAGCTTAATAAAAGGAAGATAAATGATCCAATAAAAAATGGGCAACAGACCTAAATAGAATCTTTTTGAAAGAAGACATAAGGAAGGCTAAGAGACATATGAAAACATGCTCAAAGTCTCTAATTATCCAAGAGATGCAAATCAAAACGACAATGCAGTACCATCTCACACCTATCAGAATGGTTATCATCAACAAATCGACAAATGACAAGTGCTGGCAAGGATGGAGAGAAAAAGGAACCCTGTGCGAATGCAGACTGTTGAAGCCACTGTAGAGAACAGTATGGAGTTTCCTCAATACAGCTAAAAATGGAACTCCCATTTTACCAAGTAATCCCACTTCTAGAAATATATCCCAAGAAACTAAAAACACCAATCAAAAAGGATATATGCACCTTTATGTTCATAGCAGCTCAATTCACCATAGCTAAGTTTTGGAAACAGCCTAAATGTCCATCAGCAGATGAGGAATTAGAAAACTATGGTATATCTACACAATGGAATACTACACTGCTATAAAAAAGAAGGAATTCTTACCATTTGCAGCAGCATGGATGGATGTGGAGAGCATTATGTTAAGTGGAAAAAGCCAGACAATGAAAAAAAGTACCACAAGATCTCACTCATTTATGGAAAATAAAGAACATTATAACCTGATGAACAAAAAGATAGATACAGAGGCAGTAAAGCATCAAACAGACTGTCAAATTCTAGTGGGAATGTTGGGGAAGGGGAGAAAGATATCAACTGAAGGACTTGTATGCATGTATATAAGCACAACCAATGGACACAAGACACTGGAGTAAGGGGTGGGTTGAGGGCATGCATTAGGGGGTAGTGAAAGCTGGTGGAAGGTCAATGGGGAAAAAGGAGATATATGTACTACTATATATAATACTTGAAACAATAATTAAATAAATAAATAAGTAAATAAATAAATAAACCAATAAACAAACTAGATGGCAATTCTTCCAGAGTTTTATCATCTCAATTGTCATTTGCTTAAAGGTTCAAGCTTTTATGCATTCATTCTGGTCACTTTTTTCCTATTAGAAAAAGCTGCTTTTTCTCCTGAAATCCCTTTTAACTATGCTATATTGCTTAAATTTCTTATTACTTGCAATTTAGCAATAACAAAATAGTGGCATTTGCACTAATATGTAATTGATACCTATTTGTGGAGCATGGGGAGAAATAGTTATTTACATTTTTATATTTGTTGATCAATCTTTATTGTTGAAAGTATTACAAATGTCCACAGTTTTTCCTCATTGACCTCATCTACTCCACCTGCCCCCCACACTAGGCCTTCAACCCTATAGTCTGTGCCCATGGGTTATGCATATATGCATACAAGTTCTTAGGTTGATCTCTTCCCAACCACCCAGGCCTTCCCTCTGAGATTCAACAGTCTGTTCCATGCTTCTATGTCTCTGGATCTATTTTGTTCATCAGTTTATTTTGTTCTCTATATTCCACATATATGTGATACTTGTCATTCTGTGACTGGCTTATTTCACTTGCATAATACTCTCCAAGTCCCTGCATTATTTCCA
Organism: Antrozous pallidus; assembly: GCA_027563665.1. Lineage (NCBI taxonomy): Eukaryota > Metazoa > Chordata > Mammalia > Chiroptera > Vespertilionidae > Antrozous > Antrozous pallidus. The sequence continues at coordinate 117,014,555 of CM050509.1, forward strand.
AAAAAGTAAGAGATACTTCCTTTTATGGATCCTTAGTATTCCATGGTATAAATGTCTACTCATCTACTAATGGGCACTTGGGCTATTTCTAGATTTTAGCTATTGTAAAGTGTGTTGCTATAAAAATGGGTGTGCATACATTCTTTCTGATTGGTGTTTCAGGATTCTTAGAATCACTGCATCAAATGGCAGTTCCATATTTAATTTTTGAGAAGACTCATATTTTTTTTCCATAATAGCTGTACCAATCTGCATTCCCACCATCAGTGTCCTAAAGTTCTTTCATCTACACCCCCACCCGCACATGTCACTTATTGATTTGTTGATCGTAGCCATTCTGACAGGTGTGAGATGATACCTCATTGTAGTTTTATTTTGTTTCTCTTGTATGATTTGTAACTTTGAGCATTTTTATATATCTTGCCCATCTGTATGTCCACTTTGGAACGGTGTCTATTTAAGTCCTTTGCCAAGTTTTCAATTGTATTAGTTGTCTTCCTTTTGACAAGTTGTATGAGTACCTTATATATTTCGAAAATTAACCCTTTATCAGATGTATTATTAGGAAATATGTGCTCCCATACAGTGGGCTCACTTTTGGCTTTGTTGATAGTTTCTTTTTCTGTGCAGATGCTTTTTATTTTAATGTAGTTCCATTTGTTTATTTTCTCCTTAGTTTCTTTTGTCTTAGCAGATGTATCTGTAAGCTTGTATCTGTAAACAAATTGCTATGAGAGATGTCTGAGATTTTTCTTTCCTACTGGATTTTTTTTGGTTTCATGACTTTGGTTTGTGACTGGCCCTGAGTATCTAGTTTGGAGCTATCAGCAATCATAGCTTGTGGCTCCCTCTACCCGGCCTGAGTGCCTTTGGAAAGGACCAAGATGTGCACAAGGGTCTGCTTTTCCTAACCCTGATTTTAGAAGGACTCAAAAGCCTCCAAAGATCCACCTCTGCCTATAGTTTGGTTGTTGTTCTGTCTTAATTAGCTTAGGGCTATGGACCATAGCAAGGCTTGGACTCCACAGGGTGGGGCAGGATGTTTTCCAACAATTGCTTCCCTGTCTCCAAGCAAAAGCTGCCTGGGTGGTCAAGGTTTGGTGGAGAAAGGTGTCCTCTGCAGTATGAGGAAATGACTCAGCATAGGAAACCAGGGCTTTTGAGGTCTAACCCCAGACCTTCCAAGCCTGGATTCTCCTCACATAGTTCTAGAGCACTCTGCCCTCCCACTGCTGGAGCCCAAGGTGAGTGGCTGCACATGAAATTTTGTGCATCGGCCCTTTAAGAGGGAGCCTGCATTTTCAGCTGTCTCTCCTTAGCAGACAGCAACCTCACTGCTTTTCACAGCCAGATGTTAGGTGGGCACCTATCTCTCAGCTCAGGTACTCTAGGCTGGGGAGCCCAAATTGGGCTTATATCCCAGAGTTCTCAGTGGGAGCTCCAAACAGCTCAGATATCCTTCCAGAAATTCAGTTGTTGTCTATGGGAATCCAGCTAGCCCTTCCACATCTCACTTCATACTAGTCTCTATGTGATCTCCACTTTCCTTGGTTATCAGGGTTCTCTCCAGATAGTCTTCATTGATTTTTCAGGGTGGAGTTTCTGTATTTTAGTTGTATTTCTAGTTTGATCCTGGGAGAATGTCAGTGTAGCTTCCACTTACTCCACTGCTATTTTGAAACCAGGAAGACTTTTTTTCAAAGAAAATCAAATCTATTTTTTTATGTTAAGCATCAATGTCATCCTCATTCCCAGTAGTGAGCAACCTTTTTTGAGAAGATAACTTGTCCCAGTGAACTAGCACTCATATGTGGTATCATGCATAAGTGGGTCATTGTTGCTTTTTGTTTTTCTGCATACCATATTCCTATTAACCTTACCTTGGGGCAAAAAATGAAATATTCTAACTTACAAAGTGATGACTTACTGAAAATTGGATGAATTACTTTCTTTTCTAAGTAAAAGAGTACTTCTTTAGAAATATTCATTTATCCCCAGGAACTCCAAGGGCCTTGAAAGACATGAATGAACTTTATATTACTGCCATTATTTTTAAAGAAAACATCCATTAATTATTCAAAGTAAGCTAAGGGGTGTTTCAGAGACATGGCAAAGTATTTTAATAAATACCTCCAAATGCCTTATAGAGTTAATATTTTTGATGTTTCTATAATGTGTTCTCCCCTTTATAAAATGCAGTGACCCTAGGTCTTTTCTTTAGCATGTCAAAATAAATAAATGACTATAAAAGCTGGGCTAATTAGCTTAAGTTCATCTTTTACAAGATTGACATCTTAAAGCAATTAGTAGAATTTAGGAAAAGCTAAATCGATCTAGTATTAATAAAAATAGGACCATATGTTTTTAATGCTTTATCAATTATATATTACCTTTTCATAAATTAACTTATTTGAGCCTTAGAATCACTCTGAGATATAGTTAAAACAGACATGCCATCTACATTTTGTAGATGAGGCAACTTAAGCTAAGAGAAGTGTCACAACTTTCCCAAAGTACACACATGAAAAAGGAGAAAAAAATAACAAATAAACTAATCTTTGATATTTGATCCAATGATCAATGTCAGGCTAGAGCTTTGAGTGGAATTACTTGTATTGGTATGAAAATGTATCACTAAGTTTTCTCTTTCCCAGATGAAACTGGAAAAGGCTTAAGGTAATTTTGTAATCATGTATCTTCCTGTCAATATATTACAAATTACTTGCAAGTATACTAACTTGCTTTCACATCACTGTTAAAAAAAGAAGTATAAACAGATAGAACTCACTGTGATGGTTAATATTGCCTTAACAGATGGACAACTTCCTCCTGAAATGAATGTATTTAGAAGAAATTATACCCATCTCCAAGATATGCATTTTTTTAAGCCCACAGATGCCCAACAGATGTTCTAAATGAACATTCCTAGAAATTCTGCTATAATTTGCGTTTCCTAAATGGGTCTCTTACTCAGCTTAGTATTCTGAAGGTGAGTATAGGATACTAGAGGGGAGGGCAAGGCGCTCACACTGGCCCTGTTACTTTCTAGGTAGGGTGATTTCATGGATAATAAAAATAGAGGATAAAAAGGAAGATCAGAATTACTATAATGCAGAGACTGTTATATTTCTATAGTTACCTCACTTTATAATCAAATTTAATTTTTCACTATTCAATTTATACCCAACTTAACGTTGTCTATCCAAGTATGAATAAAAAATAGGTTTCATTCTAACTCTTGTACATTCCAGACAAATGCTTCCTAATATTTAGGTTAGCTCAAATAGCTCACTATTTAGAGAGGTCTAATATGCAACAAATTACAGTCTTTCCTTATAAGTAAACAATAAATGTCTTGTCATGAGCTCTAAGTACTTATTTTAAATAAAACAACAGATCTTTATTGTTCATTTATTATGAATCAAGAAGAGTTCTACACACAATCATCATCTTCACCATCATCTTGTTTTTCAATAATTTTAATTAACAATAGAAACGGTATAAATTCCTGATTATTACATCAAAGTTTAAAATATATTAGATTAAAACTAAGTTTTTCACCTACCTTATAATCTGCTGAATCTTAATTTTTCCCATGATGTTTGATATGGCATTAATTTGTACCTATAAAGCAAGGAAAGTTTTTCATCAGCAAATAATTGCATATAAAATTGAGAAGAGAAACAGTAACCTAAGTACTTTGGGGTGATGACTGCAATTTTTGTAAGTCAAACATATGGACCATGGGGAGTTTTACTTCATTATCAGTATTTGGAGTTCCATTAAAGAAAATAGTGGTAGAAAATCCATCCTATGAATTTTTCATGTTAAACTCCCAGTGAAATACTTTTTTTAAAAAAATTTTTGGAAGTAAATGTCTGATCTAAGAAGTTATATATTTTCACTGAAAGTTAAATTAAAAGACATAACATTTCTTAGTAAGAAGTGTGCTAAAGGTAAATTTTAAGGGCATCAATAATATTGCATCCCTGGAGTAAATCTCACTTAGTCATGGTATATGATCATTTAATATATTGCTGGATCTAATTTGCTAATATTTTGTTGAGGATTTTAGCATCAATGTTCATCAGGAAAACTGGCCTGTAATTCTATTTATTTGTAGGGTATTTAATAGGTTTAAGAAACAAGATAATGCTTTCTCATAAAAAGAGATTGGCAGTGTTCCTTTCTCTTGGATTTTTTAAAATTGTTTGAGAAGGATAGATGTTAGTTCTTCTTTGAATGTTTGGTAAAATTCCTGTGTTATGCTGTCCAGATCAGGGCTTTTGTTTGCTAGTGGTTTTTTTAAATTACTGCTTAAATTTCATGAGTTATTAGATATTCAGTTACATCATATTCAATAAGCAAAAACTAAAATCATCACCCCTAAGAATCGGAACATGATAGACATGACTGTTTTCACCATTCTTATTCAAAAACTAGAGGCCCTTTGTGCACAAGTAGGGTTCCTAGGCCTGGCCAGCGATCAAGGCCGATTGGGGCCTTCTGCTTGCCAGCCAGGGCCTCCCTTCCCTGGCTGCCTGCTGCCAGCTGGGGCCTTCCTTGATTCCACACTGCCTCCTGGTGGTTAGTGCATGCCATAACAAGCACTTGGTCTCTTGGTCAGACTCTTATGGGGAGGGACAATTTGCATAGTAAGCTTTTATATAGAGAGATAATACTCAAAGTCCTGGCCACAGTGACCTGAAAAGAAGAAGCTGTAAAGGCATCCAAATTTGAAAATAGGAAGTAAAACTCTCATTATTTGCAGATGACATATGGTATGTAGAAAACCCTAAAGACTATACCAAAAAACACTAGATTTAATAAATGAATTCAGCAACGTAGCAGGATACAAAATTAAGATCCAGAAGTCAATGACACTTTTATGCACCAATAGTGAATTATCGGAAAGAGAAACTGAAAAAAGAAAACAACTCCATTTACCACTACAATAAAAAATTAAGATACTTAGAAATAAAGTTAGCCAAGGAGGTAAAAGACCTGTACTCAGAAAACTACAAGCTGTTGAAAAAAAGAGATAGAGGAAAATATAAACAAGTGGAAGATTATACTGTGTTCATAAACTGGTAGAATCGACATCATTAAAATTTCCATCTATTCAAAGTAATTTATAGAGTTAATACAATTCCTATTAAAATACTAATGGCATCTTTCACAGATCTAGAACAAACACTAAAAAAATTTATATGGAACCAAAAAAGACCCCAAATAGCAACAGTGATCTTGAGAAAGAAGAACAAAGTTGGAGGGATCAAAAAACCAGATATCAAATTATACAACAAAGCTACTATAATCAAAACAGCCTGACACTGGCACAAGAACAAGCACGTAAATAAATGGAACAGAATAGTGAATCCATAAATTGACCGAAGCCATTACTTTTTTTTAATATTTGACAAAGAAGGCAAGAACATACAATGGAGTAAAGGCAATCTCTTCAATAAAAGTGCTGGGAAAGTTGGAGAGATACATTGAAAAAAAAGAAAGAAAGAAAAGAAAAGAAAAGAAAAGAAAAGAAAAGAAAAGAAAAGAAAAGAAAAGAAAAGAAACTAGACCCCCCAACTTACACAATACATATGAATAAACTCAAAATGAACAAAGGACTTGAATGTAAGTCTTGAAACCATAAAGATCTTAGAAAAAAACATAGTCAGCAAAATCTCTGACATAATTTCATAGCAATATATTTGCCCATACATTTTATAGGGCAAGGGAAATAAGAATAAAATACACAAATTGGATTACATCAAACTAAAATGCTTCTGCACAGCAAAAGAAAACACCAACAAAACAACAAGAAAGCCCACTTCCCAGACAACCCTGGCTGCCTGCTGCCAGCTGGGGCCTTCCTTGATTCCACACTGCATCCTGGTGGTTAGTGCACACCATAACAAGCACTTGGTTTCTTGGTCTCTTTTACCCAGAAAATATGGGGAAACATATTTTCAAATGATACATCTCATAAGGGGTTAATTTCCTAAATATATAAGTAACTCATACAACTTAACTAAAGGAAGACAAACAACCCAATTTAAAAATGGGCAAAGTACCTAGATACCTCTCCAAAGTGGTCATACAGATGGTCAAGAGACATATGAAAAAAATACTGTAAGTCACTAATCATCAGAGAGGTGCAAATTAAAAAAAAAAGAATGAGGTATCACCATACACCTGTCAGAATGGCTATCATCAACAAATCTACAAGTGACAAGTACTGGCAAGGGTGTGGGGGAAAAGGGAACCCTAGTACACTGATGATGAGAATGAATGCAAGCTGGTGAAGTCATTATGTAAAACAGAATGGCAATGGCGTTTCCTCAATAGATTAAATATAGAACTGTCATTTGACCCAGTGATCCTACTTAGAGAAATCTACCCTAAGAAACCTGAAACACCAATCAGAAAGAATGTATTCACCCCTATGTTCATAGGTGCACAATTTAGAATAGCTAAGATTTGGAAACAGCCTAACTGCCCATCACCAAATAAGTGGATAAAAAGCTGTGGTACATCTACACAATGAAATACTATGCAGCAATAAAAAAGAATATCTTACCCTTTGAGACAGCATAGAGGGACCTGGAGAGTATTATGCTAAGCAAACTAAGCCAGTAGGAGAAATACACGAATCACATGACCTTACTCATATGTGTAATCTAATGAACACAATAAAGTGATGAACAAAATAGATCTAGAGACAGAAAATCATGGGACAGACTGATGAATCTCAGAGTGAAGGTGGGGGTGAGTGGTTGTCCATATATACCCATGGACACAAGCAATAGTATGGTGAAGGCCTGGGTTTGGGAATGTGTGTGGGGTACAGAGGGTCCATAGGCAAAAAAGGGAAATATGTAATACATTCAACAATAAAGATATATTAAAAATAATAATGTTTGATGTCCTTGTAAAAAAACAGTCTATCTCTATCTATTCCAGGAAATATTACTCTTCTCTATCCATAATTTTTTTTAAAAAATTGTGAGTGTTATAGAGATTGACTTATTAAAATATCTTTTAAAAATATATTTTATTGATTTTTTTGCAGTGTAACTTATATTTAATAGTAATACATATGTTTTCTTTTCACCCCATTATCCTCCCCCCAGCCTCCCTTACCTCCCAGCACATGTCCCCACCCACCCCCATCCCCGCCCCAGTGTCTTTCATTCATTGGTTATGCTCATATGCATGCATACAAGTCCTTCGGTTGATCTCCCCCAGCATCCGCCTCCCATCCATCCAAACCTTCCACCTGTAGCTTGACAGCTTGTTCAATGCCTCCCAGCCTCTATATCAATCACTCTCCCCTGTTTCTTTTCTTCAAAAATATTTTGCCTCTGTACACTAGAAATAAATGTATAAGAACAAAAAATGTTTGAGTCTCAGTTTCAATGTCCAACTGTTCTGTGTCCCAGTTTCAGTGTCAAATAGTTCTTTATGTGTACATGTCAGCAATGGTATCCAGATGGTGGACACATCGTGGCAATGCAAGATTCATTCTCTCTGGTTTCGTCCTGGGCTGCCTGCAGCCATGCACAGCTGCCGACTGCTAGCATGGCAAGGGGTCTTCAGTGTTCCGATCTCTGGACCATCCTCCTGACTGGAACAGACCCGACAGTTCCTCACTGTCGCAGGAACCCACATGGTCTTGGAGTTGTTCTCTGCAAACACACAAACACATTCTCGACCAAAAGTTAACAAAGGGATCCTCTCTGCAAAATAGACTTGGGATTCTTTGTATTTTTGCCTAAATTATTTTCCTTTGGCTTATTTTGACACCATGTGTGTTTTTTCATGGGTGTCCTGCTGTTGGCTTTACAAATGGAAGTTACTTTTCTGGAGTAAGAATTTTCTACATGTATTTTACTTACAGGATATTTTTCCTTACATGATATTACCCCACTGTCCCGCCCCCCTTTTTTGATTAATGGGGGCTTTTGGAAATATTATCTTGCAGTCTTGGTAATTTTAAATTTTAATTTTTGCACACAAATATGACTGCTTTAGGTTCTTTGGATGTTAGGCAATTTTACAGTGAGATGAACTAATAGATATTTTAGTTAGTTTTAGGAACAGATTTTGTCCAGTACACTTAAATTTTCTTGAGTATTCACTTATTTCACTTGGCCAATTTAAATTAATTTGAAAACTTGATTACTATTTTACTGTCAATTTTAATACTCAAGCAGAAATCTTAGTTTATCATGTACATATTAGTGGAAAGGAATATTTGTATTTTTGACTAGGTCCTGAACATTCCTGGTAATAGACTGAATTTAGATATATAGCAGCTATTGCTGGCCGAGTCTCTGTCTGCCACCTGGGTCCCAGTCTGAGTTGTGTATGGGAGGCGAGGCAGCCGTGGGAGTAGGAGACATCCCTCAGGAGGGGAGAGAATTCAAGCCACTGTAAGATTTGTGGGTGAGGGTCTGTGCCCCACCTCTGTTGACCTTTTAGTTCTCTCCTATTGGCCCCTCTGGGACTGTACCTGTCTTAGGTTGTTTCTTCCCTGAGGAATCTTACCCGTCTCTGACTAACCAGCCATCCTCTGGGGCCAAACAGGGTGATTTGAGGTTCAGACCTGCCTCCTTTGTAGTCTATGCCCCCGTGGCCTCCACATCCAGCACCTGCCTTGGGGTCCCCTCGCCTGCAGGCGGGGTACCGGTACTGATCACATATTTCAGGGGACCCAGGTTTCTTCTCCAGAGAGGGCCCACCCAGCTCACACCATTGGTCGAGAGACAGATCCATGGTGCCATCGACCCAGAGCCTTCAGCCACAACTTGAACTGAAATCTCAGGCAACTGCTGTGTGTATTTGGATTGTAAGAAGAGGGTCCCTCTTGGCAAAAAGGGCAAGAGGGGCCAATATAGAATGCTCAGATGCCTTCCCAGTGCCTTAATTCCTTCTGAAAGGGATTAATTTCTTTCCTATTGTTTATTAAATTGCTGTGCAACATTCAAAGAATTAGTTTTTAGGTTTATTTGGGATAATTGTATAATATGCTGTTGTCAAATATCAAAAATTATAATGACATTGTAGAATAATATCACATAAGGGTATTATGGTGTCATGGGAGGTTAAGGATAGCCTAGCCTAAATACTGGTGTCCATAGGAGATGACAAGCTCTAGGCCATGTCGATTCAATCTCAAACTAGCTGCCAATTTTTTAAATAAATTTATATAAACTTTGTCAGGGATGTAAAAACACAAATTACTCACCTTAGTTCAAGAGTTCAAAGATATTGACTTTCCCCCTTACTCCCACCACCTGCCACTTACCCTGACATTTGACATTCTGATAGACTTTTATCAGTCTCTGGATCCATTCTTGTTCATCAGTCTATGTCATTCATTATATTCCTCAAATGAGTGAGATCATATGATATTTGTCTTTCTCTGCCTGGCTAATTTCACCTAGCATAATGCTCTCCAAATCCATCCATGTTGTTACAAATGGTAGGAGCTCCTTCTTTTTTACTGCAGTGTAGTATTCCAATGTGTAAATGTACCATAGTTTTGTAATCCACTCATCTGCTGACCTGCACTTTGGCAGTATCCAAATCTTAGCTATGGTAAATTGTGCTGCTATGAACATAGGGGTACATATATCCTTTCTAATTCACATTTTTAGTTTCTTGGGGTATATTCCTAGAAATGGGATCACTGGGTCGAATGGGAGCTCCATTTTTAGTTTTGTGAGGAAAATCCATACTGTACTCCACAGTGGCTGCACTAGTCTACAATCCCACCAGCAGTGCACGAGAGTTCCTTTTTCTCCGCATCCTCGCCAGCACATGTGGTTTGTTGATTTGTTGATGTAAGCTATTCTGACAGGTGTGGGATGTTACTCCAAAGACGTTTTGATTTGCATCTCTCAGATAATTAGTGACTTTGAGCAAGTTTTCATATGTCTCTGGGCCTTCCTTTTTTTTTTCTTTCGAAAAGATTCTATTTAGGTCTGTTGCCCATTTTTTTATTGGATCATTTGTCCTCCATTAATGAGTTGTGTGAGTTGCCTGTAGATGCTTGAGATTGAACCTTTATCACTGATAACATTTGCAAATATGTTCTCCCATACAGTGGGTTTTCTTGTTGTTTTGTTGATGGTTTCTTTAGCTGTGCAAAAGCTTTTTATTTTGGTGTAGTGTCATTTGTTTATTTTCTCTTTAGCTTCCATTGCCCTACTAGCAGTATCATTTAAGAAGTTCTTTTGGCACATGTCTGAGATTTTTTTCCTGTGGATTCTTCTAAAGTTTTTTATGGTTTCCCATCTTACGTTTAAGTCCTATAACCATTTTGAGTTTATTTTTGTGTATGGTGTAAGTTGGTGGTCTCCTTTCATTTTTTTTGCATGTATCTATCCAATTTTCCCAACCCCATTTATTGTAGAGACTGTCTTCACTCCATTTTATGTTCATGCCCCCTTTGTCAAATATTAATTAAGCATAGTGGTTTGGGTTGGTTCTCTATTTTATTCCATTGATCTATATGTCTGTTCTTGTGCCAGTACCAGGCTGTTTTGAGAACAGTAGCTTTGTAATACAGCTTGAAATCTGGTATTGAAATCCCACCGACTTTGTGCATCTTTCTCAGTATTGCTGTAACTATTCGGCCCTTTTTTAATTCCAGATGGTTTTTTTGGAGAGTTCTTTCTAGGTCTGTGAAATATGCCATTGGAATTTTAATGGGGAGTGCATTAAATTTATAGATTGCTTTGGGTAGTATGGACATTTTAATGATGTTGATTCTCCCAATCCATGAACATGGTATGTTCTTCCACCTATTTAAATCTTCCTCTATCTCTTTTTTTAGTGTCCTAGAGTTTTCCGCAAATAGGTCTTTTACCTCCTTAGTTAGGTTTATTCCTAGGTATCTTAATTTTTTTGGTGTGATGGTAAATGGGATTACTTTTTTAGTCTCTTTTCTGTAAGTTCACTATTAGTGTATAGAAATGCCATAGATTTCTTGGCGTTAATGTTGTAGCCTGCTATGTTGCTGAACTCATTTATTAAATCTATTAGTTTTTCTATGGAGTCTTTCGGGTTTTTTATGTACAATATCATGTCACCTGCAAATATGGATAACTTTACTTCTTATTTCCAATTTGGATGCCTTTTATTTCTTCTTCTTGTCTAATTGTAATGGCTAATACTTCCAGTACTATGTCGAACAGGAGTGGTGAGAGTGGGCAACCCTGTCTTGTTCCTGTTCTTAGGGGAAATGGTTGTAGTTTTTGCCCATTGAGTATGATGTTTGCTGTGGGTTTATCATATATGGCTTTCATCATGTTGAGGTATGATCTTCTATTCCTACATTGTTGAGAGTTTTTATCAAGAAGGGGTGTTGGATTTTGTCAAATGCTTTTTCTGCATAAATTGATATGACTATGTGATTTTTATCTCTCAATTTCGTTTTTTAATATATTTTTATTGATTTTTTACAGAGTGCAAGAGAGAGGGATAGAAAGTCAGAAACATCTATGAGAGAGAGACATCGATCAGCTGCCTCTTGCACGCCCCTTACTGGGGATGTTCCCGCAGCCAAGGTGCATGCCCTTGCCAGAATTGAACCCAGGACCCTTCAGTCCGCAGTCCGACGCTCTATCCACTGAGCCAAACTGGTCTCGGCTATCTCTCAATTTCTTTATGTAATGTATCACATTTATTGATTTGCGGATATTGTACCATCCTTGCATTCCTGGGATAAATCCTACTTGGTCTTGGTATAGGAGCTTTCTGATGTACTGCCGGATCCGATTTGCTAGAATTTTATTGAGTATTTTGGCATCTATATTCATGAGGGTTATTGGCCTGTAATTCTCTGTCATTGTTTCATATTTATCTGGTTTTGGTATTAGAGTGATGCTAACTTCATAGAAGGAGTTTGGAAGTGTTCCATCCTCTTGAATTTTCTGGAATAGTCTGAGGAGGATAGGTTTTAGTTCTTCCTTGAATGTTCGGTAAAACTCCCCTGTGAAGCCGTGTGGCCCTGGGCTTTTGTATGCTGGAAGCTTTTTGGTAACTGCTTCAATTTCTTCCACAGTTATTGTACTATTGAGTCATTTAGATTCTTCCTGATTGAGTTTTGGGAGGTTATATTCTTCTAGAAATATATTTTCTCCAGGTTGTCCAGTTTGTTGGAGTAGAGTTGTTCATAGTATTTTTAAACAATCCATTGTATTTCAGTGGGGTCTGTTGTTATTTCACCCCTTTCATTTCTGATTTTATTTATTAGGGTCCTCTCTCTTTGCTTCTTGGTGAGCCTGGCTAGAGCTTCATCAATCTTGTTTAACCTTTCAAAGAACCAGCTCTTGGTTTCATTGATCTTCTGTATTGTTTCTTTGGTCTCTATGTTGTTTATCTCTGCTCTGATCTTTACTATATCCTTCCTTCTGCTTACACTGGGCTTTTCTTGTTGCTCTCTTTCTAACTCTTTGAGTTGTTGGGTTAGATAATTTATTGCCGCTGTTTCTAGTTTTTTGTGGAAGGATTGTAGAGCTATGAACTTCCCTCTCAGAACTGCTTTCACTGTGTCCCATAGATTTTGGATTGTTGTGCTATCATTGTCATTTGTTTCCATGATGTTTTCTATCTCTTCCTTGATCTCTATAGTAACCCAGTCATAGTTTAATAGCATGCTGTTTAGTCTCCATGTGTTTGATTTCTTTGGATTGTATCTATTGTAGTTGGTTTCCAGCTTTATGCCACTGTGATCTGAGAATATGCTTGATATGATTTTTATCTTCTTGAATTTGGAGAGACTTTGCCTATGACCCAACACATGGTCTATCTTTGAGAATGACCCATGGGCACTTGAAAAGAATGTATATTCTGTAGCTTGGGGGAGAAATGTTCTGAAGATGTCAATTAATTCCATCTTGTCTAGTGAGTCATTGAGGATTGATGTTTCTTTACTGATTTTTTGTTTAGAGGATTTGTCCAATGGTGATAGTTGGGTATTAAAGTCTCCTACTATTATTGTATTGCTGTCTTTCTCTCCCTTGATATCCTCTAGGAGTTATTGTATGTATTTGGTTGCTACTGTTTTGGGTGCATATATGTTTACCAGAGTTATTTCTTCTTCTTGGATTGCTCCCTTTAGTATTAATGCAGTGGCCTTCTTTATCTCTTGTTATGTCCTTCACTTTGAGATCTAATTTGTCAGATATAAGTATGGCTACCCCAGCTTTTTTTTCATTTCCATTCGCCTGAATAACTTTTTTCCAACCTTTCATCCTCAGTCTGTGTGCGTCTTATTTTTGGAGGTGGGTTTCTTATAGAAAGCAGATACATGGGTCGTGTTTTCTTATCCAGTCTATTACCCTATGTCTTTTGATTGGAGCATTTAAACCATTTACATTTAAAGTTATTATTGATAGGTACTTATATGTTGCCATTTTTGTTCTTTTCCCCTGTGTTCCATCTTCACTTTCTATTTCTTTTTATAGCAGACCCTTTAGCATTTCTTCCATTGCTGGTTTGGTGGTAACAAATTCCCTTAGTCATTTTTTATCTGTGAAGCTCCTGATTTAACCTTCAATTTTGATTGAGAGCCTTGCTGGGTATAGCATTCTAGGATTCAGACCCTTCCTTTGCATGACTTTGTAAATTTCATTCCACTGACTTCTGGCCTGATAGGTTTCTGTTGAGAGATCACTTGTTAGTCTGATGGGGGTTCCTTTGTAGGTGACTTTCTGTCTCTCTCTCGCAGCATTTAAGATTCTTACTTTGTCATTGGTGTTTGCCAATTAATTATAATGTGCCTTGGCGTAGGTCTTTTGGGGTTTATTTTGCTTGGGACTCTGTGAGCTTCTTGGATTTGTGTGGTTTTTTTTCTTTCCTATATCAGGGAAGTTTTCTGTCATTATTTCTTCCAACATGTTTTCTATTCCTTGCTCAGTTTTCTGTCCTTCTGGAAGCCCAATTATATGGATGTTGTTTTGTTTCATATTGTCCCAAAGTTCCCTTATGCTCTCCTCCTGCTTTTTAATTTTTTTTCTAGAAGCTGCTCTACTTGGTTATTTTTTCCTACCTTGTCTTCTAGCTCAGTGATGTGGTCCTCACCTTCTTCTAGTCTACTCTTAATACTTTCTATTGAGTTCTTTACTTCAGCAATGTCACTTTTCATTTCTTCTTGGCTCTTCTTCATTTCTTCTTGGTTCTTCTTCATTTCTTCCTGGGTCTTCCTCATTTCCTCTTGGTTCTTCTTCAATTCCTTTTGGTTCTTACTCATATTGTCAAATTTGTCTTCAATTCTTTTCATCCACCTTATGACCATTTCTCTGAATTCTTTCTCTGACCGGTTGTGAACTTCCATTTCGTTTACCTCCTTTTCTGGTGAGGCTTGTTTTTCTTTCATATGTGGGCTGTTTCTTTGTCTCCCCATAGTCTCTCTTCTCTGTTTATCTGGTTATGTAGTTCTCACTCTCCTGCGTTGATTTAAAGGCACAAAATACAACACAACCAGGTGCAACGCACCAGGCACTGAACCGGAATGTAGTCACAGTAATGGTAATTCCAAATAAAGGTGATTGCCAGAGAAAGGCAAATTCGGTGATAGGTGAGAAAAATGAAAGTGAACCCCCCCAGACACATAGAAACTCACACACCCACACTCACACAAAAAGAAAGAGACTCCCCCCACACACACACACTCACAAAAAGAAAGACAGGAATGCCAAAATGATAATGGGAAAAGGGGAAGAAGAAAAAAGGGGCAGGGAAGTAAACTATAAATGTGGGGTGAAAACTCCTATAGGACAGCCCCTAATCGAAACCAAAACTAGCAACAAGTACCTGGAGATTGATACAAACTACATACAACTACTAATATCAAGGGAGGTGAAGGAACACAGAAGCAAAAATCTATCTAAAAAACAATGCAGATGAGGACAACAAAACAAGAAACAACACAAAAAAAAAAACCCTACAAAACAAACCAAAATAAAAGAATAAGCAAATCAAATCAATCTCATAAATCTGCATAAAAATTGATATAATCAACAGTTAAGTAAACAACAACAACAACAACAGGACAGGGATAAAAACAATTTAAGATAGTGAAGTCCGAGAAGCTAGAGGTATATATGGACTTGGAGTAGGTGGTTGGAGATTAGATATATAAGTGGGGTGAAATTTTAACAGGGAGTAAAAGGAAAGAATTAAGGTAAATCTAAAGTGGGAAAAGTGTAAGGGAAAGAAGGCACTAAATAGGGAAAGGTTAGCAAGAGAGTGGTGGTATAAATGTGAAGTTGAGGTAGAGTAAAAGATACTAAAGAGTAGATGAAAATAGACTGTATTCCCAAGGTCGAAGAGAAAATATCATCAATTCCTTGTTCTACACAAGAGTCAATTTGTGATTCGGCCCCTGGGTGGCAGGGTTTCTAGATTGACCTCTGGGTCTATTGGTCCTCTCTAGCCTGAACTAAAATTTTGCTGTCCCTGTGGTATTCAATACTGCCTCTCTAATGGTGACTGCTGGTTTAGCAGCCAGGACCTTCCCAAAATCTTTGGGGTTTCCCTCCTCTGTCAGGTCCAAATTGGTTGCACTCCAGGGATTCACTCTGCCACCAGCTCCAAGGGCCCTCTCCCACGTTTACCAGCTCCAATAGCCACAGATTTTATTTCAGGTGCAGATCTCCCGACTTTGAGTTCCAAGGTGCAGATCTCCCAGTCTGCCAGCCCCATCAGTTTCGCACCCAAAGTACCCCCAGGGGTAATCTGACCTTTTTGTGCTTGAGCACAGAGCTCCTTAGACTCTTCGTGCCCACGCCAATTGGGTGCTGGTGTTCTGGGAGTCTCAGCTGTCCAAGCGGGTACTGCCGCTGTATATTTTCAGATCTTTCCCCTTCAAGATGTCGTGGTTCGCCTCAGCACAGTTGGCTCAGCAAGAGAACCCAGCAGTACTGGGGCCACTCAGGCTGGGCAGGTCAGTTCAGCAGTCCCCTATCTTCTACCGGAGCACAGCTGACCCCTACTCACCAACAAACACTCCCTGTGCGACCTTCAGCTGCTCCCTCCTTCTGCCCTAGGCCTAGATTCAGATCTCATCCCTCTGTTCTGCCGCCATTTTTTTCTCTTATTAAAATATCTTAATTTAGGTTTAATATTTATATTTCTTCATACTTGTTTAGCCCTTTCAATATTACCTTTAACAATGCCATTAATATTTGTCATAAAAATATTATGTCTAACTTCTTCACTGCTTTGTCAATTCTAACATTTTCTTAACAGATATTCTCCCACCTTATTCTACCTAGTTTCTCCTTCCTCTTTAACAAAAATATTTTTTGGGGAAAAATCAGACTCTGTGTCTTTATCACCCCTCAATAATTCAGCTGTCAAAGAAAGATGACTTTGTTGTTAAATCCAACATTCACCTTTCTATTTTTTCATATATTTCTCAGTAGTAGTCAGTATTGTTGACCGCTCCTTCCTTGACACACTTCCTTTCCTTGTCCTTCATTACATTGCACTTCTTTCTACCTTATGGGGCATTCCTAGTCACGTTGTTTCACTTGCTTCTCTATGAGGTCTCCAATAATCATTGATGCTCTAGTTTTCTGTACCTCCCCCCCCCAGTCACAACTTGTAGCTTTTAGTACCATATATGTACTTCTGGCTTCCAAATTATCTGCCTGTGCTTGAGACCTGCATGGTATAACAGACTCATTTAGGCATATACCAATTTGATACATCCACTTGGATATTGTACTGGGGATGCACTTCAAAAGACATTCCAAAAGAGAACTATTGATTTCACCTTCTACCATACCTGTTCCTCTCTAACACTTTCCAGTGTTAATAAATAAATTTATGTCACAGAAAATAGGAGAGGTTACTATGAAAAAAATCCTGAATAGGAAGAAAGACATTAGATCTAGTGCACAAGTGGAAGTGTTCATTTTTGCTGGGAAAACAGTTCACAATGGCCAAAAAGAAAGCATGATATATGAGCACAGATGCAGGCAGTGGTGGTGGGAGTTTGTGAAAATGATCTTTTCACATTTACTGACATGGGAAGCAAGTTCTTCAGCTGAGACACATTGTGGAGGAAGAGTTTAGCACTGCACTAAAATATCACTTCAAGCTTCAGATAGAACAAACTACTAAACTTCCTGTGTAGTCACGGGGCATCCTTTTCTCAAATGAGACATGGATCCACCATGGTTATCTATGAAATATTTTTTTAAATTTCACCAAAGAGCTAAAACAAAGTACTACTTTAAGACTAAAAACTTTCAGTGGTTTGCCTTTGGAAGGGTGATAGTCCATCAATATAAAAAACAAAGTTTGTTGCAACCAGGCTTAATCAGTTTTAAACATATTCCTTTAGAAGATAAAATCAGGAATCTAGCTGAAAACCTCAATTAAGTCATGGAGGACAAAGGGAAACTGTAGGAAAGCCCACTGGCAAACAGTGAGGAATGCAGCATTGTTGTGTGTCATGAGAAATATATTCTCATGGAGAAGAATAGAGAGATTTTCATTGAGCAAAGAAAAGGCTGTGCTGTCTAGAAAATAAAAAGACTAAATGGCAAGCAATAGGAATATACGAATATCTATCTCAGTAACAAATCAAAAGATAGAATTTCTTGATCTGGCTTAAATAAAAGTCCAAAGCACTAACCTTAGTTTGTAAACTACTGACTACTGATTGCTAATAAGCTTATCTCAGCAGTATCACAGACTCATAATAATTAGAAAGTTTTCTAAGGTCACTTAGAACATCCTCTCTGTCTGGGCAGGATCACTTTTAACACATAACCATAGAGACTGTGCAAGAAAATGTCTTGTGATAGAGACCAATGATCTATCTCAGAGGTAGTGTAGCTTGATGGTTAAAAGCATGTTTTCTGGAGCAAGATTGTCTGGATTCAAACTGTATATTTCTTAAAAAGAGCATACTCTTCTTATTTATAACTGCTCCCTTCAGAGCCCCATACTCAATACCTGGTGTAAGTGTTTACTCAAGACCTATGTGCTGAATGACTGGCAACCCTAGTTACTTTTAAAGGACAATCTATCTGATTTCTAAGTGTTCTGATCTTCAAATTCCAAATTTTTCACTAATTCTTCATATGGCATCATTTCGTCTCCCATTCAGTTTCCTTTCAACATATTCCAGTCTTTCAAAGATTCTTGTAAAATGTGGCAGCCAGAACTGAACCCAACATGGTACATATGGCTTGACAAAAACTAATATTATAGATTCATAAGTTCCCTAAAGTGAACATTATTTTACTATAAATGCAACAAATAACAAATGCATTTCGAAGAATAGCTGATTTATTTATTAGTATTCCACCACTACACCATTAATGTGTTTTCTTAACAGATGTATTTTATATGAAAAGCATGTATCATCCATACTCAAAATATAATGAATAGATTTGTTTTTTATGAAGGACTGCTGCTGACTTGATATCTAAATATCTAGATGCTTCTAATTCACCTTCCTGAGGTCACCTATAGATTCATAGTCATGAATAACTGCTAAAGTATCTAAAAAGTATGAGTTTAACCTCTCTTTTGAGGCTATATTTTCTGCCAGTAAACATGCATAGATAATAGATTATAGAATCTGTACTGGAAAAAAATGGATAATACCCACCATCAGTTAATGAGTATATACAACAAGATCTAATCAACTGTGTTAAGGATTGTTTATTTATTTATTTATTTATTTTTTCAACTTTTCCAAGGTATAATAGTTAAATAAATTGTATATATTTAAGGCATACAACATGACAATAGGGCATACGTACATGTATATATATTGTGAAATTATTAACACAATCAAATTAGTTAACATATCCATTCTCACACAGTAACCACTGTGGTGTGTATATTGAGAACATTTTAAATCTATTCTCTTAGCAGATTTCAAGTATCAATATTTGTTCTTATGTAATAATCTCAATGCACTTACTTTGGGTAAATAGTGGTTTTTAAAAAATAGTAAGATTTTTTAAAAGTCAGTGAATATAGAAGTCCTACCATGCCATGTGCATTTATTTTGTGAGAAGGCGAATCTTATATCAGCAACAATGAGATTAAAAAGTGTCCTCAAGGGAGTAGGAAGCACAGTCTGAGATAATGCTTTCATCATAATGCAGAAAATTTTGTATTAATTTAATTTTATCACTATTAGTATATATCCATTTAATCAGTTAGAAGACAGATAAATATTTATATATGGTATGTGTATATTCAACAAATGAATTTATAAGTGAAGAAAAAACTCAAAATTCCATTGGGACTATCATCTATAGTGACAGAACAATTATAATAGAAATCACATTACTTTTTAAGCATGTGTTTGAGGATAGTATTGAAGTGAAATCTTATGTTAAAATTTCCTCTGGATTTAGAAACATGAAATGCAATAATCAGAAGATGACATAAGTGAAAACCATTACATTTGTGGGCATTAAGCCAGGGTTTTAAAATTAGACATTATAGGGAGAAAAACATAAAAGATAAAATTAAAGTATTCATGCCTGTGGCATTTATTTAGAACACTTTTCATAGAATAATGTGATTTTTTAACGACTTAGGTCATTCTCCCATGTGATATCATTAGGTAAAATGACAGTATTTTTTCCCTCTCCTCAATTTTCTGATAAAGAGATTTGGGCAGCGTTTCAATAGCCTCCCTTCATCTAGCAGAAAATGTAAGATAGGCTGCTTCTGGTAGCACAGCCTAATGAATGGCAATGATGCTCCTTAAACTCCTGGAAAATGAAAGTCCTAGACAAAATTGTTCATTCACAGCTTAACTATACATAGAGAAAAAAATATCCCTAGTTTCCAGAAGTAGAAAGGCAAGTCTGTATCACAGTGTTAACTTTGCAGATTGATCCCATGGTGCTTCAGGATGTTATCAAGCCTGAAAATAGGCTCTGGTTACAAAAGGATAGAGTGGTAATGCCCACCAAGGATGTGGTCTTATGCCTGTATGAAATTTCATGTGAGGAAATGGGACTGAAATACCAGCAGACAGCTATTAAAGGGGATTGGAAAACTACACTTTCTGGGGCAGGGAGGCAGTAAGGATAATTGTCACTGGCCCTATCTTCTGTCTGGGAAATAATTAAGAAGTCTCTGAGAAATTAAATCCTATACTCTGCCACACATGAGTGGAGATCAAAATTCCTACCTCCAGTGAGACAGAAGAAGCCCATATTAACGTCAAACTGTCATCTAATACAAAACACACCTGTAGGTATCAAGCCACAAGGAGAACATCTCCACAAACCTGGAAACACTTCCTTAAAAATCATTCTAAAAATCATAAAAGAGGGAAATTTTCCCAAAATATTTTCTAAGGTTATGGTAATTAAAAAAACAGTTTGGCCCTTATCATGCCAGTGCCCAGGTAAGTGCAGAGAATAGTTATGATGCCTAGAGGCAGGAAATTGCTGAAAATGATGATGAACAGGAAGGGAGTGATCTCAAAGGTATTACCAGTTAGGGTGCATGTGATGGATTTCTTTAGGTTGTCAAAGATGAGATAACCTGGGGAGAATGGTCAACCTTCTGTGGGAAGCATTGAGAGGACACACCTACCACAACCAGCTCCTGGATAGAAAGATACTACGAAGAAGAGTCATAATCCATGAAAGGGTCTGGAGGCCTCAAGCCTCAGGGGTCCCAGTCTTGTTTCTAAATTGTTTTACTATCAACTAGAGCCAGGATTTATCAGCATGTGTTATCTGTATACTCTTTATTGTTGAGTTCAGTATGGCTAATGTCATCTGATCTCTGAAAATTAAGCTGAGTTGGGACTGGTTAATACTTAGAGATGTTTGTGAATGCCAATATAAAAGCCATAAGAAGATTAAAATTGAGATAGAAAGAACCTGAGCTTGGGTCCCAATGCCATTTTCTGACATAACTGGCTTGTGACTTTGGGCATTACTCACCTTTCTGAACTTCATTCTTCCTGCCTTGTAAGATGGCTTGATTTCTTCTCTGATAAAACTTTCAAAAACTGTAATCTCTCCCTGAATCCTTTGCATTATTTTTATCATTGCACTTATCTTATTTTAATATACTATGCAATTTACTTTATTTTCTATCTTGTCCTACCTATAAATTAAATGACATGGGAACAGGGATGCATGTCTTTTTATTCTCCACTGTTGCATCCCCAGCATCCAGAATAGTACCTGGTACATATTCGGTACTCAAAAAATTAATTGAGTAGAATAGATACAAAATAATGAGCTGTTTTGGGATCATATGAGATATCAATAAAATGATAACTATTACTGGTATATGGACTGTCATAGGCTTTAATAAGATAACTCCAGGAAGAAAGCAGGGAGCCTAGGGTTTAGAATTCTAGGGTTCTCCTGATTACCAATGGGTATTTGTCTTCAGAATCCTCTGGAAGAGAGGGTAATAATTTTGGCTCATGCAATCAATTTATAGTTCAGATTAAAATTTAAAAAAAACACAGTTAAAAGGGGTATAGTTTGATTTTTAACTTATTTTACTATTTTTATTGTTGACATTAATTTTCAATGGCAAAACATAGAGGAAGGGTTTCTAAAGGGTTATCCTTAATATTTTTTCTGTTAATAATTTATTATTTTATTATATTCCCATCGCCCAATCTGATTTTGATAATCCAACATTTAAAAGATAATAGGGAAACAAAATAATTTGCCCATCTCATTTATAAGTGTAACATTATGTATGAAATGTTATATTTGGGAACTGAATACATCATTGTATTAAACAAATCAAGGAGTCCATTTCTATTAGTATGTTGAACAATACTATCATGGAAAACCACAACAATGAATAATTTTTTTAGTCATAATTCAATTTAAAAATGTAATGAATTCTAAAATGCCAAAAAGAAATAGAAAGATGAACTATAGAGAAGTGAGAGGGAGAAACCAAGATGGCGGCATAAGGTATACACATGTATGTGCTGCCTCTTACAACCACACCAAAACTACAACTAAAAGACAAAACTACTATCACCTAGAACCATGGGAAAGCTGGCAAAGTAGAAGTTTTAAACTAGAAAGAAAGAAAGAAACTCATTGAAACTGTATAGGAGTATAGAGACTTGGAAAAGCATAGGTACAAGGTGTGCACCAATCGAGCTGGCGACTGAGTGAGCTGTTTTTTCTTATTAAAAGGAAGATACAAGCTCCTGACTCCTCTGAACTCCAATTTCCAGTGAGACTCTGGGGACAAAGATTCATAAGGGGAGAAAATGGACTGTGTAGCATCTGGTCAGAAAATGAGGGTGGCTTTCTCGCAAAGGTGCACTCAGGAATCTTTGTTTACTGCACTGGGACACAAGATGTGGGACATGGAAACACAGAGATGGAAATGCAGAGACTACTGACTGGCTGTCATAACTGTTTGCCAGGCCCTAGTGATTCCCTGAGACCTCGCCCCACCCAAAATTGAGCTGTGCGCAGTTGCTTTTGCATATGAATGGGCTGCCCTTTCACAGCTTAACCTAACAAATTGCAGCTGGGACAGACAGCTCCAAAACTTCCAAACACCCAACAAAGAGGAGAAATCTCCAGATCTATCTGTAGCTCTTTCTGGGTGGCCTCAGAAAGTAGTTGACTTGCACCTCCTTGAAGAAACAGGAACCAGTGTACCTAGAGGTCAGTGTGACATGACACTAGATTTCAACTCCTCACATACATAAGTGACAACTCAAGAGACAGACTCAATGAGCACCAAAGCCCGACTGAAGCAAGACCTGCCTCATAAGGGTGTCTCCAGAACAGCAGTTCTTCCATTATAGACACAGCCAATTGGCCTGGAAGTCAATTCCTCCCAGTGTACCAACTACAATCAAGGCTTAACTACAACAAGACTGCACACCCAACCCACAAAGGGGTGCATTAAGAGTGTCCACCTCAGGTAAATGGGGAGGCTGAGCCACTGTCCCCAATAGGACACCTATCACCCAAAGCCACTCTATCAACTCAGGGAAGCAGCCAAAATGCGGAGACAAAGAAAAAGGTCATGAATGAAAGAAATGGAGGAAAGCAAACTAGTGGATATAGAGTTCAAAAGCACAGTTATAAGATTACTCAAGAATCCTCTAGAAACCCCTGAGAAACTTAGTGAGACCTCTGAGGAACGTAGTGAGACCTTCAAGGATTTTAATGAGAATGCCAAAAAACGGAAAAGGACCAGTCAGAAATTAAGCATGCACTGTCTTAAATAAAGAATAATATACAGAAATTCAACAGTAGACTAGAGGACACCAAGAATCAAATGAAGGGAGG
Organism: Antrozous pallidus; assembly: GCA_027563665.1. Classification (NCBI taxonomy): domain Eukaryota; kingdom Metazoa; phylum Chordata; class Mammalia; order Chiroptera; family Vespertilionidae; genus Antrozous; species Antrozous pallidus. The sequence continues at coordinate 117,037,861 of CM050509.1, forward strand.
AGGAACAAAGATAGCGGCATAGGTAAACACCTACACTGCTGCCTTGCACAAGAATTTAAAAAATATAACTAACAGACAAAACGTACATCACCCAGAAGTTCTGGAAAGTTGGCTGAGTGGAAATTATACAACTAGAAGAAAAGATAAAAGGACACTGAGACTCAGAGGAGGTATGGAGGACAGAGGTGCTGAGATGAGGAGACAGAGGTGCGGAGACACAGAGAGGTGTGCTAGTGGAAAGGATGGGTGGCTGAATACCCAGCTGGTTTTCTCCAATGGGGAGAGGGACAAAAGCTTTCCACTACACTGAACCCCAGCTCTGGGCAAGTCTCAGGGAACCTAGACTCATATGGGGTGAAACTGGACTGTCAGGAGGAAGTACACTGAGACTCTGGAGCTGCAGAAGTGCGCAAGCTTGTGGAGAGGGCTTGTGGGTGGCTCTTTCCTTTGGGAGGAAAACAAAACCTCTGGACTGCACTTTACCCCAGTTCTGGGTGAGACTTTGGGTATCCAGGCTAATTTGGTTAGAAATTGGATTGTCTGGCAGCAGGCAAAACTTGAGGGCAGCTTTCTCTCAGAGGTGCATGTAGCCATTGTGGCAGGACACAGAGACCCAGGTGCTGCTTAAGGAGGGGCTGACGGGAGATTCTGCCCCATCCAAGCTAAGCACAGAGGCTCTCCCAGCATAGACACAGCTGATACTCACAGCCAAATGGTCTGGAGGTCAACCCATCCTAGTTATACCAACAACAATCAAGACTTAACTACAACAAGGCTGAGACACAGCTCATAAAGAGGTGCACCAAGGGTCTCCACCTCAGGTAACTGGGGATGCTGAGCCACTGTCCCCTAGAAGTCACCTACCACACAAAGTTACTTGACCAACTTAGGGAAACAGCGAAAATGTGGAGACAAGGAAACAGATCACAACCGAAAGAAATGGAGGAAAATAAATGACTGGACATGGAATTCAAAACCACAGGCATGAGGTTTTTCAAGAATTTCCTAGAAGAGGCTGATAAATTTAATGAGTCCCTCAAGGATATGAAAAAGGACCAACTAGAAATTAAGCATACACTGATTAACGTAAAAAAAAACATTATAAAGAGACCTAACAGCAGATTGGAAGACCACAGGAATTATGTCAAAGATTTGAAATTCAAAGAAGCAAGAACCACTAAGCTAGAAAAGCAAAAAGCAAAAGGAATCCAAAAAAATAAAGATAGTGTAAGGAGCCTCTGGGACAACCTCAAGCATACCAACATCCAAATTATGGGGGTGACAGAAAAAGAGGAAGAGCAAGATACTGAAAACCTATTTAAAGAAATAGTGACCAAAAATTTCTCTGAACTGGTTAAAGAAATGGACTTATAAGTCCTGGAAGCACACAGAACCCCCCAAAAAGGAACCCAAAGAGGACTACACCAAGACACAGCATAATTAAAATGCCAAGAGCAAATGACAAAGAGAGAATCTTGAAAGCAGCAAGGGAAAAACAGTTAGTTTCCAACAAGGTAGTACCCATATGACTGTCAGTTGATTTCTCAACAGAAACTTTGCAGGCCAGATGGGAGTGGTGAGAAATATTCAAAGTGATGAATAGCAAAGGCCTACAACCAAGATTACTCTACCCAACAAAGCTATCATTCAGAATTGAAGGTCAGATAAAGAGCTTCATAGATAAGAAAAAGCTAAAAGAGTTCATCACTGCCAAGCCAGCATTATATGAAATACTGAAATGTATTCTTTAAGAAGAGGACGAAGAAGAAAAAGGTAAAGATAAAAATTATGAACAACCAATACATGTCTATCGACAAGTGAATCTAAAAATCAAGTGAATAAAAAATCTGATGAACATAATAAACTGGTGGATATAATAGAATCAGGTGCATAGAAAGGGAGTGGCCTGACAATTCGCAAGGGGAAGGGAGCATCAGGGGTGTGGGAAGAGATTTGACAAAAATCTTACACCTATGGATGAAAACAGTGGCGGGGGGTAATGGAATCAGATGGAGGGGAGTTATGGTGGGAAAAAGAGGAACATCTGTAATAATCTGAACAATAAAGATTTATTTTTTTAAAAAGAAGTGACTTTAGATGGCATCTTTTTTAAGTGGAGGCTATGTAATCAACTTTTGATTGGAGGAGGGGAAAATATCCCCCGCCCTGGCATTTCTAAACATACATTGTTCAGAAACAGAAGGATCTGAAGCTCATTGTCACACTACTTGCAAGAAAATATGAATCCTCCTGGAAGAATAATATTTACTCCAAGGCTGTGTGTAACCCCAAGGAATATCTACACAGGTACAGTACTGCAAGGAGTTTATACAGATAGACAAAACTCCATAAAGTATATAAGGAAATGAGGCCCTAAGATGAAGTCTGAAAAAAATTATAAACAAATACACAAAAATTCATATGTAAGAATCATCAAACAGATTAAATTTATTTAAAATATCTAAAGAAATAAAAGAAGAAATTGAAACTACCTGCAAGAACCTATGAAAATAATTAAATAAATTATTAAAAAATCAAATATACTGTCTCAAAATTTAAGTACTATACAATTTGAACTTCCATTCATAAGGTCAGCTAAACAATAGAGTTAATAGAAGTAAAAAATAATAATTACTACATCTGAAAAAATGTATCCAGAATATATAATAGAGAAAAAAGCTAGTAAATATATTACTGTTAAGAGAAGTTAAAGACATAATGAAAAGGCTTAATATGTTTGAATAATGTTCTTCTATCTTCTTTATCCTCTCTTTCTGGAAATCCAATTAGAGATATATTCGTAGATAATTTTCCAGAATTATTGAAATGCACCAAACCTCAAAGTCATTTAATTATACATGAAATATTTTATAATGGCCTTACATTTTATTGTGAAGAAAATTAAAATTTTAATAAATTGTAATCATATACAATATGTTCTCTATACAAAGCAATTAAATTAAAATCAACAATAAATAATTAGAGAAGTCTTGCATATTTATAAATTATAAACGTATTTCAAACACCTCATTGTTAAATGAATTCATCATACTAGAAATGTAGTTAGATAATAGATGCATTTTAAAAAGTACAAAGCCCTCGCTTGTGTTGCTCAGTTGGTTGAGTATCTTCTCATGTATCTAGAGTTCCCTGGTGTGATTCCCATTCAGGCCATATGCCTGGGTTGTGGGCTCAATCCCCAGTAGGAGATGTGCAGAAGCCAGCTAATCAATGTTTCTCACATAGATGTTTCTTTCCACCTCTCCCTTCCTCTTCCTCTAAATCAATAAAAACATATTTTAAAAGAGTACTAAAAATACTATATATTGGGAAACAGAAAGATTGAACTTTATGATTCAAGCATATAATAGAAAAAAATTGAAAAATAAGAGAATCTTAGGAAAGTAAGATGAAAACATGCTATAGGTGTAAAGACAATTTAATACATAAGAAACAAATAAGAAAATGATACACTTATAAAATCAAAATGATACATAGAAAATCAACAATATTAATAATTTCAAAAGATTAAAGTGATAAAACAGTAGGGAAGCCAAAATAAAGCATTAAAAAAGGAAGGGGGACATTAAAAATGTTAAAAACTTAAGAAGTCAAGAAGATGAAATAATTATTTATCAATAAATATAAAACTTAGCTCATGCAAACACATTAAATACCATTGTCACAAAAGTATATGGAAAATATAATCTTTTAAAATAGCTAAATAGTTTTAAAATTTATACTAGAGCTTTAAATTTTTCCCACAAATTCAAAACTCCAAGTTTTGCCCATAAGCTTTAAGAAAAAATTTACCAACTTATTCAAAATATTCTAAAGTCTAGAAGAATACAGAATAGGCCACTTGATTATACTAATACAAAAATCAAAATTATACCCAGCTGATGTGGCTCAGTAGTTGAGCATTGACCTATGAACCAACAGGTCATGGTTCAATTTCAATCAGGTCACATGTCCGGGTTGTGGGTGTGATCCTCAGTGTGAGGCCTGGAGGAGGCAGTCAATCAATGATTCTCTCATTATTGATGTTTCTATCTCTCTCTCCCTCTCCCTTCCTTTCTGAAATCAATAAAGAATATATTTTTAAAATCAAAATTGTTATAAACTTGGTACCATAAATAAAATAAATTGTGTGGTTTTTAAAAAAAACAACAACAACAATCTCAACATGAACCTAGAGAAAAGGTTTACAATATTTTTCTATAAAGGGACAGATGGAAAATAATTTAGGCTTTCTGGGCCAGATAGTCTCAATTGTAACTACTAGCTTATGCCCTTATAGTACAAATGCAGCCATAGACAAAATGTAAATAAATGAGCACTGCTGTGTTTCAGTATTTCAATAAAACTTTATTTTAAAAAACATGTGGTCATGCCCTACAATTTATATGCCCTATACATGTGCTACCCTACTGGGAACATTCACTGATTAAATTACAAAAACTCAGCCCACTTGTCTTAAGGCAGTAAATCTGTGGACTGGTGTTCCAAGAGCACATCCTTGCTTGGTTCTATCTCCTTCCTTTCTATAGACTACTCTCTCAATAATTTGCAACTGAACATCTGTCCACTTGTAGTTTCCTAAAGTAAGAGACAAATTGAATCAAGGAATGTGAAAAAAACCCATCAAATATACTAAAATTGGTTTTTTTCAGATATATAATTAACCTCAATGACAAAATTAAAGAGAAAATAGTATGAATTCCAGTAACATTTAAATACATTTTATAAAAAAGAAAAAATATTACTTTTAAAGATAATGACTAGGACAAGAATATCTGTTATCATAACTTCTGTTGAGTATTGTAATGAAGAACTCAGCTGGTAGCTCATATAAAGGAAAAGCAAATCAAAATTAGAATGATTGGAAAGGAATACACAAAATTATCTGTATTTGGTGAAGATAATTGTCTAAATGGAAACCCAAAAGTAACTATAGTTACATTTACATAATGAATATGAATATTTAGCAAATTTGCTGGAACATATATAAAAATAAAGTACAATCTCATTTATACACATGTAAATCCTATAATTATTTAAGAAAACAGTTACAATAGCAACAAAATATAGCTAAAAATAAATCTAACAGTTTTACAAGGCCTTTTTAGAAGCAATCGTAAAGCTTCTTATTAAAGAACATTTAAATGAATAGATAGACTGCCATTTGGAATACACAATAACATAAATATCTATGTTATCCCCCACATTATTTTATAGTTTCAATCAAAATTTTATCTGGTATGAAAGAGTAGTGCATTGCCGTAACCAGTTTGGCTCAGTGGATAGAGCGTCGGCCTGTGGACCGAAGGGTTCCAGGTTTGATTCCGGTCAAGGGTACGTACCTTGGTTGCGGGCATATCCCCATTGGGGGTTGTGCAGGAGGCAGCTGATCGATGTTTCTCTCTCATCGATGTTTCTGACTTTCTATCCCTCTCCCTTCCTCTCTGTAAAAAATCAATAAAATATATTTTTAAAAAAGAAAGAGTAGTGCAATACTTATTGGTGTTATTAATATTATGCACAATCACCAGATAAAACATAAGGGGAATATGTTTAGGAGTATAGATTTAGCAATCAGTCAGCTAAGGTTAAAAGCCGAGCTCCCCTACTTACTGATGCTGAGACTTCAGTAAAGTTACTTAACCTGTCTGTATCTCAATTTCTTCATTTATAAGATAAATATAAAAATATTTATCTCATATGAGTTTTATGAATATTGATTTAGTATGTGCAAATTGATTTAGTATGTGTGAAATTATGGCAACTTGACTGGGCCAAGGGATGACCAAATAGCTGCTTAAATGTTATTTATGGTTGTGTCTGTGAGGGTGCTTCTGGAAATGGTAAGCATCTGGATTGGTGAACTCAGTAAAGTTGAAAATCAATTAGATTTACTTAAAAAAATAGCATTGATTATATTTAAAGGCACCTAGGAATAAATGTTTGAGTTGGGTTCAGTCAAGAACAGATACTAGCAAGAACGTGGAGGACAAAAACAGTGAGGGCAGAATACTGATTTGCCTGGCTCACCTCCTAACCTCCCACAGTCTCCTGTGGATTGCCTACTTTCCTCTATGGGAATCCACAGATCCTCTCAAAGAGCTGTAGCCATCTCCTTCAGGCATGTGGTAGTATGAGTTGTCTACTGTTTCTAGTCCAGAGGTACTGCACTGTCACAGGTTGTTCTGTCTAAAGTATATTCATAACTTTGCAAGTTATAAATTGCCATTCCATAGTATTAGAAAATGTAGACAACCAATTAGACCTGCTTTTAAAACACAGGATTGATAATATTTACAAGGCACCTAGGAATAAATGTAATAAAAATGTCAGACATAATGAAGAAAATAATAGAAGCTTATTGATATAGCAAAGAAAGAACTAACATTTTTAGATAGGCATATTATGTGCATAGATGAGAAGACTATACGTTGTAAAGATCTCAATTTTTCTGATTAATCTGTGAATTCAATAAATTTGAAAAAAGCAATATTTTTGTAGGAATAGAGAAGCTAATTCAAAAATGCATATGGAAGTAGACTAGGCTTCAGATGGTGACGACACAAGGTAATATATTGACGTTGCATTATAAAGTTGTACAACTGAAATTTATGTTATTAATCAATTTTACTCCAATAAATTTAATTAAAATGCATATGAAAATTTAAAAGGCAATTTCAGTGAAGAGAAAGGAGCCATAGATCACATTAAGTTCAAGTTAAATATTACAGCTTGGCCCTAACTCGTTTGGCTCAGTTGATAGAGTGTAAGCCTTCAGACTAAGGTGCCCCAGGTTTGATTCCGGTCAAGGCATGTACCTTATGTACCAAGGCAGTTGACTGATGTTTCTCTCTCATCAATGTTTCTAACTCTCTATCCTTCTATGTAAAAAAACAATTTATATATATAAAATCACAGCCTGGGACTTAGAACTATGATCAATAATGAATATAACTGGACTATTCATCAAAATGACTTCAACCAGCTTCTGGATGAACTGAACAGTTGTTATGGGCCAGAATCAGCAACTTCCCC